>OU015493.1:45924595-45989595 GCA_907164885.2 Dolomedes plantarius | reverse complement strand
ATATTTTGAAAGATATAGAACTAGAGATAATGTGTCATGTATAAAAGTGAAAAATTCGAAACGATTATTCAAACAACTTGAATATAACTTCAAGCAATATAAAACGATTTTCTACATTAAGTTAAAAAAAATCTGAGTGAGGAGACTAAATTATAAAAACAATTTCAATTCTGATAGAAAAATCTAGACATGTTTTCTTTAGTCGTTCCGTTTTTACATGTTTTTCGCTCTGAGCTAAATTAATTTATTTCTAGCTACCTCTCGGAAATCAACCGAAAAATTCGGATTTATTTATACTATTTTCTAAATTTTAAAGAAATTCCCTGCAGAAACGAACAGTTTTTTACATCAAATTTAGATAGAAAAGCAAAATTAGGTATAAAAAAAAAAGAGATTGTTATTAATATTGAATTCTGAGTCAAGGCGAGTTTATATAAACCAATTACCATCTCTTTTCATAACTTGGTAAATTCTTATTAAATTCAAAAACATTAAAATATAAACAATATTTCTGCTAACATTTTCCTCTCTCCTAACACGCTTCAAAAAACTATTCACATTTTCTAGATCTCCTTATTTTGTGTCGGAATCCTGTTTGAAAAATTCTTTAATGAGGTTAAAAACTAATATTAGCTTGGTATAAATGGAAGTAGGCAGTGAAGGTGAAGATGTACCATCATAGATCCTTCTTTTCTAATTATTATATGACATTCCTATTAGTGCTGTCGCTATTTCTACAAATAGGAAAAGACATTTTCCATTGCAGATCTAAAAGATCAAACAGTAGACTAATACCTTGAATGCTGTTAGAGACGAAATCATTTTATTCACAAGCTCACGTAGAATCAGTTTAATCTACTTCACCTTTTCAGATATTTTTAATAATTATAAAGATTAGTTAGTCCGACTATCTAGTCACTGACTGATATATGGTGCAGTTTCTTGTTTTAATATCTTAACGATACTGCTATCAAAACACTATTCTCATCGCTTACGTGGCTAGAGAACGTAAACGTTACGTAACGTTACGTTGGTTAAGCAGAAAACTGCAATTTTCAGAAACATAGAACTAAAATAATATTTGTAAAAAAGAGAATTGTAGAACGTTGAGAAACATATCATATGGGACGATGCTTAAATCCTTTCTTTAAGTTAACAAACCCCAAAACAACAACAAAAATCTTTAATTATTATTAATATATTCTGTTTTTTTGTTCGTTCTCTCTCTCTCTCTCTCTCTCTCTCTCTATATATATATATATATATATATATATATATATATATATATATTATGGTAATGTGGCCCATAGCGATCACTAACCAACTTCGTGAAACAAGTTAAAACACGAAACGGAATAATTCGAGAAGGAAACTTGTTTACATATGTACAAAAGGTTTTATTAAACCTTAATTATTTACAAAATAATTATCTATTACAATAACTTCCCTGGCTAACACAAGCCAAAAATCATTCTCCACGGTCTCTGTTCCAACCAGAGCAAACCGTGCAATCTCTCAAGAGATTAATAGGCTTTCCGCCGTCACAGACCCGGCGCACTCCAGCGCTGTCGGTCTCACAAGTCGATCAGCTAAAAAGTCCCCCAGACAAAGAAGGGGAGTCCTTTATCCTTTTTTTTCCAATTTTCTAGAAGAATCTAGAAGACTCCACAAATTGCTGGAACAACCTTGACTTCCGGGCCGATGGGGGTCACTTCCGCTCGTGCCGACCCCTTCAAGGAAACCTGAAATCCATTTGGGCCCGGGACATACTTCATTGTTATCTCAATGGATGCCGCCGCTGATCGGCAACATACGTGCTGACTGCGGGAAGAAGAAAGAAAGGTTATTTGGCGACTTTGCACATTAGCGTTCCTTTTGATGTGCCTGCAACACATGTGGAAAACTCATCAATTCCACCGGCTGAGTCGAAATAAGAGGAGTGCCGATGTCCACGATGTGACAGCTCCTCCTCCCATCAATTCTTTTTATATTTTAAAAAGACTAAAGTCACAGGTGTACGTCCAAACGAGGTAATCCTTCGGAGAGGTCTTTCACACAATGGCTTATTTGAGCCCTATCTTAATGCCTTAATACCAGACCTACCGCGCACTCGAAACTCTAACACCAACCCCTTCTTAGTACTCAGTTCGAGAACCTACCAGTCTCTACACATTATGTTGACCGCATCAGAAACTTTTATAGCGGTTACAAAAGAATAACACAATTATACACTTAAATAACTTCTACTCACAACTTCTTAAAACAATGAGATTAAAACACCGCTACCATACTTATATAAAACATACAGTCACTTTACACTTATTGATATGCTAAAAATTCCAATTATTTTACACATAATCAGTTTACAACTTAGCACCTTTAACAATAGTACTTAAAACTTACCCTAAAAATTCAACACAATGATAACTTACAAACCTGCTCGTCAAACGACTCACAGTTTTCTTAAATTTTTCCATTAGTCGTTGGTTCACAACTGACTCAACCACTAGAATTTACACAATTCATTTGGACTTTCCTTTGTCCGTTCAACCTGAACCAAACATGACAATAGGCAATAACCGCCTCACTTTCCATTAACGGAACAGAAACAATCATACTATTAGACCTAAAATACTAACAAATAAAATAAAAACTTAACTAATTTTCACTGTGAAACGCAATACAAATCTTAAATAATTTCCATATCAAATAATCAAAACTAATTGGTCCACTTACTTATGGATGCACAAACAAATTAAAAATTAATTACTAAGATTCATCACAATGGATTAATTTCTCCATTCTTAGGTTACGAATTTACCATCATACCTAACGTAATACACTTCATTACAATAGAACACATTCAATTCTTAACTAGGTATTCATACTCACAACCAATTTAATACATGTCATCACTATAATTTAATAACCTTAATTTTCTAAATTATGCATTTACAACAATACCAAATTTTATACAATTATAACTCACATTTCATACCAAAAATATGTACATACATAATATTCAGATAACTCTCTGAACTTAACGTTCGATTTCCCGAGATGACTGACTCGGTTCATCATTTTCAACGCTATCGGTTCTGCTCAACCGTCTGCATTTCCGTTTAATTTACCGGATTTATGCTCTATATCAAATTAAAAGGTTGCAAGAATAATGCCCACCTGGTCAACCTGGCATTTGATCCCATCATTTTCTTCAGAAAAACGAGAGGATTGTGGTCCGTTTGTATTCGGAATTTTTGGCCATTCGAGATAATAGTTCAGCTTCTTAAGTCCGAAACAATAGCCGCTAGCTCCCTTTCCACAGTGCTGTAATTTTGCTCAGCCCTCGAAAATTTCTTACTGAGGTATACTATGGGATGCTCCTCGTCTCCATGTTTTTGAGATAGTACTACTCCCGCCCCGAAAGTGCTAGCATCTGTTTGTACTATAAATTCTTTGGCGTAATCGGGCGCGTACAAAACCGGACTCGTTATCAACCTGCCTTTTAGTTCCTCGAACGCTTGATTCCTCTCTGGGGTCCAATCAATCTTTTCCCGCTTCACTTTCCCTTTGAGCGCGTCAGTTAAAGGGACAGCTATGGCCGCGTAATTTGGAACATACCGCGAGTAGTAACCCGTCAGACCCAGAAAAGCCCGTAGCTTAGTCTTCGTTTCTGGGATGGGAAATTCCATTATAGCTTGCACTTTTACGTCACTCTGTGATCTTTTCCCCGAACCTACCTCGTGTCCCAAAACCCTAACGCAGCTTTGTGCAAACTTGCATTTTGAAGGTTTCATGGTTAAACTTGCCTCTCCCAATCTTTTTAGAACAATGTCGAGGTCCTTCACATGCCTCTCCCAATTTGGTGAATAAATGGCAATATCGTCGATGTACGGCAGGGCGAAAGATTCTAAACTCGTGAGTACACTGGCTATTAATTTTCAAAAGTAAAACGGCGCGTTCACCAAACCGAACATCATTACCCGCGGTATAAATGTCCCAAAAGGTGTTACGAACGCCGCATACCTCTGTGCCCTCTTCGTTAGGGGTATCTGGAAATAACCTTTGGTTAAATCCATCACAGTAATTACTTTCGCCGCGCTTACTTTTTCCACGACTTCTTCTATGTTAGGGAGGGGGAAAAACTCCGTTCTTGTCTTGGCATTTAACCTCCGGTAGTCCACACAGGGTCGTGGATCTTTTCCGGGCTTTCAACCAAAATCATTGGCGAGGTGTAGTCGGACTGACCTACCTCAATTACACCCAATGCTAATAGCCTTCTAATCTCTTCTCTCAAAATCTCAATCTGACGCGGGGACATGCGATAAGGTTTCGCCCTGACCGGGAACTGTGTCCTCCAAAACTATATCCATTTCTATGAATGGAGTTCTCCCAGGATCAGATGAGAAAAGTTTTCGGTGCCGTTCAATGACTCCCTTAAACTGTCCTATTTGCTCGGCTGATGCCCATTCCTCTAGCCCGCTTCCGCTCACAATTTCCCAAAAATCTAACTGGGTAGTCTCGGCGGAAGGGTACGGAATGTCTGCATCTTCCTCCACCTCTTCCTCTTGGTTAATGAGCAAATTTATGTATTCGGGTCGGTGGTGGTACGGTTTTTTGAGATTTACATGATAAATCGCCTTGTTGTCCCTTCTTCCGGGAACATCCACTACGTAATTTGTTTCTGATATCACACTAGTGACCGTTTCCGGTCCAACCCAGTTGACCGCCATTTTATGAGGCTTTGAAGTAGACAAAACCAAGACTTTATCACCTACCTTAAAGTTCCTTTTCACCGCATTTCGATCGTACCAAACCTTTCTGTTATCACGATTCTCTAACATAGCCTCCCCAGCGAGTTCTTGACATGTTTTCAATTTTTCCATTAAGTTTAGTACGTAATCGACAATTTTTTGGTCAGTACCCCCCTGATTTATCCAATTTTCGTAAACTAACGTGTGCGGTGCTCTCAAATTTTTTCCGTGGACTAACTCAGCTGGACTAAATCCCGTGCTTTCGTGGGTAATCGTCCTCAAAGAAAACAATGCCATGGGCAATACTGACTTCCATCCTTTTCCCGTTTCTAAACACAACGCCTTAAGAACCCTCTTCAGTGTAGAGTGTACCCTTTCGACGCTGTTGGACTGCGGATGACAAACGCTACTGTGCCTGACTCTTATCCCAAATTTCGAGAAAAACTCAGAGGTCAGTTCGCTTGTGAACGACCTTCCCAAATCACACTGGATTTCTTTTGGGAATCCCGTCCGTGAGAAAATTTGTAATAGCGCCTCAATCACCGACGTGGAGCTGATATCCTCCACGGGGATTGCATCCGGATATTTAGACGCCACACAAATCGAGGTGATTAAATATCTAGAATTGTTTTCACTAATAGGTAACGGTCCAACCGCATCAATATTGATTTTCGAAAATACTTCCGTTATGATCGGAACCAATATTAACGGCGCTTTCTTACGATCGTTATTTTTGCCTACCCGCTGACAAACATCACAAGACCTGACATATTCTTCGATCTCCTGATAACAATTTGGCCAAAAATAACACTGTAATACCCTACTTTTTGTTTTTGTTGTCCCTAGATGTCCCGATAACAGGTTATGACATAAGTTTAAAATCTCGTTTCGAAAAACTAGAGGAACGCACAGCTGTGTTCTCCGTTCCCCATGCTTCGACTTTGTAACTCGCACGAGTCTACCATTCTCCCTCGTGAATTCCCCCGAGTCACCTGTCTTCACCTTTTCCCGTATGACAGCTAACGTGGGACATTCCTCTTGTTCTCGAGCGAAATCCTCTGGAGTTATTTCGACTAACGGAGACTCTGAATAGGGGCTGTTTAGAAAAACTTCCGGTTTAGACTCCTCTATTGTCTGACTCGCTTCGACTAGGTTTTGGTTTTGTTCGGTTTCCTCCTTAGCCTGGCTTCGCGTAAAAACCGCATTTATTGGAGCACTATTTAATTTTTTCTCAATTAACTCAGCGGTCTTATTTCTCAGCAGATAATAACCCTGGTCAACCCCTTTCGGTTTGACCGCCGCTTTTGTTCAGACGCTCCGAAAATCACTCTCAATTTGAACCCAAGCCTAAGGCAAACAAATACATTTATCGTCCAGAGGTTGTCTTACCCAAGTGACTTCTCCTATCAGGTCCTCATTCGTCACCCATGACCTATCACATAGATCAATTTCCGCCCCCGTGTCCCTCAAATATTGTCTGGGTACACCGTTAATTACCGCCTTTTTCAAGTAAGGATTAAAGCAACTGCTTAGTTCTACCTCCGTCCCGACATGGTTAATTACTTCACCTTTCTTTGAATTTTTCTGGTATTTCGGGCACTCACTCTTGAAATGCCCAGTTTCCCCGCAAAAATAACAAGTCAAAGCCTTTTTCCTCTCATATGACTGCTCTTTTCGCCAATTCGTGTTCCTCGTTTCCTCATTTTTATTTCCTACCTCTGATTTAGATTTACTCTCGTCTTTATTTTTGCCGTAAGTCTGACCTTTTGTTTTTTTCCTGGCCCGGTTTTTTTTCCCATAACCTTTTCTCTTGTTTTTTTTCCATTTTGGTGTACGCTTTCATATTTGTCGCACTTATCCGTGATTATAGATACATTCTTCAACTCGTCCCAATCTTCTACATATTTTTCCCTAATTTCCATCGGGACGCGTTTTTTAATTTGTTCCGTGACCATTAGCTCTTTCAAAGCCTCGAAATCGCTAACGTTCACTGACTCAAGCCAATTTTCTAAATATCCTTTTAACTCATAAGCTAGGTCGGACCACAATGCTCCCGGTTTCCTCTGATGGGTTAGGAACTTGGCACGCAAAGCACCCGTGCCTAGTCTGAACCGTTTTAATAACAGCGATTTTATGTGAGGGTAATCATCCCCTTGTTCTCCCGGTTCCTTCACAATAATTTCTGATATTTCAACCGGTAATAGCGGGATCATTTGACTGACCCAATGGATAGAGGGCACCTTTGTTTTTTCCGCTTGCCTTTCGAAAAGCATAAGGAACAGCGTTATATCTCCTGAGAGGGGGTCAAATTTGGGGACCAAATCTCTCAAACTGGTTCGAAAACCTCTATCTGTCTCTAAGTTAGAGCTGTTCGAGCTTAGACTGCTCGTTCCGAAAGTACCCTGGATGCGCATTTTTTCCAACTCAAAACGCCTATCATCCTCTAGCTGTTGCCTATAAGCCTCTTGCTGTTCTTTCTCACGACGCCTATCAGCCTCTTGTTGTTCTATTATCGATTCTATAAATGCTTCAATTACATTTTCTTTGAAATCGGATGCCCCCATAATTTTATTTGCAAGCACTAACTTTTTGTCGTTTACCGAAACCTCAGTATCAAATTCCTCGGCCAAAGCCAAGAGGACATTTTTTAGTCTGTTTGCACAGAAAAGCTTCCATTTTTTTTTGTATTAACCTAACCGGTCACCCCTAGTACCGTAACACAATTTTCTCGGTCTAGAATACACTAGCTACACATATACAATATCCTAGCACTTTAAAAATTTAGGCATATATCACCTTCTACCAATACGTCTAAAATATAGCAACAAAATCACACTAGAACATATATCACTCTAGAACGTATGTCACACTAGAACATGTATCACACTAGAACATATATCACACTAGAACATATATTACACTAGAACATGTATCCCTCTAGAACATATATCATACTAGAACATATATTACACTAGAACATGTATCCCTCTAGAACATATATCATTCTATCAAACGTTTTAAAATATTTATAACATATATCACCATATACACCTATAAATATTTTTATAGCACAATTCAAACAACGTCTCCCAAACTGAGTACCGTTTTTCTCCTTCTGCACAAACGTGGTGTGAGATTCCGTATGGATTACTCACACATACCTTGATTACCACTAATCAAAATTCTATCTTCCCCTAAGGGATTTTTAGTTTTCCCAAACTAATTTTTATTTCACGCGCCTGGCGACTTAAACTCAGACCTCTCTAAAAAGATTTTCGAATGGACTCACCTTCTTATTCGTTGCATCCAGCTCGACCCGCTGATTGACTTTCTCTCCAAGGTGTCCTCTTTTTAGGCTGCTCGGTCTTGCTTCTATCCTAGTCTCCGTGCTGCTCCCCGATCAGTGAAGACTCCACTTCTCGATCCTCTGGAACTGCAGACGCACCGTCCTTCGTGGACTCGAATTCCGATTTACTCCAGAATAATCACACAGGAACTGCCACCAGCTATGGTAATGTGGCCCATAGCGATCACTAACCAACTTCGTGAAACAAGTTAAAACACGAAACGGATTAATTCGAGAAGGAAACTTGTTAACATATGTACAAAAGGTTTTATTAAACCTTAATTATTTACAAAATAATTATCTATTACAATAACTTCCCTGGCTAACACAAGCCAAAAATCATTCTCCACGGTCTCTGTTCCAACCAGAGCAAACCCGTGCAATCTCTCAAGAGATTAATAGGCTTTCCGCCGTCACAGACCCGGCGCACTCCAGCGCTGTCGGTCTCACAAGTCGATCAGCTAAAAAGTCCCCCAGACAAAGAAGTTGAGTCCTTTTATCCTTTTTTTTCCAATTTTCTAGAAGAATCTAGAAGACTCCACAAATTGCTGGAACAACCTTGACTTCCGGGCCGATGGGGGTCACTTCCGCTCGTGCCGACCCCTTCAAGGAACCTGAAATCCATTTGGGCCCGGGACATACTTCATTGTTATCTCAATGGATGCCGCCGCTGATCGGCAACATACGTGCTGACTGCGGGAAGAAGAAAAGAAAGGTTATTTGGCGACTTTTGCACATTAGCGTTCCTTTTGATGTGCCTGCAACACATGTGGAAAACTCATCAATTCCACCGGCTGAGTCGAAATAAGAGGAGTGCCGATGTCCACGATGTGACAATATATATATATATATATATATATATATATATACCGGGTGGCCATAATTAAACTGACAGTGCTCACAGTGTTCTGTAGCGCGATCTATTTGCGAGAATGACGCCACATTTTGTAGGAAGATTAAACAAAACGGGGGACGAAGGATTCCGCGAAAAAATAAATTAGTTCCAAAAGTCACCGCTAGGGGAATATTTAGCGCTGTGTAATAGAAAATAGAGTGTTAACAAAGTTTGTAATAGAAAATAGAGTGTTAACAAAGGTGAGAAAAAAAGTCAATCGCTTATCATGGTCTGGATACAGTAACTCCTGTACACGGCTGATCTTGTACGGATACAAGTTGATAATCTTTCGTAAGATTTTCCATACCGTACTGTAAGGCATATCCATATTCAGAGCTAATCCACGAGCGCTAGAGGTGGCAGCAATATTGTTTGGTCCTCTGTCGACAATCGCCGTGGCAACTGCTTCGACTGTATCCTGTGGTACAGGTTTTCGTCCTCTGCCTGACTGAACCTTCAGAGAACCTGTTTTCTCAAACGTCGCAACCATTGCTTTTAGCCCATTAACTGACACAGGACCGTTACCTTTACGCATTTTTTTGTGCGTTCTAAAAGCACGAAGAGCGGCTGACGCGTTGCACTGGTTGAGGTAAAAGAATTTGACCAGTAACGCACGCTCGACTAAAGAAGGAGATATTGCACATAAACTTTCAATCCGATTGATTCGAAACGTAACACATTGCCTTTTAAAACCCAAGCAGCTGGCACTGTGCCAATGGATGTAACGTGAAATTTGAATAAAGAACTTCTTATGCTCAGCGTACGTGATATTGCAGATCACGAGATTTTATCGGTGTTTATGTAGATTTTACGCTTTTTTAAAAGTGTTGCCATATTGCACTTGAACTAAATAAGAAAATGTGCATAATAAAAGGTAATTTTATTCCGTATTAATTTGCATTTGTTAACACTCTATTTTCTATTACACAGCGTCAAATATTCCCCTAGCGGTGACTTTTGGAACTAATTTATTTTTTCGCGGAATCCTTCGTCCCCCGTCTTGTTTAATCTTCTTACAAAATGTGGCGTCATTCTCGCAAATAGATCGCGCTACAGAACACTGTGAGCACTGTCAGTTTAATTACGCCCACCCTGTATATATATATATATATATATATATATATATATTATTATATATTATTCTTATCCAAAAAATCATCTCGGGGTTTTTTAAAGTTTAAAATAAAGTAATGTGCACATAATAAGAATATCAAATACTGGACATTTAAACACACGAACATTTAATAACATGACATGACAGAATACTCAATCTGATACAAAAAGTAACGAACGAACACACGAACGAACATCGGAAACATGGTCAGGTGACATAGCAGGTGGTGAAAAGAAGAGTCTATTTGTGTGTGGGGGAGCGGAGAAAACGGTCCGTTACAACATATAATATATTTATATATATATATATATATATATATATATATATATATATATATATATATATATATTAAAAAAAGTAACTCCCGCTGCCGCCGCTGTCAAAAGATTGTCACGCTATCTCCTCCGAAACCACTGGGGCTATGGGGTCGAGAGCGATACCATTGGATGCAGAAAAATGAGGGGACCATTGTAAGACATGTTTCATCTTCGTCGGACTTTAAAGTTTATGTTTATTTTATGTTTTGTGGGAAAATATTGTTTTTTGCAACTTCAGACTACGATAACTCGTAAAAAATGATCGTAGAATTTTGATCTTTTTACTATCTAAGACTACAGAAATTTCTCTTTCATACTAGACCTCATTTGCTTAAAAATATTTTAAAACAGACTAATATTTTCATCAAAATATAAAACTCAATTTTTCAAGAAATATCGTCCCATATGTGGATGTAATATCGATGCTCCTCGAGTTTTTATCTTACAAAGAAAATATTTACATGATTTAGAAGCTGAAATCTTTCTTATTCATATAAACCTCATTTCAAGTCTCTATCTTAAAATTTCGATTTTTAATTGAATTTTAAAACTGATAATTCTACAGTGATGAAAAGCCATTCGCATAAGGGTGACAACAGTAAATAGATGGAAGCTGTTACATTGTCCGAGATTCACCCCTATGTATTTCGCTATTAGCCCTAACAGACTAGCGAGAGTAGCGAGCCTAGGGGCTAAGCCTATATATATATACACTCATGGACAAAAAAATTAGTGCACCAAGAAATAATTGCGGGATCATAACGAAACTTGCAATGAAGGTACATGTTAGAGAGATATTCAAATGATTAGAAATGCAGCGTGATTGCGCATTACGTATAGCCGGTAGAGGGCGTTGAACATCGTACTCTGTGGAGTATAAAACAAGTAACCAAAGCTTGTTTGAGTGTGCTGAATCATTTACAAAGGAAGAGCTGAGGTAGACATGTCATTACGCCGTGTTCGAAGACAATATAAGCAGTTGTCGCAGTTTGAGAGGGGGAGAATCGTCGGGATGATGGAAGCTGGGTGGTCAGCTACGCGAGTAGCTCGTCAATTAGGCCGCTCTGATTGTGTTGTGAGGAGGTGTTGGGACCAATGAAACCCGAGAGATGTCATGCACACGAAGACCAGGCTCAGGACGCCCTCGACAGACCAGCCGTCGAGAAGACAGCCACATCGTAAGAAATGCACGCGTACAGCCAACTGCTTCATCGGCCGCCATCCACGCACAGGTAGCACCTTCATTAGGGGCCTCTGTGTCTTCTCGAACCATACGAAGGTGCCTGGCTGAAGGACAGTTGGTATCGCGGCGCCCATTACGTGTGCTGCCCTTGACGCCCACCCATCGACACCTCCGTTTGGAGTTTTGCCGCGCGCGAGGAAACTGGACTGCAGCGGAATGGAACCAGGTCGTCTTTAGCGACGAATCCAGATTCAATCTCGGCAGTGATGACAATCGTGTTCGTGTGTGGAGAGCCCGTGGTGAACGCTTCAATCCTGCCTTTGCTGTACAGCGACACATCGCTCCCACAGCTGGTGTGATGGTATGGGGTGCCATTGCCTAAAATACACAGTCACCCCTAGTATTGTTCCGTGGCACCATGACAACCCAGCTGTATGTTCATGAAATCCTGCAACCACATGTGTTGCCACTCATGCAACGGCTCCCAGGAGCCATTTTTCAACAAGACAATGCTCGGCCTCATACGGCAAGGGTGTCACAAGACTGACTCCGCACTGTTACTACCCTTCCTTGGCCTGCCCGATCCCCAGATTTGTCTCCAATCGAGCATATCTGGGATCATTTGGGACGACGAGTTGGGTATCCCACGAGTTTGAACGAACTAGAGGTAAGGTTACAGCAAATATGGAACGAAATGTCTCAAGACATCATACAGAACTTGTATGACTCAATGCCCGATCGTATCGCATCGTGTATTTGTGCTAGAGGGGGTCCAACGGAGTATTAACTCCTCCGTTCTTTTGCCTTTTTCTCTGAAATAAATTATCCTTTTTCTTTGATTTTCTTATCATTTACTTATATCAAAGTAGTCATTACGTATGCAAAATTTCGTTTCATTTTGACGACTCCTTCTTGGTGCGCTAATTTTTTTGTCCATGAGTGTATATATATAAATTCATTGTGCTCAGCAAAATGTCAAGTCTTTACCAGTTGTTTTTATGTTTTAATCATATTTAATTTCATACTTTATCTTTCCATATCAAAAAAAGTCAAGGCATTAAGAGAATGCAGGACTTACAGGTCCTTGCATCAGAGTAGCCTGAGTGGCAGAAACCTATAAATGCTTTCATCAGTATTGCGTTAGTCCTTGCATAGTGTGTTACTCATCACCTGAGGGCGTTTTAATGCATATTTTTCATCATCAAGCACTCAGTTCTGTACAGACGGTCGTGATAAAAGATATTACATTCAGTTGTGGGGTGGATGACTGCACTTTGACAGTTACCAGTAAACGTTAGAAAATATTCCGCATTTGTAATTCTTTTTTTCACCAGCAACGCAATGGGGTATGCTATTCTGAGGTGCCCATAACAAGAGAGAAACCTAAGGTTGTGACATCTGGGTGAGCTGGTAATATCTGTTTAAAAATCTTCATTGAATATATATTACTACATAAGACGGTTTGGAAAGAATTTATTTATTTTTTAAATTTTTCTATGTTTGGTAATTATATTTTCAACCCTGCGTGATATTATGAAAAGAATATGAAGAAAGAAGCTCAAAAAATCCTAATTTTTGTTCTAAAAATTAAAAATCAAAATATAAAGCATGTATAGTTTTCACTCTATCTGCCAAACGAATTGATTGATTTGCGTGATATTTTCTGCTCTGGGTAAAATAAAGGTTTGAAAATATTTTTTTTTACTCTAGATTAAAAAAAAATTGTTGTTGTTTTTTAAATTTTAAATTCCTTTGAAGTGCATAAAACCCACATTTTTTTCGGAGTAATTATTGCTTTAGGAAAAACATCTGTAGAATGTTTGCTCTAAATCAAAAATTCTCATGTCTCTTTAATGACAACGGAGCGAAAAAACCCTTTACGGAAGTTCAAAGACATTGCACGGGAAGATATAAATATATCACATTTAAGATGAAAGATTAATCATGATTAATTCCCAATTAATAATTCCCTATTAATTTCATATTAATTCGATATTAAATATGAATCTTGTAAAATTCCATATCGCAACCGACTTCAAGTATAGGTCTAGAGCAGGGTAAGAAATGAGAGCACGTCATAAAAATACTGTATCCACCAATGTGATCAGCGCATCCACAAGCGGTTTGAGTTATTTTATCCTAAAAGTTCTACAATTTAGATAGGAAAACAAAATTAGGTACTCAAAAAACAAAAAGGGATAATTATTAATATTGATTTCTGAGTGAAGGTGAGTTTAAATAAATTAATTATTATCTCCTTTATAAACTTCGTACATTATCATTAAGTTCGAAAACATTAAAATAAGAACTATTTTTCTGCGAACATTTTCCCAGCACCTAACGCTCTTCAAATTTTATTCACATTTCCAGGATTTCCTTATTTTGTGTTGGACTCCTGTTTGAAGAACCTATTAATGAGGTTAAAAAATAATGTAGCTAGGCTTGATTACCAGTATCATGAAATTAATTGAGTAAAGGTAGGTAGTGGAGATGAAGACGTAATATCATAGATATGTTTAAGTGAAGAAAATATAATTAGAACATTTATGGAGAATTGTATGTCGGAAACCCTTCTATCAATTAGTTTCTCAAAATCAAATTTACTAAACCAAACCATGATGTTACCGCCTTGAGAGAATTTGTGTCAAGACTGATCAACGAATTCGGATAATGGCAGGAAGGTTTCCATATATTATCAAATCGTCTTTTTGTACCAATCTCGGATATAACAGAAATCTCCAAAATTGGGTTTAATGAAAGTCACCAGACAGAAATTATTTTTTTTTGGGGGATTGTTAAATAAAAAAAAAATATTTCATAAATTCATTTTTTAAAAATAAACATTATAAAATTGTCAATTTTTTCTACTTTTTTGTATCTTCTTTATAACTTTATTGCAAATTTATTAAAATTGAAATATTATTAATGAATATTTTTTTAACTTTAAATAAACTATTATATCACTTAGTTTCTAAAAATTAAATTTACGAAACTATACCACGACGTTATCTCTAATTGAACTTGTGATAAATTATCACAAGTCCATTAACAGTGATCAACGCATTGATATATAATGGTTGCAAGTTTTTATTTCTTTTATCAAATAATCTTTTTTGCACTAAGCTCCTGGGATAACAGAAATCTCCAAAGAGAGTCTAAATAAGAAGAATTATTAAATAAGTAGATTTTTATTATTGTTAAAAAATTATAAAAATGATATTTTTCAAATATTATTTTTTAAAATTAAATATAATAAAAATTAAAATTTTTTTGAATTTAACTTTATAAGAAATTAATTTATTAATAATTAAAATTTTTAATGAAAAAAATAAAATAATTTATTATATAATGATTTTGTTAAATGTATGGCATTAATTTTCCTTATTTCAAATTTATATCTTCATCTTTCTAGCTGTGCTATAAATGTAAATAGTTTTTATAAACTAAAGACTTTAGAGAATAGCTGATTTCCGAAAAAATGAAAGAGAAAAAGTTACATCTCCAGTAAAAATTAGGAACAATTTTCTGTTTCTATTTTGGTACGTTGAAATTTTGTTACTATATTAATGCTATTACGATAAAATCCTATAAAATCGAGAAATCTTGTTAAGTAGCTAGATGAAATGACAAATATCTCCAATATAATTTACTTGCTGAATTCGCACTGCAGATGGATATGTGTAGAAGGAAGACATCAGTAAAACATACTGGGTGTAGGAAAGTGACGAGATAAAAATCCCACTTCCTATAGAAATGTAGGAAAAAATCTAATTTAAATTTTACCCGTTGATGTTTTGTCATTAAGGTTAATGTATAAAATTCACTTGTACAAGGAAAAAAAATTGCATGCACATGTTGAAATCCTGTCTGTTTTAAATATGTTTCTAATTTGTTAAACTAAATGCATTCCAAGCTGAGATAGGTTTAATACTTAAACTTTTCATAGTGTTATAATAGTACACACAGATAAAATTTTCAATTTTAGTCAATATATTTCCTAACTGTATATAAGCCAATATCTTAATATACACGAAGATCAATTTGATATTCACATGAAAAATGTAGAAATAACTTTAATATTGTAGATAAGAATGCAATATTTGAAAACGTTTTAGCGGACTAGTAAACAATTTAATAAATGTTGCTTGATACATAAACCATAAACGGAAAATACGTTTTAATGCTACAGATATAAAATAGAAACTTACAAGTTAGGATTATTCAAGAAGTTTGCAAATGCAATGTTCCTTTACAATTACTCTAAATAAATGTGGAGGCAATAGCTCTTTGAAATATACTTCGGGGAAATTTACACGAATACAGTATTAAGTTTTCATGTAGTATGGGGAAAATATACTGTCCTAGTTTTTAGTCAGCTAATTTGATAGTTTAGAAAGTAAATTAAATACTTGAAAATAAATTGCAATACAGTAATATGAATTATTTCTTGTGATGCATACCATTAGTAATTTTTCTTATGAATATAGTACCTAATAAGCAAAAACAATGACATACATATACAACTAAACAAAGTCATAGCGCGTTAAATTACAACTCTCAGTGTATGTTAACCTTGAGTAAAAATCCTAAGTTAAAACTTTGAGTTTTTGCTGCATGCTGTTTTTATTTATGGTAATAACAATAAATATTTTACTAAACTCGCTGCTCTTTTAAAACAGGCCAGTGTATTACACAAACTTAGATTTATCTGCTACAAACAATCTTATCTGTTTATAAAAACAAAGAATGTGGAAGATTATTATATCCACGATCTAACTATATTTCTTTGACTGCAGTGCTAACTGGGGGGAAATGACATTTATTTAGTGCAAATTATTTCAAAACTAACGAACATAACATAATGGTATGTTATTTCAACTCTGTGGAGTCGTGAAAGTAAGAAAAGTTTGTAATGAGCTCATCGCGTGACGATAATTTAATTTGTATTATTAGATTTTAGCGAAGGTTATTTGAAAACAGTTTCAGTGAAAAACGCAACTGAGAAAATATTTCCTAACTCTTTTACTTCTAAATGAATCTAGATTCTAATACCGTCACAAGCGATAACTTTATTTATGTAATGCATTTTCTTTACTCATTGATATATCTCCATTAAATCATCAGTAGTTTTAATTTCCGTTTCACGGATTAATGTCCTGCGTCCCTATGAAATGGTTAGAAAAAATACAAACTGTCCGGAGGGATCAGTAACATTAGTCTTTTTTCTTCAAGAAAAACTGAAAATCTTGTCTGTATGTTTTATTATTTTTCCAATTTACCTTCTCTTTCATAGCTGTATGAATTTCTGTTAAAATCTCTCACTAGCTCTATTTGTGAATTAAAAATGGGCATTTTGAAAGCAACCAATTTTTTTGTTTGCTTTCACAACATGTTTTCAGATAGGTGAGAAAAAGCTTTATTTATTACATAATATAGAGTGTTTCAGAAAATGTGTTACCATTACATGATCTAATAATTTTGTGTGTTTGTGTGTGCGTACTCCCTGTCGCCGAATTCGAAAGAACGCAATGGCGCTGTTGTTAAGTGACGTAACAACAGAGCCATCAGACAATTTTCCCTTCGCATCCGGGACTCTATATAACAGTGTTGCCAACTTGGGGGTTTCCCCCCCAAATTTGGCGGTAAATCAGATGGAAAGGGGTGTTTTTAGGGGCCACATTTTTTTAGGGGCATTTTGTGGAGGGGGGAACATTTTTTAATATTTTGTACAATCGAGACGCGTTTTTTTTTTATTAGATTATAAGTTCTATACATATGTCAAATGTAAATAAACCTCGATTTCATTATGTTAGTGTGCACTTTCTATTTATTTCAATTTAACTCTCAAACAGGATGCCTATTTGGAACCAGAATTTCTTTTAGGAAGGTCTAGGGTGATCTCAAGTTGGTGTTAGGGGAAAACAGGGGGATTTCGAGATGACGCTAGGAGGAGGCGCTTTATAGAGGTTGGCAACACTGTCTCAGTCTAGCCCAGTAGCTGGGTTCAAATAAATGGCCTTACCGAACAAAAGATCGGGTATTAGATTTTTCTTTCCTACTTGTATATGTTTAGTCCAGTAGTGAAAAACCGAGTTTTCCATTTCGAAAGACATCGGCAAAATTTTCTGTGGCCTAAAAACAACGAATTTTTTTTTTACTTTTTTTTTTTTTAAAAATATCTCTGCAATGGTTGGTTCTAGAGCTTAGATTGCAGTTATAATCTTAAAGAAGACAAAATTTTAAACAAATCTTGCATTTTGATCTTTTTTCTAAACCCATTAGCAAGCGAGCTACAGCGTCAGGATAATGGATATTTTATTCAACTTGGCGAGAAAGACGCAAAACTAACTTCCCTAACACACTAACACGTGCAATTGCTATATTTATATTCATATTTGAGAAATGCACAATAAGTGTATTACAACATATATATATTTTTTACTCGCACATACTTGAATAGCGTGCATATTTATATAATTATGTATACAAACTACACATTTGTCGATACATAGGAAATTAATTACACAAATCGGAGTATTCAACATCCATAAAAACCGTTTAAATACATTATTATAAATAAGAAAATCTATCAGAAGTGAAATAATATATAGAAGAAATTACATAAAGAATAAGTATTATTATGTAATTATAAATGATGCAATAACTGTACTAAAATTGAAATATTTCAAATTAAATAACATTATCCATACCCATTGTTTTTAGCTGTTTTTGTAGTCAGAGATGGTCTACTTATATTAATCAATGTAGTTAGCTTAGCATTTGTATGTTTTTTAATATCCATAGTGTAGTGTGAAGTATTTAACCAAGGGAAATATAATAATGCTAATTCTAATTGTTTAGTGTGACTTTCGATTTCGAATTCATTGAGAATAACATAGCAATTTTATATCACAAAGAAGAAACGCCAATAGAACGGCGTGGGAACTTACAAGGTAAGAAGCCTTTGGTATTCAATTAAAGATACATGGTGCACCCATAAAGTAACCGGACATTTTTTTTATAAATAAGAAAAGTATGACTCACCTTCAAATAAATTTATCTCCTTCAAAATAATTGTCAAAGGAGTCTATACAATTTTTCCAATGTTTCTTCAAGTCATCGAAACACTGTTTACAGACGTTGGAACTAACCGTTCGCAAAATACGCGTAACATTTGATTTAATATCCGAGATGTTTTCAAATATCCGTCCTTTCATGGATTTTGCATTTTCTGATTACAAAGGACTTATTCACCACGAATTTTTTCCTGAAAATCAAACAATTGATCAGTATTTTTACAAGTAGGTGCTTTTTCAATCAAGAAACAGGATAAGGCGAGTTAGGAAGAAACTGTTTGATTCTGGGCAATGGTTTCTTTTACACGATAATGCTAGGCCCCATACAGCAATTTCTGTGCAATAATATCTTGCTAAGCATTCAATTACATTGAAAAATCACCCTCCATATTTTCCCGACTTATTGCCACCTGATTTTTTTCCTTTTCCGAAGCTTAAGATGGCCATGAAAGGACAGAGGTTTGAAAACGTCTTTGATATGAAATCAAATGTTACGCGTACTTTGCGAACGGTTAGTTCCAACGCCTATAAACAATGTTTCGATGACTTGAAGAAACGTTGGAAAAATTCTATAGACTCCTTTGGCGATTATTTTGAAGCAGATAAATTTATTTAAAGTTGAGTAATATTTTTCTTATTTATAAAAAATTGTCCAGTTACTTTATGGGCGCACCTTGTATAATTCGATAAAAGAATATTTAGATCCCGCACTCCCGCTTCTTCAAATGTGGAAGAACTCAAGAAGAGAATCATTGCCGCTTTTGTAATTGTTACCATTAGCATTCTCCGGTACGTTTGACAGTAAATAGAAAACCGACTTGTCTTGTTACAGGCGGCACGCATATTGAACATTTCAAAAACTGATCATATAATCCACAAGCATTTGTATTTCTCATAAAAATTTTGGCAAATAAATATTTTATTATTTTAACTACAGTTTCATTAGATTAGGCTATGCAGTTTCTGAGATAGTTATATATATATATATATATATATAAATCAAATGATGTCAAATTTTCTGAAACACCTTGTATATCTTCTGCGAATACTTCGATTGAAAGTGATATGCAGAGTTTTAATTTCAACACCTGAAATGGCAAACGAATGAAAATAAACGTAAAAGTATGTATCAAGTACGCACGGGTTCCTCAGGGGTATCTTGCGTAACACATAGCTATTTCCTTCTTATATCAAAGATCTGTCAGCTAATCTTAAATATAGCTGAAAGGAATATCCATATATTTTAGTTTCTTACCGATGTTCACTCTTTCATGTCTCAATTTCTTTCAAAAATCTTGTACAGATACGCTTTGTTTAATTCAAATTAAATTGACTTCAGATTCTTTTCATTTAGAGTAAATATTTCCCTCGAAACAAATATCACTTTGAAGGTATTTTTGCCCTTTAACGTGACGGAAAATTTCATAAAGAAAATTAAAAATAATCCTGAAGGCAAATTATCTGGAAACATTTAATATGTACAAAGGAATTAATTTAGCAGAGTCACTGAATACTAATTTTGCTTTAAATTTCGATTTTTAATAATTTCGAAACTAAACTTGAAACAAGAACAATTATTTTTATATGTATAATGTATCTCTATGTTATGACACATTTAAACAAAAAAAATCTTCTCGAAATTCAGGTAAATTGTAAAATAAATAGATTTTTGCGTTATGGGTCATCTTTACTTTGAAAGATTCCTTCATATTATTGAATAAGCATATCAAACTAAAGCCTTTGTTATTTGAAAATGCATTCTTCTACTTACACATTATCGTGTATATATAAGGCGTATCAAGGTATTTTAACATGGGACATTTTTTCGCTTAGATTATCCCATCGAAATTGTTAATGGATGAAACTGTGAAATAAAAGTACATTGCACAATTCAGGAGAGATTATGTTACCGCTGGTTGAGATGCGTTGAGTGAAAAGGATGATTGCTTGTTTATTTTCCACTCTGCACAGGAATATGGCACAGGAGTTCAGCGTGGAATGTGGGGGGGGATATATATGCGGTCGAAAGTACCATCAAAGGACAGAGGACATTATATTGTTATCCTTCACCGAACACGGATATCAAAGATAATAAATGTTTCTAAAGTGTTTAAGAATGACGTGACCTATGTGTATATTATATATATATATATATATATATATATATATATATATATATATATATATATATATATATATATATATATATATATATATATATATATATATATATATATATACATATATATATATATATATACATATATATATATACATATACATATATACATATACATATATATATATATATACACACACATAAATATATATATATATATATATATATATATATATATATATATATATATATATATATATATATATATATACATATACATATATATATATATATATATATATATATATATATATATATATATATATATATATATATATACATATATATATATATATACATATATATATATATATATATATATATATATATATATATATATATATATATATATATATATATATATATATATATATATATATATATATAGGGGAAAGTAGGGTAAAATGAGGAACTCAGTTTTTCTCCGACGCAATCATAGATAGCAGCACCTGTCCAGGCAATTCTTAAGACTCTAGTTATAGGAGTGAATCACCTAGAAGCTATGGATGCATGCAAGGGTTGGAATAAGCAAGGAATACAACGCATTGACCTTACACATACATTTATTACATAACCCAAATTTCAATTAACATGTCAGAGCTATAGTTTTACAATCAGTTTTATATTAACAACTTTGACGTACAATACCCAGAAGCAGAGGCAAACTATAGAGTCAAATATGATTTTTAGAATCTAACGGGGAGGCACTTACTATAACGGATGTATGCAACGATGATCGTAGCATCGGCGACCGGGACCCAGTATCATCTCCAGTGTAGGAAAACGTTGGCGGTATATTGGCACTTCTCCACTGCTATGAGGCAGACGAGAGTCTCCGACATCTAATTCTCAGGAACCCAATCTAAAGACCGTCTCCTTCTTTTTTTTTTTGATTCCTTCCGTCCTTAGCGAAGCTGTTGTCCGTTTACAGGGGGCCATTCTAGCACGCTCCTCACTTTCATTGGGCAGTGGGCTGTTTCTCCTTCAGTGGTTCCTATCCCTAATTGGTCCTTTATTATACCGCCTCTGTCGTCTCTGTCCATAGGCTATGCAGTACCTCCCCCCACATACGTTTATTTTGTAAAACAACTTTGATTTTTTTCCTCTGACGTTTTTACTGTGGGCCATAAAATAACGACCATCCATCTTGTAAAATATAAACTTCAGATTGCTATCACTGGCCACACCGACAGCTATTCTTCTATTTTTTTATTGTTTTACAATCCTGTATTTACCCCTGCCTCTGCATCCTTTATGATACATTCTTTATTGTCCACACACCGTGGGGAATTACACTATTTTCACTTCTACATCACACTCCACCACTATGGAAAAAAAATTAAATTTTTTTTTTTCTTTTTACAGTCGACTCACGTCCCTGTTCACAGAAGCTGCAAATAAAAATTTTCGAGCATACATGACAGTGTAAGTGTGCCTCCACGCATCACAATATTAAATTAAATCTTCGCCAAAACGACAAACCATACTAATTTTGAATTTTGAATGAGACTTCTAATTCTATATACATATTATATGCAATTTCTTTACCATACACAAGTTTTACTGTACATAAAAAATCAAATAATTAGCACTTTGTGGTTCTGTAAATATACTGAGTATAATACATTGGAAATTTCAACAGGAATGAGTACATTACAAATTTGTTTTACTCATTATTTTCAACAAACTTCCCTGCTCTTTATTAGAGCTACCATTACAAACTTAGAACCACATAATTTCTCAACTTATCTGCATCATTTTCATTGAATTAATTCTCTCTTGAAATGACATCTTAGTTATTTATCTAACATGTTCACGTGCGTTAACTCTCAGCAACACTATCATAATATAAAACAAACATAGAATACTACACAATAAGCTTCTTATTACCTACTACATTGATCAATGAAAATTCCATTATACAATTTGCATCTATACATCATCATATCATCAACATAATTATTACTAAATATATTTCCTCTATCAAAAAAAAAACGCTATAATATTTATATGCCCATTTTTTTATAATAATTGTAAAATAATAATTATCGCACAAAAATGTCATGACATAAAATAAACCTTATCACAACAACATTAACTTTATATACATACATCAACATCATTGTAACAGCAAATCATCATACATTTATATCCTTCTCACAAATTGTTCGTATCCACAGTCCATAATTTTACATATGATATATTCTCTGTGCATGATTTCACGTAAAACACAGTTATATCGTGGATGTCTTTACGCTGATACATTTATATTCACTTTACCTTTTTTTTTTGACTATGATTACCTTCACTAGTATTGGGTTATGACGCCCACTACAAGTAATATAAGTTGAGATCGTTTTGTGAGTAGTGGCGACTCATATGTATTTCTTTAATTTGTGTTTGTAAATTTTGGACTTCACAGCGCAAGGAATTACCCGACTACGGTAAGTTATTTTTTCTCCTCCATTTTTCTCTCTCAAAATACCACTCGTAACGTTAAAAATTATGTATGCTATACTTTATTTACGATAAGCTTGGATACTGATAAACAAGTTGAAACCGAAAATGGAGTTGTGGGGTACGATGACGAGGAGCTTACCTTAGAATTAGTACTGTCCAGATTGCTGTGAACGTATTCAGAGCTACTGGCATTGAGCCTCTAGACAGCAATATTTTCACAGACGAAGATTTTCACGCTTCATGTTGTTGAAAACAACCAATTAGATTATCCTACCATTTGTCAGCAGCACATTTCATCGGCCTTTCCTCCTGAACCTACCATTTCATCATCCCTATCTCCACAGCCATCAACTTCCTCAGCTCTTCCTCTTCTTCCGATGACCAGCAAGAAAACAACTAGAAAACCAAGGAAGAAACTGCCTTCTTACCACATTTCTGGATCTTCTGTAAAACAAGCTCTTTTAAAAAAGAAGAATAAAAAAAATTGATGGAACTGAAACGACAGGAAAGATTGAAAAGGAAAGCTGAAACATTAGCGTCAAAGAAAGCTAAATGTTTACCGATAACACTTAGAAAAAGAAAGAAAACTAGAATGCGTCAACGGGATTACTGGTCATCTGATGAGTCATCAAAAGAAGTTCCATGTGTGAAGGACGGCGACTATGATACTGAAACATTATCGGAAAAAGACTGCATTATTTGCGGGGAGGTGGGAAAGGACGAATTATGGTATCAGTGTTTCAGGTGCAAATCTTGGGCACATGCTGAATGTTCCGGCTGGGATGATAATGAAGCGAAAGACAGACCCTTTTGTATATGAACTTTATTTCCTATGTTTTTCTCTATTTTTGTATCTAATTCTTTAAATTTTTTTTATTATGGGTAATCTATCATTGTATTTTTAGTGTTATCTGTGCCCTTTTCCCTAAGTACCTAAGTGAAATTGTTTCTCTGCATTTTTGAATATAAACCTTTATATCTTGATTTATATTATTATCGATTCGGCATCTTACCCACCTCCCTTAGTCATCTTAACCCACTTAATGGGTAAGATGACGAAAATTACTTTCTTGGGGTAGGGAATATTTTGCCTTCTTCCAAGAGCAGATGAAATCGTTTCAATTTTTTTATAAATCATAAAGGTTGAAAGAAGACTTTCTGTAAGTTTCAGGTTTTTAAACCACTTATTGAATTTAGGAAAAATATTTGAAGCTTAAGTTCGTCATCTTACCCCACTTTCCCCTATATATACCGGGTGCGTCATAAATTCGTGCAAACTTCAAAAATTCATAATAAAAGAAATAATGCTCGGAAAATTTTTGTGTTTGCGCCAATATGATCAGAGGGATTTTGGATTTTTTTTCATGTAAAAAAAAAAGTTTCCAAAATTAACCGAAAGAGGGCGCTCACACGTCCTACTGAGGTGTTTTATTCAAATCAGGCTATCAATAAAACATTTGGTTGGAAATGGATCCGTCATTTGAAGCCGTTCTTTACCAGATCTAGTGTTGGTTGTTAAACTTTTCTACAAGAATGGTGAATCCCCAACTGTTGCATTGCGAAAGTTTCGCACGGAGAAAGGACTGAAGGCGCGACAAAGGCCCATTTCATTGAATGGGATACTGAATTTAGTACGACGTTTTGAGGAAGCGGGGAGTTTGGAGGATCGTCCATGAATTGGCAGACCATCCTTGAGCGCGGACCACGTCCATGTTGTACAAAGTTCCATGGAAAATTTGGCAGCCGAGACATCAACGGGAAGTAGCAGTGCTCGTGAAGCTAGGTATATATATGTATATGTATTTCCGACAATTTAAGTATATATTTTAATTTGGACTTAAAAAAAGAGTACAAGGAGTATATAGACTTTATTGTGTAAGACAAACACCTCTCTATCGTAACTACTCTTAGAGGTTCGTCTACCGATATCAGTGGCGCACCCAGGATTTTTCTTGGGGGCGGGGGGCAAGATGAACGGACAAAAATATTTATAATGCAAAATCAATATTCATAATGCAATTTCTATTTCTTTGGGATGGCAGGGCCCCTGGGCCCCCTCCCTGGGTGCGCCACTGCCCGATATGGTTTTCGATCTACACACTGAAAAAATGAATTCAGTGAACTATATCAGCTATTATAGTTCTCATAATCTTAATAATAATTTTAATAATTATCCTAATAATTATAAAAGTTTTAAACGTAACTGAATATACCTCTGAGCGAACGTACTGATTAAAGCTAAATACACGTTTAAATTATTAATAATGAAAATATTTCTCTACTATGTTCGAATCTCATTCTTCGGCAATAGGAATAAGATGAAAATTTCGGTAACAAAAAAGGAGGAAATGACTCCGCAAAAACCTGTCCCATGCACACCAATTCTCAATTTAAGAAAGTCGTAATATGTGACTATTTTTCTTTTTTCAGTTTCATTATCATACCTACTTATCAGCTGCATTCTATTCAGAAATAAATCAAATACAGTATTTTGATCAAATCTGTCTTCATGTTCCATTTAACACAGAAAAAAAGGGCTAAATTTTCCTTACGTTGTTATTTTTTTTAACTATCGAAATAAAACCTGCAGAAATATTGGATCCAAATTTCCGAAGTTCACTGTAATAAAACTTTTACTCTCTGTTTGCTCACGTGTTTAAAGAAAGTTTGGATTTACCTTCAGTCACTCTAGCAAAATTTCTGAGCGGAAACTAATATTTTAAGATCGAAAATATCTCCCAGATATAAAATGAAGAAAAAGGGAAGTAAAGCTGCTGCAATTCAGATTTTGATATGATAAGGTACCGTCACTCAGATGATGTTAAGGAAGTAAAATTGGCATATCTGCAATTATTTTGAATTCCTGACGTGGAATGCCTTTTAAATATACCCCCCAGAAAGAAAAAAAACATGTGTCGGTAATGTATCAGTCTGATAAATATCATATGCAAGCACTGACGTAAAATCGAGAAACCCCATGAAATATGATTTGAATTTTGAAAAAAAATGTATGTTTTACTTTATCTATTTCGTTGAATTTT
Source organism: Dolomedes plantarius (assembly GCA_907164885.2). Classification (NCBI taxonomy): domain Eukaryota; kingdom Metazoa; phylum Arthropoda; class Arachnida; order Araneae; family Dolomedidae; genus Dolomedes; species Dolomedes plantarius. The sequence continues at coordinate 45,963,230 of OU015493.1, read as the reverse complement.
CCGCGATTTTATCCCTTTATGAAAATCAAGTATCAGTTTTTCATAAAATTATATTTTGTAGATTTTTATATCATTCGTATACATAAGTATATATATATATATATATATATATATATATATATATATATATATATATATATATATATATATATATATATATATATATATATGTATGTATATGTATATATATATATATATGTATATGTATATATATATATATATATATATATATATATATATATGTATGTATATGTATATATATATGTATATGTATATATACATATTTCACTTTTGGTGACTCGAAGTCACCCACATAATACCGACGACGTCGAATTTTGGCGGTAACACGGCAGCACAACACGCGCACACAGGCGTGAGATCTTGAATACAAACGCGCACACAAGTGAGGTCTTGGCATAGCACGAAAAAGAAAAAATATCGAAGCACACCAGAGAGACAGGAGTTCAGGTTTTGAAGGTCGCCGCTGATGTCATCCCTCCGGAAAAATGAAACAGTCGTTTTCTCTGGCATGGAAATCCAAACAGTTTTTTTTTTCCCGCGGCGTGGTTCGCTTGCTGCTCGACTAGTTGTAATGGTAGCAAGGAGATGTTGGATGACAGGTACAGACCTCGAATCATTATTCAGTCGTGGAAGTTGGCTGGGAAAGGCTTAGGCAGAGTCTTTGAAATGAAAACTGTCGCGGGGCGATGCGACGGACCGGTGAACTGGAAACTCCTAGATGCAGTCGTAAAAAGCTGACGGGGAAATAGGCAGATGGAACCTGTGGCTGACTAGCGTAGGAATGAAGTCCAGGCGAGAAAACATAATACTCTGCATTAGGGTGGGTCGAAAAAAATAAATTTTTTTTTTCCGAAACGCTTTAGCGTGGAAAAGCTGCCTATTGTAACAAGAAGAAAAACGGCATACAAAAAATTAAAATCGGTTAACATCTTCCATTCGCGCATCGTACTTGAAGTTTATGAAAAATTGAAAAAATCACAATTTTTTTGCAATTTTTTTCTGTTAGTTAAAACTTTGAAAATAAACAGGCTTTAGCTTTTTATGCTTGTTGTATGGTTTAAAATATCTAAATAAGCTAAATTCTGATCATAAATCTAATTTTTTCTGTTCGTGCAATGTCTTTGAACAAACAGAAATTTAGCAATTTTTCGCAATTTTCTCTGTGCAACTCTTCGCTCGATTTGCTAAAACAAAACGACCCAGAACTCACCACGCGGAGATGGTTGCACGTCGAGTTCCACCCACAACCTACCCAACCAACCATCCAATTGTTGGGTTTGGTGTTTACATTATATTTACATCTTCTTAACCAATGCGGAGGCACTTGTAATCAAACATTCGCCCTTACTACGTCGCAGTTTTACTGTCCATTTTATTATGGGGGCACCATATAGGCGGACAGCATTACCCCCCTTGTAAATAGATATTTACATCTATTTACAAAGATTTTCCATAGAGTAGGATTATTTGGCTTACTCTGTTTTTTACTTTTTCTTTTTTATATCTATACATATTTAACGTCTGATTTTTTGGAGAAATGATGCATAACAGATCTAGACTCCAGTGTTGCTCGGATATAGCAATCTCTAGCTTCATGTCCACATAATTTATTCGAAGCCTTCGTCACAATTTTGAAGCACTTCTCCACAGCCTGGGTGTGACCGGAAAAGTTTAGTATTTCTCTCATTGGCATAGTATCAGAATTGATGAATAATTTAATATCCATTTCCAAATCCCTCGAAGTCTCTCTCTGCCACACAAGTTGTCCAAAGTTTCTTCCAGGCAGACTGCAAGGTGCGATAAGAGACCCATCCAGGCCTTATCAGTAATGTTGATGCAGTTGAGGATATCGAAGTGCTCCTTCCAAAAATCTCTCAGCCTCATATAGGTGTCATTTGTGACTTGTAAACACCTGGAAAAGAGTGCCATGATACACATTTTTATAAAAATAGAAATAATCTCCTGGTCCATAGGCTGAAGCAAAAGAGTTGTGTTGGGCGATAGAAATGTGACCTTAATGAAGTTATATTTGATGTCCAGGTGTTTTTAGAAATTTGGAGGATGAGCAAGAGCGTTATCCATGACAAGAAGACACTTCAAGGGTAAAACAGTTTCCTCTAGATATTTCTTTATGTTTTGGTGCGAAAACCTTAATAATCCACTCCATGAAAATGACTCTTGTAACCCAGGCCGTAGCATATGCTCTCCACATTGCAGTCAGTTTAGCCTTCAGCACATTATTTTTCTTGAATACACGATGATTTTCAGAACGTTAAACTAAAAATAGCTTGATTTCACAATCACGACTTTCATTAGCACCCAATAAAAGTGTAAATCTCTCCTTCATAGGCTTGTGACCAAGTAGTGTCTTCTCCTCTTTCGTGATCTATGTTTTTCTTGGCATGTTTTTTTCCAAAAACAATTCTGTTTCATTACAGTTAACAACCTGATTTGGCATGAAGCTTTCACATTAAACAAACTTTTGGAATTCATCAACAATTTCATCCGCAAACTTTTTATCTAAACTTACAGCCTCCCCATGCCAAAGAACACTATGAATTCCAATTCGCTTACGGAATTTATCAAACCAGGCTCTACCGGCTTTAAAATCTTCGCATTAAGCACTATTTGTACTCATTGTTTAAGCTACCAATTCACTTTAAAACTTCTTATTCCTTCGCATATTACAGCCTCTCTAACTCTATAACCAGTAAGATCATTTTCATGTATCCACACTAGCAACAATTTTTCTAACTTTTCTATAACTTGAGGTCTTTTCTTCGTTAAAACAGTCATTTCTTTAGCCACATCAGCTGCCTTTATTGCCTTTTTGTTTTTGAGGATAATACACAAGGTAGACTTCGCCAACTCAAATTTCTTGGCGAGATCAGAAACGAGAACACCATTCTCATGTTTAGCATTTATTTCCTTCTTTTTCTCAATAGTTAGGTTAGTTTTCTTGCTAGCAATATCACTTGCTCCTTCCATTTTCTTGAGAGCCATATTGAGTTCTAATTTAAACAAATATAATTAGAAAAAATAAAACTGTGAAATACATGAGCTACCAAATTATAAGTTGTGCTAGAAAAAGGCCCATTTGAGCTTGACATGTGGTCTGTTCGCGAACCGAAGCAAGTGTGGTGAATGCCTGCATCGAATATGACCAGATGGCAGCATGTCTCAAGCGCTTATTCGCAAACCGAGTCTTTCATAAAACCGGGTACCCTATATTTACAGGTGGTTATCAAATTAATGGAAACACTTAGAAAAAACATGAAATTCTTTATTAATATGGCATAGGACCATCTATGGCATTTAATACCACCTGGATTCACTAAGGAAGTGAATTATGCAAGTCATGAATAATGGTTAAGGAATATATATATATATATATATATATATATGCAATGTGTGTATGTGTATGGGAGTACGTGTGAATAAAAAAATTGAAACTTCTTTTTATATATACGAGTAAAAATATTCCTAATCTCCTATATTCTTAATACTTTCTTCCGTATAATACACTAAACTCTAGAATACTTTTATACAAATTTCATTATCTATCGTAAGAATAGGATTTATAGCCTTGTAAAGTGTGTCTAAACTGTCTCAAAACATCCTTACTTATAACGATATCCCTTAGTATACTGAAGAATATCAAGCACAATGTCTAATGGGTAACTGCTGCTGAATGAAGTAATACAGCAAGTTTTCTTTTTATAATGCTAGACATACCGTTCTAAGAAGTGTCTCAGATTTTTTTTCGCCGCTCAAGTCCTCCTCAACTTCAATAAAGCCTAAGTATCTTTCCTCGTAAGTAATAAAGTATATGACCCCTTTTTTATTATATCGAATCTTCTATTTGCGAAAAAAATGCGAAGAATAACATTTTCGTCCCAAGTTTGTTTATAAGGAACACGGAAAGCTGTATTCATAAAAAGAGAATTGTTATACGCTGGAGAATATACCACGTGTTCAATGAATGGGATGCTTATAAACTATCCTAATTTAAATTGATATGTGACGTGAATCTTCGTGGTTAAGCCTAATATCCCTTTCATGGTAAAAAATACTAACATCATATTACCCAGAGTAAAACCTTATAATTTTTCACTTAATATCTTTGTGTTTGAATTTATATATATATATATATATATATATATATATATATATATATAAGGAGTGGCTTCATGTGCCGTATCAGTTAATATCGTAGATCTTCAATGCCTAATTTAAACTATGGAAAAAATTTGTATTTTACAAATCATTGATTAGGAAATGCATATTTTTGAATTTTTTTACTTTCACATTTCAGTTCAGCGTTAAATAAAATTTGAGAAATTTAAAAAAAAATACTCTTATGTAATTTTTTACTGAGGGCTCCATCGAATATTTCTATCTTTACAAAATCCAAATTGGAAAGATTTAATTAAAAAAAAAACATGTTTTTTTTTGATAAAAAAACAACAACATGCAAATAGCATTTAAAGCGACAGAATTGCTGAAAACAGAACTCAAAAATGCTCATTAGCGAATTTGTGATTAGAAATCATAGTGACGAGCGAATTTCAAACAGCTTGATATCAGAATGAATGGTCAACGGCTGAACTCTTTAACATATTTTATAATAAAAATCAGGGAAGTAAGTGTATTTTACTCAAAATGTTTTTGCATACTTGTAATCAAGAAGCCACATGACTGATGATTCCAAATTTTCATTACTTTCTTACTATTCTAAAAATTAATTAAAATAAAATTTGTCTTTTAAATGATTGTTTTTCTTATTTTATGTCTTTGGATTGTCACGAATGAATAAAAAAATGTTATACCTTTTTAATTTAGTTCAATACTTTTCATAGAAGATTTTTGTGATCTTTATATAAACGCACATCATCGATTAAAATGAAAAATATTGCAATGGCCTTCACGCAATGTGATATTTTATATATATATATAAATGTAGGAACTCGATCTCGGGCGAGTCCCCACTTTTTGTAGAAACTGGGGTTGGTGGTGGATGTCTAGGGGTTGTTGTTCTCAGTCTTATAGAAACCTTTCCGCTTACTGCACGGCGGAACTAGACTCTCTTATACTCAGAGTAAGACAATTGTAAGAAAAATGAAAGAAAGAAAATATATATCTATAAAAATATCTTTCGCTCGGAATGATTTGCCGTAAGATCGATTCAATCACAATGGTTATTTTCAATTAAAGACAGAGTCACTGCTTAAAACACAAATACTATATATTGACACTTATCAACTATTTCCAGTTGTAGAAATACGTTGCATATAAAATTACACGTCAGGCCGCACTAGGCCTCACAATCAGAATGGGTTAAAGTATCCGGCCATGAGCCGCGATAGGGTTGACTAAGCCGCCGTCTGCTGCTTATCAGGAGCCAACGTAATGCCCCCGTCGAGACTGTCTCTCCCGTCGCAGCCCGTCTGCTGTCTTCGGTACCTCTTACCAGGTCGGGAACCAATCTCAGTCTCCCTCAGATACATTTCTCCCAGTTCATCTCTCGAAAACCTAATAGCGCTGTCGTCGCACAGCGTACACGGCGACATATGGCTCATAGCTAGAGCCCTGGGATAATGCAATTCCCCTATATATATGTCAAGGATTTAGTGGGTAAAGAATGATTATTTTAAATTTAATGGGGGCTTAGTAATTAATTTATTGTCGTGGCGTAATTCGCCACTATTCTCATACCTTGGTTCGAAATGCATCGAGAGAAATCGGGGAAATTCCCTTTGAATTGATTGACATCTGTGGCCACGCCCATGGTCCATCTCCGGTGTATGCGTCACAGAGATCATGTGGGCATGCGCGGTGACTTTGGATGGCAGAAAAACAATGGCGTTTAATCAGACGGCGGGAAATTCTTGATGGAGATAGTCACGCGTCGCGCGGGAGCTTGGTGACTCTTGGATTTAATTTATCAGATTGAATCAGTTAGCTTAAGATTTTGGAAATAAACGATGTTCGATATATTAATTGTAGTTCTTTGCCACCGGCCTTTTAATTCATTGACTGCTATAACTTTAATAATTAAGTAAAGATAGATTAAGAAGGAGAAAAGTTTGGATGTAAGACGACGTACTGGGAAGGGTGTAAGTAGCGAGCCTGTCATATATATATATATATATATATATATATATATATATATATATATATATATATATATATATATATATGTATGTATATATGCGTTTGTGTGTATTTATTACCGTTCCAAAACCCGTCATGAAGCTTAAAAAATGTGTTTCGTCGTTCATATTAACAAACCTATAAAGGCATTCATTTTGTTAACGACGTCAATAACTCCATTCAAAGTTCGCTTGCTTTTGAAAGCGTTTCTTTTTTATCCACCTGTCCTCCAGAAAATGGGTATTTATGAGTTCAACAGATCTGTTTTTGCAGCATTTTACTGGAGAAATATATCTTTCTTTACATCTTTACTGATATTTTTAGTGCTGCAGATTTTTATGCCTTCCTTTTGTAGGTATAACTGGAGTGTAACATTTTTATGTTCTTACGCGGACCTAAAAGAGAGTGATTCGATTGTAAAAAAAAATGAAAGAAAGAAAATATATATCTATAAAAATATCTTTCGCTCGGAATGATTTTCCGTAAGAACGATTCAATCAGAATGGTTATTTTCAAATGATCGATTCCTGCGCATTCCAGGAAAAGATGCTTTAGTGCTTCTGATAATAAAGATACTATATTCAAGTCTGTATTTTTTAAAAGCATGTTTATTCCCGTTTTGTTAAACAATTCATGGCAACGTTATTTCAAACAAACTACACTTCTGTAGATAATTTAAACTCCCGAGTGAAGAATAAAATATTAAAATTATGCTTATTAAAGCTTGTGAATTATAAATGGGCATCAAAAACAAAAGCAGTTCTTTTTGCAGATTTTGCGTGTCTGTATTTGATTTATAATTAAACACACAGGTAGTCTTCTTAAAATGGTGAGTTGTTTGATAACGTCAGTTTAAAAGTACGCACATATTGTTACAAAAATAAAATATATTTTAACATGTATTATGCGTCTCTGGATTTTAATTGGCTTTTCGTACAATACACCAAACGTAAATTTCAACTATATATATATATATATATATATATATATATATATATACAGGGTGTTCCAGAAATAACCGACAATTTTAAAAATTAATTAAAGAAAATCGGAAGGCAATAGAAATGTACGGTTTGCTGCATTCTGCTTAGGTAACCTGGGAATTTATTCTCACCAATTTTCAAAATTTGTTACAAACTTCGTCAACAGATCGTGCTGCTGACTAGGAAAAACTATAAAACAATGTTTTCAAAATAACCACCGTTTGCAGCAACAACGTGGCGCAATCTGATGTTAAAATTTTCAAACGCCCTTGCAGACATTTCAATTTGAATGATCTGACAATCAGCAGAGATGTATTGTTCCAGTTTATCTACAGTTTGTGGATTGTGACGATACACCTGGTCTTTCAAGTACCCCCAAAGAAAAAATTGCATGGCGTCGAATCTGGCAAATAGGGAGGCCAATCCATGCCACTTTGCTTATGCTTCTTGCGTTGAAAACATTGTTTTATAGTTTTTCCCAGTCAGCAGCGCCATCTGTTGACGAACTTTGTAATTAATTTTGAAAATCGGTGAGAATAAATTCCCCGGTTACCTAAGCAGAATGCAGCAAACCGTACATTTCTATCACCATCCGTTTTTCTTTAATTGATTTTTCAAATCGTCGGTCATTTTTGGGACACCAGGGGTATATATACCCGAAGCAGATTTTTTTGCTTCGGGTTACGAGCAAGCTTAAGATTCCCCACGGCTAGTTTGCGCAACGAACGCCATGTTACGTGCTCATCAAATAAGAACACGAGTAGCATATTATATTTACAAATTTATGTACAATTATACTGCTGGCAACCCAAATTGCAACACCAAGAAAGACAAGAGATATCACAACAAAATTTATTTTGTAGATAACATGTTGACCAAGTATCAAATGATTAAATTTATAGACTTCTGTGAAGTGTGGTTCCTGCCAAAATCAGTAGCCAGAGTAGCCGCCATTGTTGGAGATCACCACTGCCACACGCCTCGGCATTGATTCAAAGAGACTTTGGATGAGTTCTTGGGGTACAGTAGACCAAGCAGCTTCCACACGTTGCCAAAGTTGATCTGCTGTGGCAGCTGGGGATGGAATCTGGGTCAATCGTAGAGCAACCATGGACCACATGTTTTCTATCGGCGAAAGATCCGGAGAGCGAGGCGGCCAGGGAAGCAATTCAATCTGGCGATTGACGAAGAACCGTTGGATAATGCGTGCCACGTGTGGTCGCGCATTATCCTGTTGAAATATGGCTGTGGGCAAGCCCTGAAGGTAAGGAAGGACAACTGGCTCCAACACCTCGGAGATGTAGCGCTGGCTGTTTAAAGTACCGGCAATGCGTACTAGAGGTGTGCGAGAGTGATATCCAATACCGCCCCATACCATAATACCCGGTGCAGGACCAGTGTGGCGGTGCATAACGCAGCTGTTCAGCATCCTCTCTTCACGGTGTCTCCAGACTCGAATGCGACCATCGTAGTGTTGCAGACAGAAGCGTGACTCGTCAGTAAAGACAATTTCATTCCATTCTGCCGTCCACATGCTTCTGTCATCACACCATTGGCGGCAGAGACGTCTGTGATTCTGCGTCAAGGGTAGACAAAGCAATGGATGTCTTGCGGACAGACCACTCTGCTGTAAACGGCGTCGAATGGTACGCGCAGACACTGGATGATACGTTACAGACTGCATGTGCTGTGCTATGGTTCGTGATGTGACTGAGCGATCCGTCACTGCCATGCGCACAATTTGCTTTCCATCACGTGAAGTGGTGCGCTGAGGTGGACGCGATCGAACACGCCGGTCCGTCGTACCCTCCTGCATCCAACGATCACATATCGGCATTACAGTTGTTTGGTTTCGTCCAACACGACTACCGATTTCCCTGAAAGATAATCCACAATCTCGGTAGGCTACTATCCTTCCTCTGTCGAACTCGGATACGTGATCGCTGTTTTCGACGAGGCATAATTGATCGTTTTTTGAAAAAACCGCAAGAAAAACACAATTGCCGAACTTGAAATCGTCGAAATCTCCAAGCCTTAAATAGCGCTTTGAAGTGGCGAAACAGGCGCGCGTGATGTGCGTCTGCGCTGAAATTCTAATCATTTGCATATCTCACCTCCACTAATGCATGTTGTAAATTTCATGTTATTTGCATGTTTCCTTCAGGGTGTTGCATTTACAGCGGCCAGCAGTGTATTATAGAACTGTATTTATATTATTCTAAGACTACTATCCAGTTTTATACCTAACGATTAACTGTCAACAATTATCACCCGGGGCAGCTTATTCTGCCCACACATGAGTCGCCCTCCAAAACTGAACAGCGTTGTATTTATATTATTCTAAGACTACTGTCCAGTTTTAAACTTAGAGATTAACAGTTAACAATTATCACCCGGGGCAGGTTGTTCTGCCCATACAGGAGTCGTCCTCCAAAACCGAACAGCGTAAATCCTGTCTCTCAACGCAATAGCTTCAATTCCCTCCCTCACAATGGAACTCTCTATGGGGTCTAGGGGATAATATGACCTTTGTTCTAGAATAGCAATATCTCCCCCTTCTACGGATTCTGAGAAAACGGTCTTCATATTCTGAGAAAGAGGAATTTAGACATTACAGCCCCATTGAACGCCGCAACAATCGTCCAGTTTCCGTGTCTCATTCGCTCACTTTTAGAGGCTAGCTCCTAATAAAAACATCAGGTTGTCAGGTATTGTCAGTCCTAATAAAACTCGTATTTGTTCTTGCAGTTAATTTGCAAATCTTTATTTTTCGAACCATGGGTCCGGAGAAAGTGAGTGCAAAGGATAGTGCTGAGAAGAAGTAAGGGATGATGTGCATTGAGTTGAAAAAAAACGTCAAAAAACATGACCAAGGTGTGCGTGTAGTCGACTTGGCGAAGCAGTACGGGCGTAGCACTTCTACGATCTGTACCATACCAAAGCAAAGGGATTCGATAAATGCTATAACGCCAGCCAAATGCTTTAAAATAATTTGTAAGCAGCGGACATCTATCCATGAACATATAGAGAAGCTGCTGATGGTGTGGTTGACGCAAAAGCAGCTCGCAGGAGATGTGAAGGAGGCTGAAATCTGCGAGAAGGCACGAGCTATTTAAGCTGATTTACTGGAGATCCCGGGGACTTTTGATGAGCCGTTTAAAGCCAGTCGGGCCTGGTTCGAGAAATGTTAAAAGAGGACCGACATCCACTCCGTTGTCAGGCATGGTGAGGCAGCGAGCGTAGATATGAAGTCAGCTGAAGATTACGTGAAACCTTTTACTGGAATTATAGCAGTTGAGGGATACATTCCCCAGCAAGTCATCAAATGTGACATGACTGGAATTTTTTTGGAAGAAGATGCCAAAGAGGACTTGTTATGTAAGTCTTTCTTGCCATCTTCTTGCAGGCTACAGACTTGGGAACGATAGCAGAATAGGATGGTAGGTTGGTAGGCAGGCAAGAATTGACGTCAGTCTACAAACCCAAGAAGGATAGGCTAACCCTCGCACTGTGCGCCAAAGGGATCGACGACTGTAAGGTTAAGCCATTGCTCGTTTACCATTCGGAAATCCCAGAGCCATTAAGTCAAATAAGATTCTGAAAGAAAAACTGCATGTTATATGGAGGGAAAAACCGAAAGCTTGGGTCACCTGGCAGTCCTTTGTGTAATGGGTGAATTTGGTCTTTTGTCCTGACGTTAAGAAATTTCTCCTGAAAAATAACCTACCCCAGCAAGCCCTTCTCATTCTGGGCAATGCACCTGCTCACCCACCTAACCTCGAAAATGGCATCCTCGAAGAATTCAAGTGTATAAATGTTTTCTACCTTCCACCCAACACCACCCTTATCCTGCAGCCCATGGACCAGCAGATGGTTTATAATTTCAAGAAGCTCTTCACCAAGCACCTGTTCCGCCGCTGCTTTTAGATGACGGAGAACACAAACCTTACTCTTTGTGAGTTCTGGAAGGACCACTATAACATCAGGATATGCCTCAGAATTATCGATATGGCCTGGCAGGGTTTTACAAACAGGACTTTGACCTCCACGTGGAAGAAGGTGTGGCCTGAGGTGGTGTCTGAAATGGACTTTGAAAGACTCGATTCAGAAGCGGTAGTGGTGGAGGGGATTGTATCCCTCGGTAAGTCCGTGAGCCTGAATATAGACACAGAAGACATCAACGAACTCATAGAGGACCATGCCGAAGAACTGACAACGAAGGAGCTAAAGGAGCTACAGACACAGCAGGGCATGGTTTTGCAAGAACTAAGTGACGCGTTGGAGGTTATCTCTACAAGTGAGATAAAGGAAATGCTGGGAATGTAGGAGAAATTTTCAGACTTCATTCAAAGAAACACCCAGTGAAAGTTGCAAATAGGCGTGCGATTATGACATTTAATGACACTTGCGTAACTCATTTCCGAAACATTCTGAAAGTGATGTTGAAACAAACCTCATTGAACAAGTTTTTATCGAAAACCCTTGCAGACGAAATTGAGGAAAGCGTAGCGAAAAGGTACACCAACAAATAACATTTAATTATTCAGTTCAGAATTTCTCCTTCTCTTCCATCAGCATCTTCAAGTCTGATCTCCAAAATAAATGTTTTCCATTACACTTAAAACAAGTGTATTGAAGTACATTCTATTGTATTACGTTATATATATATATATATATATATATATATATATATATATATATATATACAGTAACCACCGCTTATAGTGATCAGTGGTTATAAGAATCAACCGTTTATAAGAATCAATATCGCAAAAAACCAAATGTATTATTTCCATGTTAAAATTTTCGCTTTAAAGAATCAATCCACCGGTTTTAAGAATCAGTTTACACTCTTCACTTTCCTTTCATTTTTCAAAAAAAGCCACTTAAACCCCCAAAAGATACGAAGTTCTTTCTTTATTTTTTTAAAAGAAAGAGTGATAAGATGGGATGGAGTGCAGTCGTAAAATGCATCATTTTCTTTGTTAGACATAACATAATAGTTTCCCTTTAAACGCTTTAGCTAAACACTGACCTCTTAGCTTGACCCAGGGGCATCCTAAACGTGCGGATCCGATTTCCCTTTTTTCCACTGACAAAGACAGGGACTCTTTTTTCCCACCTCCCACATCCTGGTTGCGGCTTCCTGAACTCTGAAACACATAAATCTTCGGAGAAATATACACTATCACTTAGAAAAACGTGACATTATTAGATTCAGCATGTTTTCAAACCATGAAACGTAAGCTAGAAGGTGAATCTTGGTCACAGATTATTGGTATTGAAAGAGGTATAAACAGCCCCCTGAAAACTCCATTACGTCAAACTACCATAGAAAACTTTTTCTTGCAACCTTCCTGGAGGTGAAATGTTAAACTGTTAAGCAGGTATGTTGTAACAAATATTGGATTATTTTCTTCTCTTACTATAATCATGTATATCTACTTATAGGTCTAGAAATTATGCTGTATTTTTAAAATTATAAAAATAATTTTAATAAAAGATAATTAACGTAAATTAAAGAGTATTTTATAATAAATTATCTAATATATGTATATATAGGTGTGTGTGTTCCTATCCAAAAACCTAAATTTCGGCTATAAGAATCAACCGCTTATAAGAATCAAAAACAGAAATAACACACGTGATTCTTATAAGCGGAAATCACTGTATATATATATATATATATATATATATATATATATATATACACACACTCAAGAGCCAAAACATTATGACCACCCCTACATTTTGCAATGAATTTGCCTGGATGACGTGGAAGGCACGTGATCAGGTGGAAGTGGTATCTAAATGCTGCTCGAGAGTCTGAAGAATCATTTTTTCACTTACTTCTGTGTGTGATGGGAAAGGCTGCGGATCTAAGCGACTTCGATAAAGGGCAGATTGTAATGGCTCGAAGGCTCGGAACAAGTATATCCGAAACTGCACGACTCGAGGGTTGTTCGCGACCTACAGTTGTTAGTACTTATGCAAAGTGGATGAATGACGTGAAACCAGCAGTAGACGACATGGTGTTGGACGTCCACACGCTATCAAAGAAAAAGATCGTCGGAGACTGTCTCGCATGGTGAAGCAAAACCGGAGCCAGACAGTGGCTCAGCTGACAGCCCAATACAATGCAGGGCCAAGTAGAATAGTATCGCAGCACTCTGTTCAGCGGACACTGTTGGATATGGGGCTACGCAGCAAACGTCCCACTCGTGTGCCTTTGCTGACCAAGCGTCATCGCCAACTGCGCCTGCGCTGGGCCCGGGAACATCGCGGCTGGTCCATGGATGAGTGGGAGGGAGTTGCCTGGTCAGATGAATCACGGTTTGTCATTCATCACGCCGATGGCCGTGTCAGGATACGCCGTCTTCAGGGCGAACTGTTGCTCCCTCAATGTACAGTAGGTCATACACAGGCCGGTGGTGACGGTATTATGCTTTCGGGGACGTTCTCCTGGGCATATCTGGGACCCGTGGTTGTGGTAGTGCAGATCATGAATGCTACAGGTTATCTGAAGATCATTGCGGACCAGTCGCACCCTTACATGGCCTCTGTTTTTCCAGCTGGAAATGGAATGTTTCAACAGGAAAACGCCCCGGGTCACAAGGCTAAAATTGTGTTGGAGTGGTTCCAGGAACATGATGCTGAATTCCAGTTAATGTCCTGGCCACCAAACTCACTGGATCTGAATCCGATAGAACACATTCGCGATGTCATGGGACTACAGCTGAGATTTCAAAGACCACCAATTCTCAATATCTCGGATTTGCGTGACCGTTGCTTAAACATCTGGTACAATCTGTCTCCGGCCATCTACCAAGGACTGGTGGCATCCATGCCAAGGCGGGTTGAAGCTGTGTTGCGCACCAAAGGTGGGCCAACTCGTTATTGACATGTGGTCATACTGTTTTGGCTCTTGAGTGTATGTATGTATGTATGTATGTATATATGTATATATACATACATACATATATATATATATATATATATATATATATATATATATATATATATATATATATATATATATATATATATATATATATATATATATATATATATATACCGTGTGACCGAAAAGTCAGGACGAACTTTAAAAATGAACAATTCGAAAACGAATAAAGAAAAAAGTTGCGGTTTGCACTAAACGGATGGAAAAGATGCCGGGTTTTGTGTGGCAACAAAAATAAAAATAGTTCTGTTTGCGTCCAACAGATGGCAATGTCGGATTTCTGATATAGGAGTATGTGTCGTGGAGACACGACACGTGTTCAGAAAAAGGGGCGATAGAGAATATAATTCAAGGAATCAGACAAAGAGAGGCCTTGACCAGCGGGATAATATACTGCGTAGGCGAAACGAAAGGAGAGATAACAAGTTGAGAGGGGGCAATTGAAATGAGAAAACGGTCAACAGCTGCGTTTATCGAACGGATTGGAATTAAAATGGATAATGCTGAGGTCAGAGGGAAGAGAATTTTGATAGTAAAAGGGGCCCAGCTGGTTATAATGAGCTAAGGGAAATCTGAAAACGGAGTCAGCGTTAGGAGAAGAAAAGGGGTGAGGCAGTTTACGATGTTGGACGGCGTTAAAAACACCACAGGAGGCCGGAGAAGAGCGTGAGAAGTTGGAAGTATAAGAAACCCCAGACAGGTGCAAGGGCGGATGCCCCCTTCAATATTGATTGGAGAAAATATGAATATAAAATAGGTGGTCGGCCAATGAAGGGTCCCGGATCGACCTATAGGATAGAAGGTGGCCACCAATGAAGTCCTGATAATGATAGAAATTGAGCTCGGTCGGAAAGTTTTTAGAAAGAGTAGAATAATTTGAGAATTCTCACGAGGCACACATAAGCACCCGTAGCCAACGAAGGAGGAGAGAAGGAGATGACGGGCTGCTAACTTAATGCGGGAGAGACAGACCAAGTCCTCGGTACCCGAAAAGCTGACCACTAACAATTAAATGCAGAGCCCAGTACCGGAGAGCCCGACGACTAACCTACCGTTCAACAAGAGAGGAACAGCCATTCTCCTGGACCAACGCGCCGCCGAAGCGATTGCGTATCTACGGAGACGAGTGCCCTGAGTCCGCAGCCAGCAGATAATTACAGCCGTTCCCCTGGACCAGAAAGCCCGATGCCCGGAAAAGTCCTATGACCACCAGCCAGGCTTGTGATGACGGTGTGTCTTCAGATAAGGTAGGAGAGTATTTTGATTTATCCTAACAATGCCCAATACATACTAGAGAGCGCAGATAATTAGATGGGGTCAGATTAAGGTGATATGTTTATATATATACATAGAATATCTGTCATAGAATATTGATTGTGTATGGCCGTATTAATTGGATTAGTATGTTGTAATAATTTTGTAATGTGTTTATATGTATCGATTAAGAGCGTAGGATAATCAAACAGTGTTAGGGAATAGATAAAGAATGTGAGTCTTTGGTATTGATGAGAATGAAGATTAGATAAATAAGAATAATTAATGTATTGATATAATATAGGAAGAAGGATAATTTGAAATGCGTATATATATTGTGTTAATGAGATAGATAATTCGGAAGTCTGCAATGAATAGTATGGTTTGTATATGTATTATAATTGGTTTAATAAATTGATTTGTATCTATACATATGAGCATCACTCTATAATTAATCATACTACCACTAATAATATCTATTAAATAATTACGGTGACAGTATGCAAAGCAACAAACTATATAAAAAGGAGCAACTGCAGCAGGTAATGATAGTTGGAGCTTACATGCATCGAAATGCTGTCCATAGTTAAGAAAGTCCTCTTAGTTAAACTGTATTATAAGAATTCGGAAAGTGTCATTGCGGCATTGCGAGCATATCGCTACATGAAGGGTATGCGAGATAGCAAAGGACCAATAACGTCTTCTGCATTGAACAAAATGAGGGAGAAATTTGAAGCTGCAGGTTCTTTGGCGTCACGTCCAGGAAGTGGCGCCCCTCAGCTGGCGCTGCTGTTGGCCCGACAGTGGAGTAGATGGTGCAATCCATGTCGGCGGTTTCTGCACATGGGTAGTGCAGTGCTCGAGAAGTTTCGAGGCAGACAGGAGTGTCGGCAGACAGGAGTGGAAGGACAGGGTGGACAGGAGTCGAGGCAGACAGGAGTGGAAGGACAGGGTGGACAGGAGTCGAGGCAGACAGGAGTGGAAACGGTATCCCTACAAGTTGCAACATAACCAAGAACTGAAACCTCTTGACTTCGACTCTCGCCAAGATTTTGCGAATTTGGTATTCAATAAGATGGAAGAGCAGCACCACTGGCTTCACACTGTGCTTTGGACAGATGAAGCTCATTTCACACTCTATGGCGCTGTTAACACCCACAATTGTCGAGTGTGGACCACAGAAAATCCACATGCATTTGTTGAGGTACCCTTGCAACAGCCTAAAGTGACAGTCTGGTGTGGCTTCACTGCTGCGCTGATTTCATAATTGGTCCATTTTTTTCGAGAAAGTCAAAAAGACGGGTTTCAAAACAGTTTCTGTCACTGTTCAGTGATATGCAGCACTATTACAGAACAACATTATTCCTGAACTGCAAGCGCGACAGGCACTCCAAACAGTCACCTTTACGCAAGATGGAGCACCACCTCATATTGCTCTGCCTGCTGCGCCCAACATTTGGGGAGGATCGCATTATCAGTCGATGCTTTAATCACGTATGTCCTCCAAGATCTCCCGATCTGACACCCTGTGACTTTTGGCTGTGGGGATTATTGAAGTCAAAAGTGTACCGCGACCAACCGGCATCACTAGCAGCACTGAAAGATGCCATCCGCCAAAATGTGTCTGCCATAACGCAAGAAATGCTACTCAATGCTGTGAACGGTGTGGTGACTCGTCTCACAGCGGTACTTCGGAATGATGGACAGCACATTGAACATTTACTGCAATTAACTGTAATTAATCTGACTTGTAACTTGTAAACATTTTTTCATTTATAAATCATCTTTTGGTGAAATAAAAAACTATAGCGCCATCTGTTGGTCACCAACAGAAATATTTTTTTCGTTGCCACACGAAACCCGGCTTCTTTTCCATCCGTTTGGTGAAAACCGCATCTTTTTCTCTTTATTCGTTTTCCAATTATTCATTTTTAAAGTTCGTCCTGACTTTTGGATCACCCGGTATATATATATATATATATATATATATATATATATATATATATATATATATATATATATATATATATATATATATATATATATATATATATATACATATTGTAGCGTACTGAAATTATGGGGTTATTTTTCCCAAGACCCAACAGAGTGCACGCCACACTGCTGTGTGTTTATCGGGTGGTTTCCCTAACAAGTGGTGAGGGAAACCGTTTGGAAAAAAATGAAGATGTTTTCACCCCAGTTATAAAGCTGTCTGCCCTAGCGATAGGTCTGCGACTTTTGTCACAGGAATGCTATAAAGTTCGGCGTTACGAAGAAAATGTCATCAACTAGTTGTCAGTAACTATGCCTCGCATGCAGACGCGCGAACAATATGCACAGATACCAGCATTTGAGAGAGGGCGTGTAGTTGGGCTCAAAGAAGCAGGTTGGTCTAATCGGTGAATCGCTCGATATTTTGATAGGAGCGATGCCACTATTAGGCGATGTTGGCAGGAATGGATGAACCATGGCCGAACACAGAGTCAAGAAGGAAGCGGTCGGCCTAGAGAAACGACAGAACGTGAGGACCGAGCAACCGTCAGAGCGGCACTCACAGCCCCAGATTCGTCATTATCATCGATCGTACGTGCAACTTGTGCTACAGTGACCGCAAGAACCATTCATAGGCGTCTCAGAGAATGGGGGCTGAGCTCGAGGCGACCCTTGCACCTACTACCATTGGCCCCTGTACACCAACAAGCCCGTTTGCATTAGTGTCAGTCACATTCGAACTGGAATATCACTGACTGGATTAGAATTGTATTCAGTGATGAGTCCTGCTTTTAAATGAGTCCTGATGACCAACAAATACGTGTCTGGAGACGCCCCTGACAGCGGTGGGATACCAGACTGACTCTTCCGCCACACGAGCTGACAACAAGCAGCAATGATCTGGGGCTCCATTTCATTTCATAGCAGGAACCCATTGCTTGTCATCCGCGGCACATTTGCAGCACAGCGGTACGTCGACAATATTCTACGTCCCTTTATGTTGCCCTTCATATAACGCCATCCTGGGCTTACATTTCAGGAAGGTAATGCCCGCCCACACACGGCGAGAGTTTCTACTACTTGTCTTTTTGCTTGCCCAACGCTACCTTGACCAGCAATGTAGCCGGATCTCTCCCCCATACAGTACGATTGGAGTATTATGGGCAGGGCCCTGCAACCTGCTCGGGATTTTGGCATTCTAATGAGCCAATTAGACAGAATTTGTACCATATCCCGCAGTTGGACATCTGCCGCCTCTATCAATCATTGCCAAGCCGAATAACTGCTTGCATAAGGGCCAGAGGTGGACCAACGCATTATTGGTATTTTCACTTTGTAAAGCACTTCAATAAATCACCCCATTTTCTCAAATTGTAACCATTTGTTTTTCTGTACATGTACATCACATCTACCGATTTTCGCCCCACCCCATTCGTATAACTCCTTCTTGATGTGTCTTTTTTCGTCTAAGAGTGTATATATATATATATATATATATATATTATATTTAAAATGGCACATTAAAAGACATGAATTAAAGTATATGATGTCTAGTACTTATACCTTTTTTATCATCTACCAAATCACCGTTTACTATAAATACCTCGAAATCACAAAAGTAATCATTTTTCTTCCAACAGAATATTGTCACTTTTATTATTGAAAACAGAAAAAAAGAAGAACAGCATTTTTTAAAATCAATTGCAATTTATTTATTGTACACTTCTTTTCCAAAAGAAAATGAATAATTTTAGTTTAATTTGAGTATATTAATTTTCTGTGTCAAATAAACTGAATATTTTTTTTTTGTTCAGGTTAAGGACTATACTTATTTTAATAAGATGGATATATTTAACTTTATTTAGTTGATTTAACTTCTTTTAATGAATATTTTCAGTTTTAATTTAGCGCATTTTTTTTTCTAAAAACGTTTTTTTAACAACTGATCTTTGGAGGAGATTATAAGATTTATCTCAAACTATGAATTAAATTTTTAAAGTTCGTATAACTGCTTTTAATTTGAATCTACAATATATAAATATATTAAAAATGCAATAACAGTCTTAGGATTCAATAACTATTTGGTGATGCTGAAATTGATTTCGAATATTAGATGAGGGTTTCTTTTTTATTGTCGTAACAAAAAAAAAGATTCTACGATATGTGTGTATATATATATAGTATATACATTAAGAGCATTAAAGTTTAAATTTAGAATAATTTATATTTTATTAATGCATTTAAGAGGAATTTAAAATTTAATACAAGCTAAAATATTGTTGTTATTTCTGCAAATGTTTAAATGGTCGTTACATTATTTATAAATATTAATTTGTCATTTTAAAAGCATATTTATAAAATTTAAATAAATTACCTTAATATGTTAATTTTTAAATGAACTTATTAATTTAACTTATTTGAAATTTAATTTCATTAAATGTTTCCCTCCTAACTTTTACCTGCACAGTAATTTATATTAATTTATCTCTGTATATATACATATATATATATATATATATATATATATATATATATATATATATATGTATGTATGTATGTATGTATGTATGTATGTGTGTATATATATATATATATATGTGTATGTATGTATGTATGTATGTATGTATGTATGTGTATATATATATATATATATATATGTGTATGTATGTATGTATGTATGTATGTATGTATATATATATATATAGATGTATGTATGTATGTGTATATATATATATATGTGTATGTATGTATGTATGTATGTATGTATGTATGTATATATATATAGATGTATGTATGTATGTGTATATATATATGTATATCAATAGAACTTCGCACCTGATTTTTTAGTTGTTAACTCATTTTAACACTTTTAGATTAATTTATCGAGATTGTTGGTAATGCTGTGATAAAGCAAAATCGGCGCCAATTTCTTTAATGTATTTAACAATAGGGTACCGCTGAAATGCTTAGATACAGAAAAAAACAGGCATCATGCCATCATTTACCGTAACACTAATTTTTTATAGCGCTATTCATTCGCTAGAGTTTCATTTCTTAGAGTTATTAATTCATGGTGACTAAGTTCACCTCGCAAATTTTCAATATTCATGTTAAGCTTTGAGCAATTTTTCTCTCGGTATTTTTCTGGTAAAAGATATGTATATGTTTGACTTCTTTTTTTTTTTTTTTGCATTTAAAAATAGACGTTTAGGGGTATTGAAGGCAAAACCTTTTGATTTAAAAAAAATTAAAACAATTTAATTTTTTAGCTATAATCATTAGTATCTTGCGAATTATCATGTTTTGAAAAAATTAAAATTTTTTATTCTGCGAGCCCATTACTAAAATATTTTTAGTTGCAAAAAAAAATATCTCAGTAACATGCATTTGCTGATCTGTAATTAGAAAAGAAAGTAATTTGTTCAGAGTTAAGAACCATAGGGATCATAGACCATAGTCATAGAAGATCTGATTTGCCTTTTGATGCGCTACCTTAAGTTTGGCGAAAGATGTCCGAAATCATTTCAAAATTTAGTGCTGCTATCTACAGGAAGAATGAGAAAATTTCTCCCGTAACACTTTTTTTTTATTTTCAGGAAAATTAGGGAAAAATCGTTAATGTGGCTGTAAGCGTAGGGAAAAATACAAGGTTTGAATATTTCTGATGGATGACATTTTAGCCAAAAATGTTGCCTTCAAAAATCTAGTTTACTCTCTAAAATAAGTTTATTGTCATAATAATTAGAATAACTTCATTCCATCAATGAAAAACAAACACTTTAAGAACAAATTAAATATATTTAATTATTATAAAATTTTCTACTGTTATTTGTGCAAAGTTAAGTTAGTCAGATTATAGGTCCATGCTTAAACTATTTATCGAACACCAGGTCAACTGAGTAATAAGTTTTTTAAATACAAGCTACTCATCAAAATTATAAAAGAAAGAAATTTCACCAGAGATAAGGGCCATGGGGATCATAGACCATAGGGATAGAAGATTTGCATTTGCCTTTTGATGTGCTACCTTAAGGTTGGCAAAAATATGCTTGGATCCTTTCACAATTTAAGGCCTGCAATCTATTGGCAGTTCGACATTAAATAATTTAAAACCGATTAAATAAATACAGTCAATATTTTTTTAAACTTAAATTATCAGCAAAACTAAAGCTCTACATTACATCAAGAAATCTAATCAAATACACTATTTATATTACCATTCTGTGAGAAAATATCAAATTTTATTCATACAGCCGGTGTAAACTAGTATTCTAACACAATCTTGGATATGAATTGGGGTTGAACAAATTTAACCCTATTTTGGAAAACTAAATTTGGTTATCTCATCCATTAATGTTGGCGGCTATAACCACTCAACTATACCTTTCAATGCTCTTTAGATCTTTTGATAATTACTTTGCAGTAATGGTGACCACTTACTCTTAACATAAGTTTATTCAGAGCTCTCTTTACAAACGGATAGGTAAAGATTTATTGCATGATTGTTACATCGCAAATACCATGATTACATTACCAAATTAATTCGCTAATAGTGATTGAACTTTGTACTCCAACTAAAACTTTATCTCGATATAACCATACTAACGATGGACTGAGACCAAGTTAACTAATTTTTCTTGGGCATCTATTTTTGGTCTATAATTTTAACTACTCTCTTTCTCTCTCTCTCCCTTTTTTCTACTCACTTTATTTTAACTATTCTGGTGTGACTATCCTTTGAGAAGCTTAAGAATTTTCATCTCAAAGATAGGACGCTAATAAAGATTCAGATAGTGAGAGAAAATCTATAGTTTAAGGGGTCAGGTACCTTTTAAAGACTAAGAGACTCGACAAACATATACCTATTATCAATCACCAGTAGTTACTAAAATAATTTATTCAGAAATATGAAAATTTTACTGTTAGTTAAATACTCTTTCTTCTTTATAAATACTGCACTCGATATTTTTCGGGCTTGAAGAGAAATTTGTAAGGTATACACAAGATTCGATTTCACAAGAATCGAACTTTTGAATTAATGAATTAAAGAAGCTGCTTCAGATATGCTAATTTCGGCATACGCGCTTAGTATAAATACCACGCAGCGTCAATAAAAAAAAAAAGAGGAGGTTGTTAAGGTTGAAAAGGTGTTATCCTGCGCTAGTGCTTAGCGGGCCAGAAGTTTACATGGCAGTACTGCTGGTTTGACTTACTGTTCGTGAGTATAAAAATATATTGTTCTTGAAAGCTGTGTTTATACATTCCGTACAAGTAGTACGCATGCTTATTGCTGTAAAAGCCAATTATATGTGCAACGAATTCAATAAACATTGTTTCATGTATAAACTGTGTGTGGTTCAAATTCAAATAGAGAGCCACTTCAAATTATATACACCCAAGTCTGGGTAGAAGTGAGCATAGTTTCTCTATAAATTTTTTAATTTTTTAAAATTTTAACCATTGTTTTTTTCATTGTTATGGGATTGCGCGCATGATATCACCAGAACAGTTGCCTATAATGTCATAAAATTTTATACACGTTCAATATATACATGTGTCATTAAAATGACGAACAATTATGTCATTCCTACCATAAAAATTTGAATTACGATAAAATTTATCAATAAAATTTATGAACTTAAAAAAAATATATGAAGAACTAAGAATTTTGATTTCAACTTTCGTCATTTTAAAGATATATTATACAACTCAATTTTCAAATTAAAAATATATGTATATTCATTAATATACGGACACAAGTCTGCGCGCAATGACATAACATTGTAAAAATCAATGGTTGAAATTTTTAAAAAATTAAGGTAACAGCTCACTTTCGGAGCCAATTTTTTAAAAAAATCATTTTTTAGGAATTCTTTGGTATTTTATGGTAAAATAGCACTTGAAAATTAAAAATACACAAAAACTTGCGTGTAAATACCATACTTTTTTATAAATTGGTCAATTTGAAGAAATTTTTCATGAAATTTAGCTAAAACGCCTATCACTCTGCACAAAATTCTAATGCTATTATTTTAATTTCCTTCTCACACATGATACGTATGACAGTTATTTTCAAAATGACATATAATCTAAGAGAAATTTTAAAATTCAAAAATAATACAGACAATTTTATGTCCCAATATGAAAATATTCCCCAATTCGTCATTCATTTCCTTATAAAAAAGCCCCTATTAATTATACATGAATTAAACTATTAATAATACATCAATTATTGTATGTCATTTCATTAACAATACCATCTAAAACATTTCCTGAAAAGTTTATCAAATTATATGCATTATTATATGAAATATCATGATAACGGTAGAGATTTGTGCTAAAAAACATAATTCTGAGAAAAACGCATTTAAAGTTGTTTGTCGCCTCAATTTTGTAGCAGACGATGCTTTTTTAAAATTGCTATAACTCTGCTTCGAAATGATGTATAATGAAAATCAAAATGGTTTTGAAAAGAGAAAAGATTGAAATTCACGATTGTTGCAAAAAACTAAATAGTCAAAAAATGACATTTTCAACGCAGGCAGTCACCTTAAAAATTTTTCTTCAAGCTAGAAAAAATTAAGAGTCATATTTAAAAGTAAAAAGTGTGTTTAACTCACAGTAAAATTTTCATATCCCTAAATAAAAGATTTTCATTACTACTGATGATTTAAAATAGGGATATCTCTGTCGAGTCTCTTAACGTTTAAAAGGTACCTGACCCTTTTAGGTGAAAATAATTAATGATTAACAACGTTCCCCGTACAGAAATAGTAACACAATTACATATTTTTTGGCTGGATAAAAATAATTTTTCAATTAATTGTTCAAACAGGTTTTTTAACACAACACACACACGAACATAGTCATCTTGGTTTGTGGGTTCATCTTTTCCATTTGCTTCAATAAATTCTAAAAACTGAAATATCATGCAGTGGCCAAAACCGCTTACCAACAGTCGTATCGAGTGTTTATATGATACGACTATTCTCATCATTTTCAGTCTTTCACTCTCATGTAACTTAACTTTAGAGACGGGCAATTATGTCTCTACATACACTCTTGCATCTCAAAATGTCTAAGACAAGGTGAGAGCAACTACTTAAAATTAATGTGCGTCCTTTAACATCACTCTCAAATGCTACGAGAAGAGAAGATGCGTTACAGGGATTTGAAATTAACGCTCGGTATTATGTAGCAGGCTTTGCATTACGGGCATGTAGTTTCGACCTAATTAAGCCGGTTGATACTGAAGGTTTTAGGCTCTGCTGGAGTGTATTAATTGGTGCGTGTAAGGGACTGGACAATATGTCTGTGAAATTTAGAATAGCGTATTTTTAAACTCAAAGACTGGTTTTCGGAGTTTAATTGAACAGAGCAAGGCACACACAACAGAATCTCGCAAAGATTACCTGCTCCATAGATTTTAAAACACAAATAATATCAAAACCATAACGTTCGTAAATTTGTTCGGCGATGCTGCTGACTATTCGAGAAAAGTTTTATTAACTAGAGTTATTACTTAGATTTGTTGTAGTTTAGATATTCTAATTTTTGATTTACACTGTTGTTAGGTGAACTTTGATTTTGTGGTATCGTGTGGAACAATTTCATCCTCAAGAAAAAAAAAATTCAGGTAGTCTCCTCTAACGAAACTACCGCGGGTAATTGACGTAGAATTACTTATCGTTTGATTACCTCTTTTTTTTTCGCATCTTGGTACTTTTTTGTTTAACTGTTTACTGCTACTGGGTTTGGCGCACTGCTAAAATTATAACTCGCGACGCAGGACAATTTTTTTCTCTCCGAAGGACCGTTATTGAGGAACGTAATCCTTCGTTTAAATATTCTCCAATCATCTGAGTATATTATACCTTTTCCGTTTGCAAATACAATATCCAAGTCACCAAAGTATGACGTCCTGGCGACACTCACATTCAATTCACAGAAACGTTGTCTCCCCTTTTCAAAAATATTGTTTCCAGGGAACTAGCATACCGGAAACACAAAATGCATAGCCCTCCTGTATTTCAGCTTTAACGCCAAAAAAATCATAAATAAATTATTAATTCCTCAATATGTCTCGCCACCTCGAGACACAGCTCAGGGAGTTTCCTTTCCACAATTAAACTATCTTGTCACTAAAAGAGAAATTATTATGTAATTTCGTTTTCTAGTCTCGAAAATTCTCGCAACTTTTTTGTCAAATTTATTTGCATATATAAATAATATCCTTTTCATCTGAAAAAACACTTGTTACTGGGATTCAAACATTTAAAAAACGTATAACATGATTTAGCCTTCGTGTTTTCTAGGTAATTATGTTACTAGAATACAAATTTGCAGTGAACTCTTTCGAAAATTTAACTTTTTTGTAGAGTAGTTTTTGACGCCACATTTTATTACTAATTCTTTGAAGCGTCTCTTCTTTGATACAATTATTAAATTTAGAGAGCATTTTCCCCGCGTCACCCATCTTGGTGTTAGAGAACAAAGATAGAGTTAACGCATAATGCTCGTCTTAAATCCATCTGTAATGCAGTTTGGTCTTCAATTCCTCAGAGTGAGATAGTTTGGCAATGTTGACAGGCACAGCAACCTCTCAACAAGCACATTTAAAACCTGAAATTTCGACATCTTAATGGGTTTTCAAATGTTTTCGAATTAAATTTTCAGTTAGTTAATTGACTTCATTTTATTACTTTAGAATAACTGTAGGTCCAAATATAATTAGCCCTTGTATAGCAAAAGTTGACCTTAGCATTCTCAACCAACTAAGCAAGCATCAGACTTATTGATTATTACTATGAACAATTCCCAAATGCATGTAATCATCCTTTTAATTATACTGTGGATATTGAATTGTGGGTTATCCCCTTTTGTATTTTCCCCAAGTTACCCGTAAGTCATCACTGTCATGTAAGAGAGAGTTAATACCTTTTGTTGCGAATTCACAGGCTATTTGATAAAAGGTGGCGTTGCTGTGCAAAACGATAAAGGGCCTATTCACATAGGAGCCCGGCACCGGAAGCGAAAAAGGAAAGATGGCGTTGAGACGGAAATAAACCAATCACAGGCGTCAAAAATTCCGTTGCTATTCGTTCAGAGGTTTTTCATTGGTTAAATATATTTTAATACTTTAACACTTCCGCTACCGGACTCCTATGTGAACAGGTCCTTATGTAACTCTTGCGGCTGTGCTGATTCGAAATATATACGTGTTATGTGAAAGAGAGTGTTTCCCGGCACAACGTTTTTTCGTTTTATTAAAATATTTAAAAAAGACACTATTGGAGTCCCTAATCAACTAATACAGGACCTGTCATAAGTACTTATTCGTCGTTATACTGGACTACCAATCGATTTTATTTTATTCGTGTTTCGGACACACCTTTAAACTTAATAAACTTATACGGTTAATTTAAACTTTGTTCATGAAATTTTCCTTTATCACTTTATCATGTCTTAAATTTTTAGCTGTTCTCCTATTTCATAAAATAATATGTATTTCCTAAAAGACTATCTATGTAAGGGGAAAAATTGGGCCATCTCACGTTAATTCCATTTACTGCACTATCCTTGACTTCCGAAAGATGTGAAGATATAATCCTTTTTTGATTACCTGTGTGCTACATAGGCTGTTTCAGAAAAGAGGAACTTTCCTGAAAAAAAGAGCCTCTTATATTAATGGATTACTCATGTAAGTGTTTTCCTACATGTCTTTTATTATTAGTGTCTCGAGCTTCGCTCTTTAGACTGTGATAGCAAACACATTGATGGAAAAGAAATATTTATCGAAACATATTTCATGCTTAAAATATACAGTCAATAAAGTGCTGTAAAATATTATCGATCTATAAGTAAACCAGTTACAATTTTATCTATTCATGTTCTTTAAAATTGGAAACAGTTGTTATAGCGCATGTAATACACGGGCCATAAAAGAGTGAAGAGGAAAGTTTAAAAATAAACAATGGAAACACATCTGAGCATCATATGCAGAGAAAGAAGATTTATTTTTCAAGTTGTGTAACTCTATATAAGATCGTACCTTCTGTGAATATCCGAAAACTATATAAGGTGATTCATGTATGAAAAGAAAATATATAAATGCAGATAAAATCAATACAAACGGACATTTGGATAAAATGTAGATATAATTAAGTTTCTTAAATTTAAATTTTTCCTCCTCCTAACAATATAACTCAGAATGATGTTCTGCCGTATTTCTAGAAACGAAATAAAGTCATACAAATGTCAAAAGAACAGTTTAAAAATATAAGTGTAAACAATACAAACATCACGTTTTATATATACACACACACACACACACACACACACATATATATATATATATATATATATATATATATATATATATATATATATATATATATATACATACATTACATATTCTAAAAAAGTATTTGAAATCCCTATATCATTTACAGTTCATGGCGTGCTCTATAAGTTAACCCTTTTTCTATTGGTGCAGATCTCTTTTTCTGTGTACTATATCTGTCTTCAAATGATTCTCTTTAGGGAATATAACGTAAGATTCCTTACGTACGTGTGAGCCATGCTTGTCTCAGCACAACTATTAGGTTGGGACGGGTCCACTACTGGAATGCTAGGGTTAGAAGTTATGAACATGTATGCCATTGTAAAATGTTCTCAGGCGGCAGACACATGGGCAGATTAGACGAAGTTTATTAAACATAAAACTCCAGAACTTAAACAAGACAGAATTATCCTCATTCGAAAACTAGAAAAAATAACGGTAGGTAAAATGTGTTTCGTACAATTTGAAAGTCATATTTATTTTCTGTTTTCCTCTGTTTAAAGGGTTAATCCGCAGACTGTTAAATTCGTCCACTGAAAATAT
Source organism: Dolomedes plantarius (assembly GCA_907164885.2). NCBI lineage: Eukaryota > Metazoa > Arthropoda > Arachnida > Araneae > Dolomedidae > Dolomedes > Dolomedes plantarius. The sequence continues at coordinate 45,934,978 of OU015493.1, read as the reverse complement.
TTTCCGTATGTTAAAAGTTTTCTATTGAACGAAGCTGTTCTTCAATGGGCTTTCTTTTTAAAATATTTGTATACATCCCCACACGTGAATTAAAGTGTACAGAAGGTCGTTCGTACTTTATGGAAACGATTTTGCTAGTTACGTTTAAATGCCATATTATTTGCAGTGATTTGCTTCTATCTGATAGCCATGGTTCTTGACAATAGCTCTAGCTCGTATTTTCTAATGAAAGTAAACTTTTTCTTAGCACTGTCATGTTATTTTTACACCATTCCTCTTGGACCGTTTTCCAAAGTCCATTCAGTGTTCTTGGATGCCGTTTTCGTAAGGCTCGCTTTAATAAAAAGCACAAAAGTCCCTTAGAGAAGCGTCAGGTGATTTTACAGGTATTTCATTAAATGGGATACACTTTATTCCTGCTTCTGATTCTTTCTTTGCTAAATAATCGGCAGTCGATTTAAGGGTGTGATTAGAGGCTTTGCGCATATGAAGCTGAAATTTATCAATGTCCTTTCCATATAATACTGGAATTTTTTTCTTCAACTATTGGTTCTAAAATATTCTGCTGATAATACCGTGAATTAATTTTGACTTTACTTGAGACTTTTTTGATTTTGAATTTGCCGTTGTAACAAAATCCTGCAACTATCATTAATCCCTTTGGGAACTTTTCTGTACACATACGAGGTCATTTCGTACGGTCCCCGTCAGTTGAGCAATAAAAAATTGATCTTTTTTTATTACAGTCACTTAAATACACCCATATATCAAGTGTTACTACAAATTTTCATTTTTTAGCAGCTAAGTGTTTTTCATATTTTTTCCTACGATTTGTTCTTTTTTCAGCAATATGCTTAGACAAAAAGAACATGAACTTTACATTTAAACATCTTTCTTTACCTTCAAATCTTTATGAATGATTTTACTTACAGTGCCGGAAGACATTCCTAGTTTCAATGCAAATTATCTTTGAGTCGGCGGATTTTCTTTTAGGATCAGAGACTTTACTTTCTTGATATATACCTGCGTTCGAACAAAGTTAGGATGAGGTTTCGCGGTCATGTTTTCATTTTTACTTTCATTTAGACTTTATTTTCCCTTCAAATTTAATATATTATAAATTTATTTTTTTGAGATGCCATAACCGCGATTTTTATACCGCTTCATAATTTTTTGAGAGGAATATTTCTCCTCGGAAAGCGCAGTCACGTAATCTTCGAACTATCTGCCAATTTTAGGAGCCATTTTCTAAATAAATCTTTTATTTTACATTCCAATCAAAACAAAACAGTACCATACGATTATTATGAAGTTGCCAAATTTTTATCTTAAAATGCAATCGACAATAATAAATTACAAAATCGTTTCCATGAAGTGTGAACGACCTTCTATATAATGGGAGCTATAGTTCAAATATTTTTATTGATTTAAAAGGGTTTCCGAACCAAAATTTCTACCTATATTCAATTCCCAAAATTCTAACATTTTCATTCTGGGCATTTTATACTTAAGGTATGGTTATCTGAAAACGCAATTTTTCATCAATTATTTTCTTAAAGGTATATAAAAAATTTCCCGCATGGCACCAATATAAAAACTTTTAGCAACATTCCTCTAACTAAATTGCTTTCACGATTTTTCTTCCAGATAAAATTTCTGAAAATATTTTCGTTGAAGGCAAAATACAGCATCCCTTTGTCCTATTTTCATTAAACTATCTTGATAGTTTTTTTTATTAAGAGAAAAAAAATTCAAAATGATTTTCCTAAAAAAAAATACTTTTTAAAAAATAATATTTTTTCTCCACTGTCCTTTATTTTGAGAGATAATTTTATAAATAAATATTTCTATAAATTGGGTATACATGTAAATTTAATGCCATTCCCTTCTCCAGAGGGGAAAAATTGTATGTAAGTCTTTTGGTTTGTAAGGTATATCGGACAGTAAATTGAATTTATATTTTCAGTTTTGAATTTTTTTTAACAAAATTTCAATTTGTTCTGTTATAATTTATATGCATAATGATATTTTTATAGGATAAATATTTCAGGAAAGGAAATCAATCCGAAATGGGCATAAAATAGTAACACTGCATCTCTGGTCCGTTAAAACATTCTTGAAGGTACATTTTCTCCGGGTACGTTCCAACAAACGAGAGGATTATAGACTTCCTTCAATTAATTCGCTGATATATTAGCTATCCCGTCTCCTATTAATGGAAGATAAACTGATATAATTCACGATTCAGTAGCTTATTATACCCCATTTACAATTCAGTAACTATCACGCTTCCCATGGTCATCTTCGGACACTAAGATCTCATTATGATTTTCGATCTTCGCAACGCTGATATTGTTCTACTCAATTTCAGTATATAATTATGTCGCGTATGCTGAAATGCGTCGAGTATATTTTAGTATAACTACTACTGTCCCTGTCATATTTATATTAAAATTGAAAGTTTAATACCCCTCGTGTTCTATCTAAAATTTTCGTCCAAATGTTATGAATAAAATATACATAAAAATATGCTGAATACGTAAAAAAAAATTGGAATATATTCGACACTATCTAGGCTACCCGCTAAATTATGACAATGCCATATATGTCACAAATTACCCCTCTAAGCGTCGCAGACGTCTTTTTTCATCACCTATTTTCTCCTTCTCAATCATTTGCTTTTAGACTGCAACAACCTCTAATTTAATATCCAAACATGTATCAAACTGGAAACTCAAATGCTTTTGAGCAACAACATAATGACCACTTACAAAGCCTTTGAGACGGATTATTCCATCCTGTAAAATATTTCTTAACGTGAATATTGAGCAATTCGATTGGAAAGTAACTCTAAGATAAAATATGCATTCAGCAAAATTTTAAATTCTTTAAAACAAAAGATCTCTACGTTCATGTATTGTTTCCATGCATAACAATCTCTCTCTCCCTCTTTATATATATATATATATGTATATATATATATATACTTTATATAGTTTCATTACAAAAGAAATCAAAGTCGATTACAAAATACGCATAATTATAAAACTTCGTATTTCTCTTGTAACCCTTTAAATTGCAATTAAAGTACAAATTTTACAATTTTTATGAGTGATCTAAAGACGTAATTACACACGTGTTGTGTCCCCAATATGCTATTCACAATAGCACACATTTATCCGTTAATATCCGATTCCGATAATATCTCTATTATGGTGTGTGAAATGCATCAAAATGAAATTGAAACTAATGACAAATAAACTCCAAAGCGTAGTAGATACTATGTTCCTGATATCAATATCATAATTACTATTTGAAGAACACATTCATATCGTATAGTTCTGAGGTTACAAAGCATCTTTTACGATAAACAATGAAATTGACTTTCAGTACTAAACAGCATTTTTTTCATTTCAGTATATCTTGGCACATTAAGAGTTTTTTTTTTTTTTAAATTCGATATCTTACTTTTTTCTAGACGGATACTTTTTAAAAAAGCGGTACACGAAATCTCTAGATATCACTCAAAAGAGCAGTTTTAAAGTCATGATTTCTTTGAATGGATTTTTAACAGCATTTTTACTGCTTCAGAAATAAAATTTCTTTAATGATATCTCTTTTTTATGAGTTTCTTTTGAAAATTGAACAAAACAAAAGAGGGGCTCTAAAACTCTTACTGAATAGGTGTAAAGACGCAATTCTAATTTACTACGTAAAGTCCACTTTATTACCTTACACAAAATTAGTGGTCTGAAAACATTAGCGACTTCAAAAGGTTTTGATGAAAATGCAAAACATTCGGAGACTGCATCGCCAAGTTAAGCTTTATCATCGATTCCTCGAAAATTCGCAGTCAGCCTCCGTTGAAAATGAACACAAGAGTAAAATTTTTATGGCGCCCATAAAGTGTTTATTTGAAATCTAAATAAAGGACATAAAACTCGTTTTCAATGATATCTCTAATCTTTAATTTAGAGAATAAACTCTACCTTTTGAATTCTATCATAAAGTAATATAAAAAAGATATTATCTTGTAGTCACCTGTACCTGTAGCTATTGCTTCCTTGGATCTCTTTTAATTTTACAGGATTTCTCATTTCCATAAACTTTTCATATCCCAAAACGGTATAAGTCTTGTGCCTTACTTCAATTTTTTTTAAATGCATATTTTTTATTCTGACGAGATGGAGATTCTATGAAAAATTCGTGAAAAATATTCCAGATTGGAAGGTTTTAGTACTTTTATTTTTGACTTTAGATTTTTAATTTAAATCTAGGTAAAAATTATCTATCTTATTTGATTTGTTTTCTTGAAAGAATTTTCCATAACGTTATTTTCCTCCAAAAATGGGTAACTTTTACCAACCTGCATTTGACTAAAATTTTCTCATTCATAGTTCATGGTGTTTATTTTATCCTTTTCATCCCAAAAGTCATATTAATAATGTAAGAAAATAATTTTTTTAATACTAGAAAGACGGCTGCCGTCATTTTAACGATTTCGGACATACTACTGAGTGCTATGCCTCTATTTATGTCCTCAGGCTTCTGAAATTTTATGACTTTTCTATTTTTACGCGAAATATGCACACAAATTTACAAAATTATATTCGATAGTAAATAGGGGGAGAAAATGTGTTATATACCTATTAAAACTGAAAGCCGTCGACTTAACGGCAATATAGAAAAGGGGCATAAATTTTTAAAATAATACCGGAAAAATATTAGTTACTTTTCGTTTCTTCCCCCTTTTGCAAATAACGGAACTATTGGCTCTACAGAAATATTGGTGTTGAAAAATGAGGACTGCACAAACCATGCATATCTTTTTACGGAAAAACCAAACCAGGTTTTCAGCTCGGCATACTTGCATAAAAATATATCTAAATATATACTAATTTATTATTTATTGGTATGAAATGGTTCAAAATTTAAAGTATTTAACCATTTAAAAAATCAAAATTTTAAATTCTTGCTTTTATTTTTAAACGTCAAAATGACGACATGAAGTATTTTAGTAAGAAAAAAAATTCCAGTCTTTCTAGTGTTAAACAACCACAATACGTTCTCTAGAACGACAGCAAAAAAAAAAAAAATTAAAAAATACACTGCTCAAAACAATTAGGGGAGCACATGATTTTACGAAATTACGCAAATACTTACACCGATAGGTAACCTAAAATAAATCATCCATAATTTAGAGCCTAGCAGGAAACAGAAGAAGAAAACTTCATATACAAATCAAAGTTTATGACTACAAAAACCAGAAAAAGAACATAAGGGCGGAAATTGGGACGTTGTAGAAACGTCTGTTTCACTGCCTTAACAGTGAAATTCTATAGTTCAGTTATTCTTTTTGACAAAAGGTGACTTGAAAATGTCTCAACAACGTGATTTACCGGAATCCATGGCATGGCGTATTATAGGCACACTTGAATCCGGGCAAACACAACGTAGTGTCGCGGACGCTGTTGGAGTCGCCAGAAGTGTCATTGCAAGGCTGTGGAATCGATTCCAAGAAACATGGAATGTTAGACGTCGACCAGGGCAAGGTCGGTCACGCGCCACTACAGCAACTGATGACCGGTATATACTGTTAACAGCTCTTCGAAACAGAACAGACATTGCTACTCAGCTGCAAAGACAGTTGCTCTTGGCAACAGCACGAAGGGTGTCCAGCCAAACAGTACGTAATAGGCTTCATCAGGGAGGTCTCTATGCACGTAGGCCAATGGTCTGCATTCCGTTGACGTCACGCCACAGTGCGGACCGAAGAAGATGGGCTGCTGAACATCGAGATTGGGAGCAACATGATTGGAGCCAAGTGCTGTTTACAGACGAGTCCCGATTCAGTCTGAAGTGTGACACCCGACGTGTTTTGGTATGGAGTGAGAGGGTCACTATAAATAACCCCACATTCGTTCGTGAAAGGTCACAATACAGACGATCTGGTTTTATGGTATGGGGTGGAATCAGAATAAGTGGACGTACGGACCTGCATATCATTCGGAATGGTACTTTGACGGCCCGAAGGTATGCAGACGAGATACTGAGAACTCATGTCATACCTTACGCTGTAGCCATTGAAGATTCCTTTGTTTTACAGCATGATAATGCCAGACCGCATACAGCTCGTCTTGTGGAGAACATGCTTGAAGCTGAAACAATACAGCGTATTGAATGGCCAGCGTGCTCTCCTGCAATGAATCCAATTGAGCATGTTTGAGACATGCTCGGACGACGCATTGCTGCGAGACTAACTCGTTTTACTCTCTGATACTTGGAGATTGCACTTCTTGAGGAGTGGAACAGTATTCCCCAAAGTCTTATTGATAACATCATCGCATCTGTTGTGAGGCCGAGAATTACGACTCCAAAATGGGAAACCGTATCGGAACAAGTGGTAGCAAATGAGCGAATAGTTAAGCCAGTCAAAAAAGGTGAAACATGAAATGCGTTGTGTAATAAATTAAGTTACAGAATTAACTTCTAGTAACTAAGCGACATGAAGGATAACCCAGATAGGTTGTCTCAGGTAACATAGATTAAGTAGAATATTTACTTTAGGTTAACAGCACTTAGCTTAGCAAGAAAATATTTAACCCTACATATAGCCTGACCCACGTGCTAAGCATATTACAATACTCAAATTATTCATACCAAGGAAACAATATCTACTACAGTAAATTAAATTACAGACAAGGGGTTTAAGGAGCAAATAACTAATTTATTCAATAAAACATAATAAAAAGGTAAATACTTATACTAGGCTATGCCTCTCACCACACTCCCGGTCACCCATAGTCGCTCCTAAAGGTCACCAACCTGCTACACGTCCAAGGGCTGTCTCCCGCTACTTTTCGAAGCTAGCCTGACATGCGCCAATCTGTACTTCGCGCCTGCGCAATACAGGCTCAATACACCAGATTTGGCGTGCATCGCCTTTTTTGGCAATAAATCATTTTTCTTTTCTGCCAATGTATGGCAGTTATGAGAGACAGTTATAAAGACCTGAATATTAATAGATATACTCCATGAGTCTTTATAACACTCTCCCCCTTCACCAAGTGAAGAAAAAAAACAAATGAGGGAAAATTTCCCAAAGAGAGCTGAGTTAGAATTAACAATGTGCTAGGAGTGGGAGCTGGCAGGCTTACAAAAAGTTACATTGAAGATCCTTTGGAAAAATGTGATTACACCAGTGCATTACAATGTATTACATTGAAGACCCTAGATGAGGGAAAAATATTCATTAATGCTCATATTGAGTCTAATTTACAATGGTGTACATTGGAGATCCTAAATGAGGAAAAACTTTGTTACAGCTCATATTGAGTCTAGTTTACAAAGGTACACATTTGAGATCCTAAATGAGGAAAAAAATTTTGTTACAGCTCATATTGAGTCTAGTTTACAAAGGTACACATTTGAGATCCTAAATGAGGAAAAAAATTTTGCTCTTAATTTTGATTACATGATTATAAAATCATACAGGGTATGTACATTGTATAAAAGAACATTAAACACTTCACGTCGGCTGGCCAGCCATTGAAAAACAAAGAGAAAAACAAAAAAACAACCCTGTAAAAATTCATAGAAAAAATTAAAGTTACATTGAAAAGCAATGAATGTCAATTGCAAAACTTATGTGTCCTAGATAGGCAAAGTGTCATGGATAGACAAAGTGAAAGCACTAATAACAGTCAACATTGTGACAGAGAGCATGGTGTCATACACAAGAGTGTCATTACTATGAGAAAAGTTTCAAGACACCTTGGATGAAGAAATTAACTAGTAACATAATGTATCACACTGTACCATGCATATTACAAACAGTAAAAATAAATGTGCATAAAAACTTAAAAAAACAAGTGCAAAAAAATTGTGTTGGGATATACATTATGGTGAGTATATACCCTAAAATCATAAATTGTAGGACACTATAATAACATTCACAAACAAATATACAATATAACACAAAAATACATGAATATATACAAGAAACAGTTGATGCATTACCCACTTCACAAAGCTAACAGGTGAGTTATATTCAATATTAAACTTATAAAAACTTCACCTATATGCAGCAGGTGATGTACAACTGCAGGGGATAGTGACCATGTTCAGGTCGAGAACCTTCAAACCTGTATACAGTACATAACAGGCTTCAATACTTTTCTGGAAAGCTGGTCACCCATAAAAAATACACAAAAGAATAAGTTAATACAATACATATATTTACAAAAATGTGAGGACTTATTCCTGAGAAATAAAGAAAAAGATTGCCTTGTACAATAAAAAAACAACTTCATTTCTCAAATGACAAAATCGAGAATCTTTTGGCTGATTAAAATATCACAGGTTGCACATAAGGTACAAAAAAAGAACATATTCAAGGAAACTCACAAATAAAAAAACTGATAGATGATATCAGATGATGTTTCTTGCAATTCAGGCAAAGTGTGAAACAAAACTTAATATTAACTATTGCTAGGTTATTTACTATGGCATATGGGAGAACCAATTGATTTTAATTGCATATTATTATATTTTATATCAACAAAGTGGTTAATTTAGCATTTTACTTTACTATTGGTAGACTCAATAACAACAGAACTGTAGAATTAAGAGTTAATACTATTATCAGCTTATAGAGGTTAAAGACAAGGTTGTGCATAATTAACAGATATATTATGAATGGAGTAACTTCACCGATATTAAAAACTTTAAAAAGATACAGAGGTATACCATATGCAGCAAGAGTCCTAGTCCATACAGGAAGACTGGCAGAAGAAGAGTTGGACATGCCAATCGCTGGGTTGTCCATCCACTGGAGAAGACGTGCGCGCAAACATCTTTCCCAGAACTCTATTTCCTCGGCCTGAGGTTGTAGGGGCAGGGCTTCTTCACTGCAGTAGGAATTTCTGGCATCTTGTGGTCTGTTGTTTCTGGCGGTGGAGGACTGGCATGGGAGAGACCAACTGGATCCTGGATTTCAGTCGATTCTATCTGGAGCTGAGGAGTTTCAAGAAGCATTGATGGCTGGTGGAATGACAACTGCTCGTCTGCTAGACTTGCTTCTGGGACCTGGAACTCATCATCTGGAGCAGGAGGAAACAGTTCTCCATCAGGAAAGTTCCCCTCAGTGGCATCCATGGAATGGTCATCCTCTGGAACCCTTGAACGACTGGAGTCCAGCACTGGATCTGAAGGATTGGACGCTGGAACAGGCATCTGGGCAACTGGATGAAAAGAACTAGGGCACACAGAATCATTAGTAGTGGGAGATGGATTCGTCTGCTTCTCTAATAAATGCCCTTTACGAGCTGGGGCCTTTATCAGCCTGTTCACATGGATGAGCAAAGCCTGTGATATTCTATCTTCCAGTGGTCGAATGACCACAGTCACATTTGAGCGGAATTTCTCAATTATAAATGGTCCCTTGAGAAATTGGGTGAAGTGAGTTTTATATTTTACATACACAATGTCACCCTCCTTTAGCCTTGTGTCTCTTCTTGCTCTATTGAGCTTCCTGTGAGAGTTTGCTTGACTTATGGATGTATTGCTGAAGCACAGTGACCAAATGGCTTTAGTTTGTGCCACAATATTATCAATGAGGGACCCTTTGTCAAGATGAGGAAAGTCATCGAAGAATCTCTCCGAATCAGTCAACAGGGCTAAAGCTCTTCCAAAATGGACGACTGCAGGGGAGTAACCTGTGGTAGAGTGGATGGTAGAGTTGTATAGTGAGGCATGTATTAGGATGGCTGTGTCAAATGGTACACCCTGGGCTTGCAAAGTTGAGATCGATGACTTGATAGAGGCATTAATCCTTTCAGAGACTCCATTTGCCTCAGGATGGCCAGGTGATGAGTGTGCCAATCTGATTCCAGCCATATCCAATAGCCTTTTGAATACCACAGAGGTAAATTGTGGGCCAAGATCAGTAAGAATATGGCTTGGTCTGCCAAACATGGCAATGTACCTAAATATAGCCTTGGTTACTCTGTCAGCTGTGGTTGACGGCATGTCCTCTAGGACCAAAAAGCGACTGAAGTGGTCAATTATGGTGAGGACCGAGTGACCATTGCGGAAGGGACCAACAAGATCCAGTGATACAAGTTGGCCTGGTGCAGTAGGAAGTGGTGCAGACTGGACTGGAGCAACCGCCACTCTTCTTTTTTTGTGGATTAAACATTGTGTACATGAGGCAACATAGTTGGCACAATCAATGTATGCCCCTCGCCACCAATACTTTTTGGCGAGAGCCTCATATGTCTTCTTCAACCCAAAGTGGGACAAATGGGCCAAGCGAAGTGCCTTTGGCCTGAGAGCTGACGGTAACACAATGTACTCTTCTCTCGACAAGTAGTCTTATAACAG
>OU015493.1:45884595-45919595 GCA_907164885.2 Dolomedes plantarius | reverse complement strand
GAAAGATTTTTCAAAAATTCTTCTTAGATTTTTTAAAATTAAATTTTGAAGCTGTTTTTGTAACTTTTTTTAAGTTTGCATTGAAAATAATAATTTGAGGGATCTTTCTCGTGATATAAAATTTATATCACGAGAAAGATCATAAAAATTCTTTAAAATGAAATCTTTTTCGAACCTTTACCTCGATGTTCTGATTTTTGGTGAATTTTTAAGGATTAATTTTTAGAATTTAATTTATTAAACGCTGATCACGTGATTTCTTTTTCTGGTACTTTAAATAAATTTATCGTCACGTGCATAACAACTAAATAGACAAAAAAATATTTTCTTTCTTTCTAATGCAGCAGATGATTGGATATTATAAAAAAAAATAAATATCCCTTACGATTTATATATATATATATATATATATATATATATATAAATATATATATATATATATATATAACATTAAAAACCCCATATCATTTTAAAATCTAACATTATTGTAAATTCCCTTGGGCGTACGAGCTAACTTTCGTTTTCAAATCTAAGTCCTAAAAGGCCTCTAGTGGAAAATATTAAATGGCTTCCTTTTCCAAACGCCGTGGCGTCACCCAAGATTTCATATAGGCTCTGCGCAGATTACATAAAACCACATGTGACTTATCGACAACAGCACATCCCTAATCGCTATCATGATCACATGACAAAGTTTATATAAGCCGTCTGATCAACATACATGTGCGCTTTTCTCATTTGTAAGTTGCCCCAAGAAGTTGTATTTTCTGTGTATCTTAAAAATAAAAGATGTAGTTAAACCAACGTTGTGGTGTTTTGCGTGTCCGAGGGTGAGATGAAAAGCGGGGAAGAAAATTAAACATTTTTGATGCACGGCCGGGCGACAAGTCATCGATGTTAACCTCAACTAACTATGCCACTCACTTTTACATTTCGTCGGCCCGCGCCCGTGCTATTACATAAGTCGGCTGGAATACCTCCCCGCGGATAGAGGCAGTAATTTTTAGGCTGCTGTGTCGATCCCAACAGAAACTAAAATTCCTCGACTTTCAAATGTGCTGCGAAAAAAAAAATATTGTGCTGAGTGTGTCGCGTACAAATCCCGTGGATTCCCACGAAGTGAACTTTGATTGAATCTGAAGAAGAAATTTTTGTGTCAAAGAGAGTGTCAGTTCTGGATTACATTAAGCCAAGATGATGTCGCTGACTTCGGAGTGTGGATTACCTGCTGTTTATGATTTTCAACGACGAGTTGTCGACCACCAGTGTTATTTTTGTTTACTGCAATGTGAATTGTTTTTCAGTCGTCGAATCATGTGTGAACTTCCGGAGTTTTCATGGCAGAGATTTCGTGAAAAAGTGTTTTCAGATTATGTGAAACGCCGATTTTCACTAATCGTTGACCTGGTGATAAAAATATCCCGAGAAATTCTGCGAAAACATATGCTGTGTGCAGTGGAAGAAATATTATTAATTCAACACCCCCCGTACACTACCGGAGGAAGTACTCTAAAAATATCAAAGACTTGTGTATGATAAATCAAACGATCATGAGATCGAAATTAGGAAATTGTCCTGTTCCCAAGAATTTCAGGAATAATCTGCGGTAAATCTTCACTAAAGTAAATTTATTTTGTGCCATATAATAAAATTCGGTCTTAAATCAACAAAAATTAAAGGTAAGACAGATTGTCAATGAAATTTTAAAAGTTCTTAGAATGTTATATGAAAAATTGTATGCAATGTTTAAATATTGGGATTTTAATGATATTGATACTCTGATACAATTAGAACAAATTTTAACGAAATTTAATAATGATTTTGCTTAATATAAATTTGATATGGTTAGTTATCTGGCTTCTGTAAACATGAATCGTATATATTTTAAAAATGTTTTCAGTTATTTTTAATCATGATGTACTTCTTTTTTCTCGTCCGTTATAAATTTGGTTTTGATTTCGGGGTTTGATTTCAAGTGAAGGATTATAATTTAAGTTTTGTGTATTTAAATTTCATTGCTAGCCACATGAATATTTACTATATATAGAGATTATAAGTGTTTTAAGAATTTAAGTATTTTATTTGGTATATTGAAATATTACATTTGGTTTTGAACCTTCCTGAGTACATGTTGATGAAACTTAGTTAAGAATAAAATAAATAAATAGAAAACAGAATATTATAATGAGATATATGTTTATAAAATATTGAATACAAATAAGAAAATATCGAAGGTATACAACGGGGATTCATACCGAAATGTGATATAAGAAAAGAAAAATTAATTTTGGTTTATCGATTTCATGGTTAACTTAATAAAACTGAGATGGGTATTGGTAAAAGAATTTTGATTATTTGTGTCAATTGATAGAATAATAGTTTCGAAATTGAAATTTGGACGTTAACATTAAATTATGGCAATTGATAGAGAATATTGAGGTATTATTATTATTAGTAGTATTAGAAATATTTTATTAGTGTGTGTAGAATACTTTCATATGTTGTGTATTTTGAATTCTATTGAATATAAAATTGATAAACCAAATTTTCACACTAAACGAGATTCTGAAATTGTCCATGCTTGCAGATTAAGATATTATAATGCACCAGAGAACTTAAAACTACACCACGAATAATGAAAAACATTAGATCCATTTTTTTTCTTTCTTTTCTATGTGATGCTTAACATCATTATATTTTTTTAATTGATATAATTAATTATGTGTTGTTCTTAAACTTTCTTCTTAAGAATACTATTATATGTGAATTTTTTTTGGATCTCAATTTAAACACCGACTATGACAACTCTACTTCTTTAACCTTTCAGTAAATTTTCTATTTCTTGAAAAACACTTTCCTATCACCCACCTCTACAAGCGCGTTGGATGTCGTCCCAACTGTTTAAGATCTTATTTAATTTTTTTTACTATTTGTTTTTAATTCAACTCAGTCACTTAAAGTGCTGAAGATCATATGCTTGAGTAATGACTAAAACAGGGCTGGGATGGCCACTCCTTTTGTCCTCCCATTTCTATATATTATACTCCCACAGGTATGACAACTGCACATTTTCCTTTTTCTCCATCTTTGTACTATGCAAGATGCTGTTTTTCAACGCAGTCATATTCTGTCGGAGATTCACGGTTAGTCCACTGTACGGCTAAAAGACTCTTCCTCCTTAGTAGTCAGAGAACAATAGGGAGAAAGAAAACCCACTTGTTACACAAACATAAACAAAACCCCTCACTGCTTAGAGGTAGAATTAAAGAATTTGAGACTAAGAGTTGGGGAACACACATTCAACAAGGTACCTTCAACACAAAAATTGGATATCCACGTAGAATTAAAATAAGTGTACACAAATGAATAGTAAATAAATAATTTGAAAATAAAGTGAAAAGTATTGAGAATAAATAAAGTTAGAATAAATATGAATAAGTATAACTAAAGACTATTGAATAGAATTTTGGAATGAATAAATATTATTCGAAAAAAAAATGAATATAAGGAATGATGAAATGATAATAATAAGAAATATACAGAATATTAAAAAGAGATTTTTTTTGAACAAGTAAATATTGTAGGAATAACAAATGAATATTGAAATGAGAGTAATAAGAAAATAAAAATATGAAAACTAGATATAATAGAAAAGGATAGATATACTGAGAACTCGTAGAAGATTGAGTTATTTGATTAACAAAGTATATGTTCTGTAATTTTATATATGATCTATATATTAGAAGTGTGATTTTATTAAAACTTGTGATTTTTATTGAAAGTGTGATTTTTATTATAAACTGTGATTTTTATTATATAACTGAAGAACTATTTTTCTTGATATGTAAACAAGCCAAAATAATGATACGTTTTATGTATTCTACGTTGGTGAAGCAGAAATAAGAAACAGCAACACAAAGACTGTGATTTTTTAATTGGTGTATTTTCCTCAACATACTAATGACTGTGAAAGGACTAAAAATGTTGCATAGATAATTCATTACAAGATAAATAAATAAAAAAATTTTTTTTGGACTCACTCCATAGTAGTGACCGTTGAGGAAGAATTTTTGAATTTTTCAAATTGTTATCAAAGTCAACTTCAGTTACTTAATTTTTGTTTGTTTTAATATTTTTATTACTATGTTTTGTTATTTTGTATTATTCAAATCTAGATGATGGTAGATATTGTATTAAATGTATGTTTCCAGTGAAAATTTTTGGTAGTTGACAAATTTTTGGTTATGTAAATTGATTTTTTTTTTCTGAGATTGTGTTGTGTGGGGACTGCAGCCCTGCTCAACATTGTTTTCAGTTAATGATAAATACATTTTTAAATTTAATTTTTTTTTCACAGAAACAATATAAGAAGAAATTTACATAATTTACAATTTTCTATAGTTGATCACTAATTACTATAATTTTTTTTTGCTTTTATTGTGTTCATAAATTAGTAAATCATTAGTGTATTTTTGTGTATTCAATATTGAAATGTGCAATGTCTTGTCATGTGATCATCATACTTAAAACATATGTTCCTTTTCAAACTTTTCCAAATTTGTGGTCGACGCCCATTTTCCTCACATGGCCGGGTGAGTCTGTCCTCCAATGCAGGCATTGTTGGTCAGCCTCTTCTCGGACGGGGGGGGATATTCTATAACATTAAAAACCCAATACCATTTTAAAATCTAACATTATTCTAAATTCCCTTGGGCGTACGAGCTAACTTTCGTTTTCAAATCTAAGTCCTAAAAGGCCTCTAGTGGAAAATAATAAATGGCTTCCTTTTCCAAACATGCGTGGCGTCACCCAAGATTTCATATAGGCTCTGCGCAGATTACATAAAACCACATGTGACTTATCGACAACAGCAAATCCCTAATCGCTATCATGATCACATGACAAAGTTTATATAAGCCGTCTGATCAACATACATGTGCGCTTTTCTCATTTGTAAGTTGCCCCAAGAAATTGTATTTTCTGTGTATCTTAAAAATAAAAGATGTAGTTAAACCAACGTTGTGGTGTTTTGCGTGTCCGAGGGTGAGATTAAAAGCGGGGAAGAAAATTAAACATTTGTGATGCACGGCCGGGCGACATGTCATCGATGTTAACCTGAACTAGATATGCCACTCAGCCCTTTCTTCGTCGGCCCGCGCCAGTGCTATTACATATATATATATTGAATCAATTGTATACATTGATCGTCGCATTTATTATAAACTAGCCGGGCTTCGCCTAGCTACGCTCAAGCCATCCGTCCACCAGATGAAGTTTCAATAAAGTGTGAAAAATTTTCATATTGGAACACAAAATTGCGTGTATTATTTTTGCATTTTAAAATTTCTCTTAGATTTTAGGTCATTTTGAAGATAACTGTCATATGTATCATGTGTGAGAGGGAAATTAAAATATCATGTGTGAGGGATTTTGTGCAGAGTGATAGGTGTTTTAGGTAAATTTCATTAAAAATTAATTCAAATTGACCAATTTATAAAAAAGTATGTTATTTACAGGTAAGTTTTTGTCTCTTTTTTAATTTTTAAGTGCTATTTTCCCATAAAAGATGAAAAAAACCTTAATTTTTTTTTTCTAAATTGACTCCGAACGTAGACAGTCACCTTAATTCCTACTTGAGAATAATAATGAAAAATGAGGAAAGAATAATTTTCACTTAGATTGTAGGAAATTTAGAAGATAACTGTCATATGTATCATGTGTGAGAGGGTAATTAAAATATCATGTGTGAGGGCTTTAAGATTTTGTGCAGAGTGATAGGTGTTTTAGGTAAATTTCATTAAAAATTACTTCAAATTGACCAATTTATAAAAAAGTATGCTATTTACAGGTAAGTTTTTGTCTCTTTTTTTTTTAATTTTTAAGTGCTACTTTACCATAAAAGATGAAAAAAGGTTTAATTTTTTTTTTTAAAAATTGACTCCGAACGTAGACAATCACCTTAATTCCTACTTGAGAATGATAATAAAAATTGATGAAAGAATAAACTGTACCCCCACACCCGTTGAAATATTTAAAGTAATAAATTCTGTTTGAACAATTAATTTGTGAACAACTGTTTTTATAAGGAAAAGAATGACGAATCGGGGAAAATGTTCATATTGAAACATAATTCTGTTTTTACAATTAATTTCTGAACAATTAAAAAAATAAGTAAATCGAAAAGTAAAGAACATAATTATATTTCACTGGCTTTCAAAAATATCCAATAATAAAACAATTTCCTTAGCAAATACAAAATAAACAAATATTTCACTGGTGTTCAAAAATATCTAATAACAACACAATTTCCTTAGCAAATACAAAATAAATAAAAAGTGAACAATAATTGGTGTATAATAAATAGTTTTTTATTTAGAGCTAATTTTATAAGGAAAGGAATCACGAATCGGGGAAAATTTTCTTATTGAAATATAAAATTGCATGTATTATTTTTGCATTTTAAAATTTTCTCTTAGATTGTAGGTAATTTAGAAGATAACTGTCATATATATCATGTGTGAGAGGGAAATTAAAATATCATGTATGAGGGCTTTAAGATTTTGTGCAGAGAGATAGGTGTTTTAGGTAAATTTCATTAAAAATTACTTCAAATTGACCAATTTATAAAAAAGAATGCTATTTACAGGTAAGTTTTTGGTCTCTTTTTTTAATTTTTAAGTGTTATTTTACCATAACAGATGAAAAAAACCTTTAAATTTTTTTTTTTTAATTGACTCCGAACGTAGACAGTCACCATAATTCCTTCTTCAGAATGATAATAAAAAATGGTGCAGGAATAAACTGTAACCCCTCTCCCCCCATTGAAATATTTAAAGTAATAAATTCTATTTGAATAATTAATTTCTGAACAATTGGAAAATTAACTCAACGCAAAATAGAAAAGTAAATAAAACATAAATATATTTCACTGGCCTTCAAAAATATCCAATAATAACACAATTTGCTTAGCAAATACAAAATAAACAAAAAAAGAACAATAATTGGTGTATAATAAATAGTTTTTTATTTGCGGCTGTTTTTATAAGGAAAGGAATGACGAATCGTGGAAAATTTTCATATTAGAACATAAAATTGCGTGTATTATTTTAGCATTTTAAAATTTTCTCTTAGATTGTAGGTCATTTTGAAGATAACTGTCATATGTATCATGTGTGAGAAGGAAATTAAAATATTAGCATTAGGATTTTGTGGAGAGTGATAGGCATTTTAGCAAAATTTCAGATTAATATTCTACGTTCGGAGTCAATTTAAAAAAAAAAAGATTAAGAATTTTTTTG
This sequence comes from Dolomedes plantarius, assembly GCA_907164885.2. Lineage (NCBI taxonomy): Eukaryota > Metazoa > Arthropoda > Arachnida > Araneae > Dolomedidae > Dolomedes > Dolomedes plantarius. The sequence continues at coordinate 45,912,297 of OU015493.1, read as the reverse complement.
TCTTTTATGGTAAAATAGTACTTAAAAATGGAAAAAGAAAAAAAAATTACCTGTAAATAGCATACTTTTTTTATAATTTTTTTTATAATTTTTATTGAAATTTAGCTAAAATACCTATAACTCTGCACGAAATTATATTGCTACTATTTTAATTTCCTTCTCACACATGATACATATGACAGTTATCTTTGCCTGCGGCTTGTCCACTTATTATAGTAGATTCTATAAAGTTATTCATCTACGGTTATCATGATATCTCACATAATAATGTATATAATTTGATAAAATTTTCAAGAAATGTTTTAGACGATGAATGTTTTTCAGGAAATGCTATTGTTAATGAAATGAGGCACAATAATTGGTGTATAATAAATAGTTTTTTTATTTGGGGCTGATTTTATAAGGAAAGGAATGACGAATCGGGGAAAATTTTCATATTGGAACATAAAATAACGAATCAGGGAATATTTTCATTAGAACATAAAATTGCGTGTATTATTTTTTCATTTTAAAATTTTCTCGTAGATTGTACGCCATTTTGAAGATAACTGTCATATGTATCATGTGTGAGAAGGAAATTAAAATATTAGCATTAGGATTTTGTGAAGAGTGATAGGCGTTTTAGCTAAATTTCAGATTAATATTCTTCGTTCGGAGTCAATTAAAAAAAAAAAAAATTTAAAGATTTTGTTGGTCTTTTATGGTAAAATACCACTTAAAAATGAAAAAAAAAACTTACCTGTAAATAGCATACTTTTTTTATAAATTGGTCAATTTGAAGTAATTTTTATTGAAATTTAGCTAAAATGGCTATACCTCTGCACGAAATTATATTGCTACTATTTTAATTTCCTTCTCACACATGATACATATGACAGTTATCTTTGCCTGCGGCTTGTCCACTTATTATAGTAGATTCTATAAAGTTATTCATCTACGGTTATCATGATATCTCACATAATAATGTATATAATTTGATAAAATTTTCAAGAAATGTTTTAGAAGATGAATGTTTTTCAGGAAATGCTATTGTTAATGAAATGAGGCACAATAATTGGTGTATAATAAATAGTTTTTTTTTATTTGGGGCTGTTTTTATAAGGAAAGGAATGACGAATCGGGGAAAATTTTCATATTGGAACATAAAATAACGAATCAGGGAATATTTTCATTAGAACATAATAATTGCGTGTATTATTTTTTCATTTTAAAATTTTCTCGTAGATTGTAGGTCATTTTGAATTTAACTGTCATATGTATCATGTGTGAGAAGGAAATTAAAATAGTAGCATTAAGATTTTATGGAGAGTTATAGGCATTTTAGCTAAATTTCAATAAAAATTTCTTCAAATTGACCAATTTATAAAAAAAGTATGCTATTTACAGGTAAGTTTTTGTTCCTTTTTTTAATTTTTAAGTGCTATTTTACTATAAAACACCAAAAAAACCTTTAAATAATTATTGTTAATTAGTAGTTGTTTGGTTTTATTTTAAGTTAATTTTCTTATATTACTCCTTTTGTTTTCTTTTAGTTAATCCTTTTTTACTTGGTTAAAATTTTCAGGAAATGTTTTTGATGCTATTGTTTAATGAAATGAGGCTCAATAATTGGTGTATAATAAATAGTTTTTTATTTGGGGCTGTTTTTATAAGGAAATGAATGACGAATCGGGGAAAATTTTCATATTGGAACATAAAATTGCTAGTATTTTTTTTTTCCATTTTAAAATAACTGTCATTTGTATCATGTGTGAGAAGGAAATTAAAATAGTAGCATTAAGATTTTTATGCAGAGTTATCGGCATTTTAGCTAAATTTCAATAAAAATTACTTTGTAAAATACCTAATAACGACATTTCAGAAAGTAAATAATCACAAGAGGGGTTTCAACGGTAAAGACTTTCAACGATTATTCGTATACTGAAAATTAACCAAGTAAAAAAGGATTAATTAAAATGTATACAAAAGTAGCAATATAAGTAAATTAACTTTAAATAAGACCAAACAACTACTAATTAACATTATTCCATGCGTTTATTTACGTTGTAACATTTAGGTGGGCATGCGCAGTTCTTATGAATGATGGATTCCAACGCCTTCAGATGAAATATTATTTAAAAACTGTATTTATATATAAGCATTTTAAAGCTTCCAAACTTATATTAGAATTATCTCCAGGCTTCAAAACATAAGTATACGAAGTTTCAACCAGATTTGTCAAGAAATATAGAAACGAAGAAAATACCAAATGTAATCTTTTCACACCTAAATCAGTAAATCCACCAAAAATCAGTATATATCTATTTAGTTTCAATAAAGTATTTTTTATTATTAAACAATTTGAATATTTAGTTTTTCAAATAAAAAGACACGGCGACACATTTCATTTCAGTGATTAATTTTTTAGTGAGAATCACGTTGTGAACGAATCACCCTTTGTTTACATCGTCAAAGAGCGATGACGCGCGATGACGGTTCATTAGAATCCAAATATCTCTAAAGCTATTCAATTAACAGAATAAGTGTACGCAGAAAAAATTATCAGTTTCCGAAGCTCTTTCCAAATATGTAACATTCATGTACTTTCATGAGAAAAAAAATACACCGATTTTCCTGTATATTTGTCGGCCATTTTTTTTTCGAGGAGTGGCCCGCCCGGATGAGTTACGGTCACGTGATCCGACTTCTCTCTGCCCTTTTATTAGTATAGATATATATATTTATTTTTTTGGCATTAATTGCATACATTGACCGCTTTATTCAATTTGAATGTACTGCGTAGCGAAGCGCGGAAGTACAGCTAGTCGGAAAATAAAAGAAAAATAGAAAAAAGATATTATCTTGTAGTCACGTGTACCTGTAGCTATTGCTTCATCGGCTTTCACTTTAATTTAGAGGATTTCTCATTTCCCTAAACTTCTTATAACCCGGAATGGTTTCAACCATGTGTATTATTTCAATTATTTAAAAAGTTATATTTTTATTTTCATGAAATGAATATTCCTGATTGGAATTTAAGTATATTTATTTTTCGCTTAATAATTTAAATTTAAATCTTGTAGACTATAGACTTACTTGTTTGATTTTTTTTTACTTTCATAGTATTTTTCCATTATTTTAATTCCTGCCAAATATCTATGTGTATCACCAAACTTCGTTTGACTTATAAATGCTCTTCCATTCTGTATGGTTGCACATATCGATGTTTGATTTGCTCTTTTTATCCCCAAAGTCATATTAATGATGTACGAATATAATTTTCTGAAGCAATCACAATTTTTTGTCTGGCAGGAAGGCTTTCAAGAACATAAATTCTAACATTTTATTTACATATTTGTATATTCACATCTGTGCGCATATAACTCATTTTTACAAACCACTTTTAATGTGAATATATATCCAGGAATATATGAATCCTATGTTTATGTGTTTTCAATATGTACAGTAAAGTTTTTATAAAATAAATTCTCATATGACGGAATATGCTATTTCAGGAAATTTTCTTTGAGACATTGGATTGTCAAGGGCTGATATATGCATGCAAAACAATTCCGACATGAAAAACAATTTCTGCAAAATAAATGTTTTCGAACCGATAAAAATTTTAAATTAATAATTTCGGAATTTCGAATAAAGATTTTTGCATTTTTTTAATTTTAAATGCTTCGCTTCGTATTTCCTTTAATCGTTGGGCGGTTTCGCATATTTGTCAATTACAAAATGCGTGTAAATATGAAATCTCAATGGTATTTTGTTAGATCTTTAAATTATATTTCAAAAACAGACTTTGAAATTTTAATCATTGATGAAAAGGTGTAAGGAAATTACACAGGTATTGTGTCCACAACATAGTTATAGGTAAGATTCCAAATTTAACATAAATATATTTAACATAAATCCCATACTACTCATATTCCGGTAATATCTGTATTATGGGTAGTGCAATGCATCAAAGTGTTTTCAAACTAATTTCAAATTAACTACAAAATGTATTTGTTACTATGCCACTGATATCAATATTATAATAGCTATTTGAACAACATACTCATATCGTACGGTTTTTACATTAGAAAACATTTTTAACGATACCCAATAAAATCTAACTTCACTAATGAACAACAGTTGTTCATTTTAATATATATTAGCATGCTGAGAGTTATAAATAAATATTTTAGTCTTTACACTTTTATATACAAATATCTTTTAAAATAGCTATACACTAAATCCTCGGATTTCATTCTAAAGTGCAATTTAAACCATCATAAATGCTTTGAAATGATTTTCAACATAACTATTACTGTGTTCCAAATAAAACTTCTTTAATTTATTATGTTTTATTTTTTATGAGTTTTCTTTAAAGTTTACGAAAAAGGAGAGGGGCTCTAAAAGTCCTACTGAATAGGTGTAAAGACGCAATTCTAATTTACTTCGTAAAGTCCACTTTATAACCTTAGACAAAATTAGCGGTCTGAAAACATTAGCGACATCAAAATATTTTGATGAAAATGCAAAACATTTGGAGACCATAGCGCAGGTTAAAGTTTTATCATCGATGACTCGAAAACACGCAGTCAGTCTCGCTTGAAAATATGAACAGAAGAGTAAAAATTTTACAGACCCCGTAAAGTGTTTATTTGAAATCTAAATAAAAGACATAAAATTGGTTTTCCATGATATCTTTAATCTTTAATTTAAAGAAACTCTACCTTTTGAATTCTATCATAAAGTAATAGAAGAAAGATATTATCTTGTAGTCACGTGTACCTGCAGCTATTGCTTCCTTGGCTTTTTTTTTTATTTTACAGGATTTCTCATTTCCATAAACTTTTTATAACCCGTATTGGTTTCAGCAATGTGTATTATTTAAATTTTTTAAAAAGGCATATTTTTATCCCGACGAGATGAAGTCTCCCAGATTGCAAGGTTTGAGTACATTTATTTATATCTTTGTTTCTTTTATTTAAATCTTGCCAACAATAGACAAACGTGATTGATTTTTATTTTCTTTTACAACATTTTTCTGTAAATTGATTTTCCTAGAAAAATCGATATAGGTATTACCAACCTGCTTTTCACTCTAAAATTCTCATCAAATCTGTAAGGGTATAGCTATTGATGTTTATTTTATTCCTTTTATCCCTAACGTCATATTAATAAATCAAAGAAAAACATTTTTTATAAAGAACCACAATATTTCCTGTTAGGAAGGCTTTCAAAAATATCATTTGTAGCATTTTATTTACATATTTGTATACTGATACCAGTGCATTCATGTTCATGTCTCAAACCAATTCTAACATGAATATATGTGAAGGAATATATCAATAGCATGTTTATGTATCTTCCATACGTATACAAATATTTCTGTAAAAGGAATTCCCTTTTAATGAAATGTGCTATTTATGGAAATATCCTTTGACGTTGGATTGTCATTGAGTGATATGTACATGCAAAACAATTCCCTTTTGAAAAATAAATTCTGTGTAATATACGTTTTCGGTAAACTAAAATTTAGAATTTTTCATAATGATTTTTGCATCGTTTTAATATCAAAACTTTACGATACAGTTTTTTATTCAGTCGGAAGGATTCATTTATTTGTCGATTACAGAATACATGCAATTATAAAATATCAATATCCTATTGTGGCTCTCTAAATTAAATTTAAAAAGGTTACTTTAAAATTTTGCTCATTCGTGTGAAGGGGTAGAGTAAATACACAGTTATTTTGTGTCCAATACATTATTGAGAAGAACACACGTGACATAAATGGGAGGTACCCGTAATATCTATTATGTTGTGTGCAATGCATCCAAATGAACTAAATTTAATTACAAATTAACTTCAAAACGTATTTGTTACTATACCACTGATATCAATATCATAATTAGGAGAAACCCTTGTACCCAGGGCCATCGTGTACCTAGGGCCACCATGCTTTATTTAAATAATTATTATTTTACAACATTTTTACTCATTGGAGTGAGTGACAACATTGTTTCAAATCATAACATCCATTTTTAATGAAATCAAGAACAAACTATAGTTAAATAGAAAAGAAAGTGTTGATTTGATGATTAAAACTAAATTTTTTTACTTCAATTTGAAGTCTTATTTTTTGAAATTAAGTGCAAACTTATGTTTTAATGTATAGCAGATATTTTTTTGCAATCATTAAAGGAAAAAATTATATAAATATAAAGTTTGGTTTCTGCAGGTCTTCGGCTATGGAAGCCATTTTGCCAAAAACAACAACATCTTGTACCTAGGGCCAAAATCTTGTCATGTACCTAGGGCCATGGCCTCTGGTAGAAAAGAGGTGGACGAAAACTTGGCAAGTGTAGAATTCTCACTGATACCCCGAGAAAAATGAAAATCAAGCACAATTATTGAAAAAATTAATTGATTAAAAAAGGTTACGAAATCTGTGTTTGAAACAGAAAATTTATGTAGGATCATTAAGAAGACAATGGCGAAAAAACATACATTAGAAAGTGATGAAATAATAAACATTTCTTCCTTTAATACATTGCCTACAATGAACATTTCTTCCTTACGAAGATTTTAGAAGTTGTGCATGAAAGAAATAATGGATACAAATTGTTTTTTTATTGTAAACAACAATTTCAGTGTTTGAAAATAACTGTACCTAGGTACAATAGTGTTATTGTACCTAGGGCCATTTGTAACTTTTTTAAAATGTTCAATATCATTTACAAGTTTTTTTTCTACACTTGATGTGATTTTTATTTAAAGAGAATAAAGCACGTAATGTATACAAACTATTTTTATTATTGTAAGTTAGTTATAAGTAAAGATACTGCCATTTGAAAATAGCCGGCCCTAGGTACAAGGGTTTCCCTTACTATTTGAACAGCACACTCATGTCGTATATATGGCATATTACAAAATACGTTCAATGATACCCAATAATATCTAGCTTCAATAATAAAAAAAATATTTGTTCAATTCACTACATTTTAGCCTTTTATGTCTTTTAAAGAAATACTTTGTTATTTTACTTTTTTACAGACAGATAGATACCTTATAAAAATGCTGTAGGCGAAATCATCGGATATCACTCCAAAGAGCAATTTGAAAAATCATGAGTTCTTTGAAAGGATTTTTAACATCATTTTTACTGACTCCGAAATAAAAATTTATTTAATGATATGTCTTTTTTATGAAGTTCCTCTAAAAATTTTACAAAACACAAGAGGAGCTTTAACAGTCTCACTGAATTTGTGTGAAGACGCAATTCTAATTTACGAAGTAAAGTCCGCTTTATTACCTTAGACAAAATTAACCGTCTGAAAACATTAGCGACTTCAAAAGATTCTGATGCAAATGCCAAACCTTTGGAGACTGCATCGGTGGTAAAGCGTTACCATCGATTCCTCGAAAATACGCATTCAGTCTCCGTTGAAATTGAACACAAGAGTAAAAAATTTTACGACGGCTATAGAGTGTTTATTCGAAATCTAAATAAAGGACATAAAACTGGTTTTCGATGATATCTTTAATCTTTAATTTAAAGAATAAATTCAGTCTTTTGAATTCTATCGTAAAATAAAATAAAAAGGGAAAAAATATATCATCTTGTAGTCACGTGTATCTGTAGCTTTTGCTTCATCGGCTTTCACTTTAGTTTACAGGATTTTTCATTTCCATAAACTTTCAATAACCCGGATTATTTCAACCATGTGTATTACTTCAATTACACAGATCTGCAAATTTTCAGTGAACAAATATTTTTTGCAAAGTAGAAATTGACTTTTATGCTTTTTAGTATGCTAATTTCAAATAAGTCATTCGTGTTTTGTCCATCACGTGACAGTTTTTTGAAAATTGCGCTTGAAAATTTAGAAAAATAAGGCTTTATATATAATGTAAAAACATTTCTAGGAAGTAAAAAATAGTAATAAATAAGAAGTTTTGAGTGAAAAATTACTTTAATACTCACATATATACAGGGTGACCAGCGAAGAAGTCCCTGATTTCAAAACTAAAAATCTCGAAAACAAAGATCTGTAGAAGAATGCAACAAACGGTATATTTATCGTGGAAGCTGTAAGAATTTTATATACTAATTTTCGAAATGGTTACAAAAGCTGCTAACAGATGGTACTGTTAGCCAAATTTACTGCAATTTACTGGCGCAGGCATGGATTGGTCTCCATACTCGCCAGACCTTAGTCCTTGTGACTGTTTTTTTTTGTGGAGCACATTAAAAGACACTGTCTACAGGACCCGTCCCACCACGCTGGACAAGCTTCAGTCGGCGATCTGTTGGGCAACTGAATCGATTTCTATTGAGACACTACAAGGTGTGATAGCAAATTTTATTGTTCGTTTGCGCCCCCTCCGTATAGCGAATGGTGGACATTTTGAAAAGATTGGGATGTAGTGATTGCAAAGACTGCTTGAAAAGAGTGCGATCTTATTTATGCATGCTGTACGAGTTGTAGGGTGCCATCTGTTAGCAGCTTTTGTAACTATTTCGAAAATTGGTGTATAAAATTCTTACAACTCTCACGAAAAAATACCGTTTGTTGCATTCTTCTACAGATCTTTGCTTTCGACATTTTTAATTTTGAATCAGGGGCTTCTTCGCTGGACATCCTGTATTTAGAATCCCCATTACTGAGTCATTTACTGTCATTAGTACAAAAGCATATGATTCTGGATATTCAGCAATGGCCGCATATAGTAAAGTTTCTAAAGCTTTGTAGTACCTTTTTCTTTTTTGTTGAATACTCCTTGTGGAAGCAGATCTTCTGTGTGTAACTCGCGACAGGTCTCTATGTAGCGACCAGCAGTAATCTGCTATCATGTTTTTGTTCTATCTACCTTGGTATCTGCATTCCATCTGATTAATGTCTTGGTGAAATCTTTCACCGTGTTCCTCACTGACGGCACCAGGACTTTCAGGAAAATAGTCCAGATGACACATCAGGAAATGAACTTTTAAGCTGAAAGAACATCCAAATTTTTTGGATATTCAGCAATGGCCGCATAAAGTAAAGATTCTAAAGCTTTGTAGTACCTTTTTCTTTTTTGTTGACTACTCCGTGTGGGAGCAGATCTTCTGTGTGTAACTTGCGACAGGTCTCTATGTAGCGACCAGCAGTAATCTGCTATCATGTTTTTGTTCCATCTACCTTGGTATCTGCATTCCATCTGATTAATGTCTTGGTGAAATCTTTCACCGTGTTCCTCACTGACGGCACCAGAATTTTCAGGAAAATAGTCCAGATGACACATCAGGAAATGTACTTTTAAGCTGACAGAACATCCTAATTTTTTGAAATTTTCAAACATACTTTGTACAAATTGTTTGAAGGAGGGATCCTTATAATTGTCTAGAAATTTATTAATAACTTTTTTAAAGTTGCTCCAAGCTTCCTTTTCAACCTTTCTCATACATGTTTCAATTTTTTCGTCCTTTCTAAGTTTTCGAATATCTGGTCCCACAAAGAAGCCTTCCTTCACTTTGGCTGCAGATAATTCAGGAGATGCATGAAGCAAGTGCTTGAAACACCGACCTTCTTTGTCTAGAGCTTTCACGAATTGTTTTGCCAAACCAAGTTTTATATGAAGTAGAGGCAGAAGAATCTTTTCTCGGTCAACCAAAGCTTCCTCAATAACATTTTTGCTGCGAATTTCCATTTTCTCTCTTACTGGCCACTCTCTCTTAATCCAATGTTGCCTCCTTTCAATACTGTCCCACTCACACAGGAAGCATGGAAATTTTGTACATCCCACTTGAAGTCCAAGAAGCATGGCAATTACTTTTAAATCCCCACGTATGATCCACATGTTATCCTTGTATTTAAGTTTGTTGAAAATGATGGCTAAATTTTCGTAGAATTTCTTGTAGCGCACGGAATGTCCAACTGATATTGAAGCATATCTGATTCCGTTATGGAGTAGCACAGCTTTGAGGCTTCTTTTGCATGATTCAGTTAAGAGCCTCCATTCCTGTGCGTCATATTCAATTTGAAACTGTACCATCCAGCCAGGAATATTGCTGCAATAAACTAAATCAACATTTCAGAAAAATAAGGAAGGAAATGGAGTAGCACAGCTTTGAGGCTTCTTTTGCATGATTCAGTTAAGAGCCTCGATTCCTGTGCGTCATATTCAATTTGAAACTGTACCATCCAGCCAGGAATATTGCTGAAATAAACTAAATCCTCATCTTCAGAAAAATAAGGAAGGAAATCATTTTCTAGTCTTCTAAACCATAAAAAAGAGACACCAGATGGCAATAAGTTTTTTTTCCTTTAGCCTAGAACCTAGTAGTTATGCGGACAAAACACAAAGACTGAAAACAGAAAATTTCATATTGTGAAAAAACTGTACGTGATGGAATTTTTTGGCTATTTTTTCTGAAATCAGGGCCCAAAATTACATCAGAAACAATGCTTAGTTTTCAGGAAATATTTTCATCGAGCAGACCTGTGTTGTTTTAAAAAGGTGTATTTTAAGTCTCTCGAAATAAATAAATAAATAAAATAAATCTTTGAAAATTTCGCTAAAAGTATTCTAGATCGGATGAATAGAGCATGTTTATTTTTTCCTTAGAATTTTAATTTAAATTTTGTTGTCAATAGTTTATCTCGTTTGCTTATTTTCTTTACAGTATTTTCCTTTACTGTATTTTCCTCCAGAAATCGATGTGTATTACCAACCTGCGTTTGACTCAAAAATTCTCGTCCGTTCTGCATGAAGATAGCTCTTGATGTTTATTTTATTTCTTTCATCTATGTCCAAAGGCATATTAATAATGCAAGAAAATATTTTTTTTTAACAACCACAGAATTTTCTGTGGTAGGAAGGCTCAGTAATATCATTTCTAACATTTTATTTTCATATTCATATTTTCAGATCAGTGAAGCATATGCTTGAAACCAATCTTAATGTGAATATATATATATATATATATATATATATATATATATATATATATATATATATATATATACACACAAATACAAGTATATGAATCATTCGTTTATGTGATTTAATATGTATGCTACCGTTTCTATAAAATGAATTTTCATTTCCGAAATCTACTATTTAAGGGAATATTATTTGGATTACATTGGATTGTCATGCTATGATATGTTTCGTGCAGGATCATTTTAGCAATCTCCGTTTTACTTCAAAATTGAGTTAAGGATACTTTCTTACTGTATATTGATCACTTCAAAACGAAAATTTGTAGAAAAGGGTCTACTAATGCAGAAGATATAGTTCTTTGCTTATCACCGTCAAGATAAAAACATCTGATGGAGATTGTTTTTATCCTACACCTTTCTTATGTACATGCAAATCAATTCTTTTGGTAAAAAAAAAAACAATTTCTACGAAACATTTTTATATGAAATATAAAAATAAACATTTTGAATATACATAAATGAAATTCACATTTAAATGAATATTTTTAATAAATATTTATTTTATTTTTTTAAACTTCAAAGCTATGCTTTGCTATTTTTTGGTAAATATCAAGAGCGTGATACGGTCGCCTACCTGTAGTGATATAGCGCCAATGTGATATTACAAATCGAAGAACCATGTTGTGTAAATTAACACTGCTTTTTCTGGCAAACACCCAAAATACACTAAAAATGTTGCTCAAAAAACGTCTAGGAAGTATCATGTTTTTTATATTTAGCCTATTTTTGTAATCAATTGATTGGCGTTGTGTGTTTGTGGAAGGTGGGGGTAAACTTTGTTGATAAATTTTCACAAAATTTTATATGCCTTATAACGAAAATCATAATCAGAGTATGTTTTTTCTATAATTTTCAAATCCATAGGAACCTGAAAGTTGTGAACCTGTACAATTTATATAATTTTTAATTTCGTAAATAATCTATATCGTTAAAATCTTTCGTTTGCTCGTCATGTAATAAAATTTCGATTGCTGTTATTGCCTTTTTTATGCATTTTGATACACCTCTGAAAGATAAAGTTGAATGCCCCTGCCTCGTCACAAAAATCCATGTAACACGATAATATTGCTTCAAAAGCAATATTGCTCCTGAATTAAATTTTTTTTCTCTTCCACATATGAGAAAGGAGCAAGTTCTTCTTCATGCGGAATAACCACTTCATTCTAATCAACCTTCCCTCATCAAATGTGCAACCCTACATGTTGTTTTGAGCGAATTTCAGTTCTGTTACAGAGGCTTAAGTGAGTGTACATTGTTATGTTAATTATAAACTCATTTTCTCTCATGAATAATGCATTTTCAAAGACAACAATACTTTATTATGTTAAAAATAAGAAGAAAAAATTCGAATTGTTTCAATTTATAAAGGTAATTTTCTAAGAAATCAACCTTGTATCTTTTTGACATTTTTCTGCAGAAAAGTTGTTTTAGTTCAAACAATGAATTTTATGGAATAAATATTTAAATGTATTTTACAAAATTGATATATATTCTTGAATTTTAAAATAGTTATTTTAGTTATTTTAGCATAATTTATTTCATACTATTCAATAATTCAATTTCATTAAGTGGGAAACTTCTTAAAAATCTAATTTTTCAGAGAACGCACTGGTAACAATGTTCCGCTAGGGTATAAGGAGACGCTGATATGTTTTATTAACAAGTCAATACAAGTATGATACTGCGAAAAGTACATCAACGGTATTTGATTTTTTGTGAAATCTGAGGCTCGCTCGCTAACCATTAATTATGGTGAAAGATTCTTCCATTAGCTTTTGGCAGCATTCAATTTTCGGCCTGGAAATGTCGAGAGAAGAAAAGGGCAGAGTTCTCTTCCGCGGGATTGGCAACAGGGAATCCGCAGGGAGGTTTCTTAAGGGGGCTCAGGACCTTCGATTTGGTTGATAAAGCTAAGAAACATGTGCAGTTCGAACACTCCAAACTTCAGTAAAATTAAAAAAAGAAAGATTGTTTTGATTTTATATTAAAGTAAGACATTATGAGTTATTATGCGCATCAGAAATTAAATTTAAAACTAGATAATTAAGATAAATTTTTCAATTTAAAAAATGTGAATTTGTTAAAGGGCCAAAAAGTAAAAAGTCACTGAGCGCAGCATTATTTAACAAAATATATATGTAGAAAAAAAATTTTGTTACAAAATAATTAAAACACACTTACCTTCAGTTTAAAACCAAAATATGGCAATAAAATACTGCTAAACATTTTTTATATGCATAAATTATGAAATGAATAAAATTTGATGAATTTTAATGCATATTTGTAAGTGAAATCCAAAAAATTTCCAAGGAGTTTCTATTTTTTTGGTTTTAATTTAGAGAATGACTTATAATGAACATGTGGTTAAAATTTCATCAATATTGCTTGCATAGCTTAAGGGTAAGAGTGTGCACAATGTTCAAAATCATCATTTTGAGAAAAAGCACTTTAAAGTTTAAAGTTCTGTTTATAACCTACTAACTGGCTCCAAACTTTCTTAAAATGCTCCTGCGGTATAAACATCCCCTTCTGCTAATAGATGTTTTTCCTCTTCTTTCTTCTATTAGCTATTCGAGCCTCTAAAGTTGAATTTAGAGCTCGTTTGTTTGCCAATTTAACACGTTGTTTATCAGCTTCTTCAGCAGCTGCTATAGCATTTACACCTGGTATAATGCTGAGCTCCTTCATAATGTGTAATGTGGCCTGCTTTCCATAATTAAATTGGGAAACAGCAACATTTACTGCAATTTGTACAATTTTTCTAGAAGAGTTTGATGTTTTGGGACAATATGATCAAATTAATGCATTTAAAGATTCATTCACGTTTAAGTTTTTACCCCCAAGACATTTTTTTAACAAATCTGGATGTGATAAATCTTTAAAAACAGGTTTAATGCATTCCATAACAGTTAAAGGAACTGGATTTTTATGTTTAAAATCCTTTAGTGTTGCATTAGTAACCGACTTTTGATATGGACACCAGGAGTCGACCCCATCAGGGCAGAAATAGTGCATTATGGTATCATCATTTGAAGCCTTATGATACCATATGGCCCATATTGCTTTCTGCATGTCTCTGACATTATCAGAATATTTCCTTATTGCATTTCCATAATAGGTAGTTAATTTGTCTATAAGACCATCTGTTAACCGACCTTTACCACTAAGTGGTTTATTGTCGGATAGTTTTTTACCCTTATATTCAGTTTTCAGTTTTCGCAGGCGTGCACCTATCCTTTTCTGCACATGGCCCACACACTCAATTTTAGACACTGGGACATTGTACGAATTATTATTTGTGATGCCTGTAAATGTTTTGCAGTCTCCATCACCTATATAATTTACATATCTTACTTCATATTGCTCCTCAGAACGAGAAAACATCTCAATGATGCCATTCACTTCCATTAGAGCAGCTGAACCTGAATGGTTCTTACTGCAAACTTTTTGGTGTTCACATTTCCACTGTAATAAATTTTCTCTGGGGATATTTTTGGCAGCTTCGCAGCCTTTACAATATGAGCTTGAAACATACCGATCAATCATTTTTCCTGTCTCACTGCCAATAACAGTAGTCACTCCAACTCGAGAAGAATGGCCTCTGGTCTTCCAGGTTCTGTCGCCACTCACTGTTAGATCCGAAGAGCCAGTTAGATTCACTTCTTCTTCAATGGCTTGCTTCATACTTGCTTTTGTAACAGCATGTGTTGCAGCATAAATATGACTAATGATTTTATCATATGACTTTTGCGAGACAGGGATAGGTAAGTCCATAACACCACAAAAAGTTTTTGATGCTTCAAGTCCTTTGCCAATACACCTCATGGCAAATGTAAACCTTCTGTTTAAATCAGAGGCCTTTTGGTTTTTCCCTATCATCATAGAGTTTTTGAATGAAGAAATCACTCCACAAACAGAGCACAAAACACTCAAATTCACCACAAGCCCATAATCATTTTCAGTAGATATTGTTACTCTATTATGGCAAATAAATCAACACAGGCATTCCTCAAATGTAGAAAATAATAATCCTTTATCCATTAAAAGGTAGCCTTGAAAATTAGATTTTTCATCATTTTGCAGCACTCCACCAGTAGACAATTTTTTGGCTGATGCAGAAAAGTTCTCACCAGTAACTTTAGATTGTTCAGTATACTGGTTCCCAAAAAATTGATGACGTCTCCTTTTCTTTGGCCTTTGACCAGATGATCTTTTCACTTTAGTATTATCGTTCATTTTTAATGAAGAAATCAAAAGAAAACAGTAAAGTAAAACGATTAAAAAGATGTAAAAATCTGTAGCACAGAACAGCTCTAACGTACAATGTGAGAGTGAAACACACGAGGGAAATCTACATGTAAACAGTTATAGCGAGTAAAGTTGAGAAATTTTACTCCTTCTTCTGAAAAGTATGAAAAATAAAAACCACAGAGGAAAGAATAACAAAAAAAAAATCATTGACATGGGTAAAAGCAATGACGAAACACTGAAAGGATGACCACCACAAAACGTAAACAAACGATGACAGCTGTTTAAATGGGTGTGGCAATCGCATAGCGTCATACAAAAATACTCATAACTCAAGAACTAATAGGAATTTTTTAACGCGGTTTTTTTGCAATCTGTTTAGAAATATTCAGAGATTCATAAAAAGTTAAAAACAAAAAATCGATTTTTTGAAGGATTCAAGGTCCTGAGCCCCCTTAAAAAGAGGTAAATGAAAAATAACTCAGACGTCGATGGAGAGGTTTTCTTCTTCTTTTTCTTTTTCTTTTTTTTTTGATTCGGTCACTGATCGTTCAAATGTAAGTATAATATATTATATGAAATAATGGAGAATAATTAATAAATTAGGTAGATTATATTGCATTGATAGGAATGTGTAATGTTGGTATTAACAGATACCAACATTACACATTCCAAACTGATAACAGAAATGTTTTAGGACGCTTTTATAAATTAATTAATTATTTATTAATTTTGACCATACAACCTCAGAATTTATATCAGAACCGAATTCACGTAGACATCCGGTATCACGAAAACTTTCGACGAGCATGCAAGTCATGTAATAGTTTTTGTCCATAAAAAACTTGCATAAATTTCGAAAGTAATTTTCTTAAACTTTTGATTTTGTTCTATATTTGCTAATTGATGCTAAAGCATGCATTTTCTGACGAGGGTGTTAGATTAAGAGCTTTAAACTGATTTCATAGACACCAGCAATATGTAGAGCGATGTAGATGTTTCAAGATGTAGAGGGATGTAGATGTTTCAAGATGTAGAGGGGGACACTGCACTATGAAGCTTTAGCAGAATTTCTGTTTATAGATTTCACAAAGATTTTGAAAACAAATTACTATGCTTAGATTTATATATATATATATATTTTCAGTCAGCATTCTGTGAAACTAATTATTATTATCTCAAGAATGTTACGTTAAGTACTCTTCCAGGAATCCATATATAATACTTTTTGAAGTGCGACGACCATTTCAATATCAAGCCTAGCGATATTTATTCATTCCGAACCATTTCTAAAACAGTTAAGGGGGCAAGGGACCTTCAACTTCAAATATTTTAATTTTAATTTTTTAACTCAGAACAAAATGAAAATAATTAATATTCTTTTTAACCATATTGAGGACCATTCGAATTCAAATTTCAAGATTTTTTGGCAGAATATTGCCTGTTTTTCAAAAAAAATTCCAAAAATTCTAGCATTTTACAAAATGATCCCAGAGCATTCCATATTGTTTAAAAATCCTTATTTTTTTAAATATAAGCTTACGATATATATATATATGTATATATATATATATATATATATATATATATATATATATATATATATATATATATATATATATATATATATATATATATATATATATATATATATATATATATATATATATAAACAAAAGTGTACATTGAATTGTTTTTGAGTGAATCTAAAGCCATATATATAGACTAAGTATGTCGAATATGAGATCTTGCCTAATATGAGACTCCTGCTTACAGGACGTATAAAGTATTGCCGCCTGACGACTGGAGCTTAAAACATTAATCTATTGCATCATTCGTAACTGGTGAGTCAATCGAGTGTCTGCAAGCGCACACAAAGGTGCAGTATTGTTTTTCTGAATATGTTCTCGTCGACTTTTTTGCATCACCATTTTCATTGGCTGTTTACACCTTCAAGGAAAGATTGTTATTAAAACTGTTAGTATTGGAAAGGTAGCTATAAATGTGGAGTGTAAACACGCCTGTTTGTTTTTAATCTAACGTCAATCCTAACCTAAAAATTACGTTGGCGTGTTCAACAACATGGACGTGCCCAATATGAGACCCCAAAGCATGCCTAATATGAGATAGAGTCTCATATTAGGCATTTTAGTTTTCACTATAACAGTATTTCCTCTGAAGATGCAGATGCTATTGACGCCCAGGCGAAATTCACAATCATGTAGCAGTAGTGACAACGTGAAAGGTAATGATCAAACAACAAGTTCAAACCAATTCTTAGTGACTCCTGAAGAAATAAATTCCTTGCCTACGTTACCTGAAATAAACATCTCGAAACCAAGTAAGGTCCATAAAGCGGATATTATCACCGCTCTATAAAAACAAATTGATTGATAGCATTAATAAAAGAACTGCAGTATATTCTAAAAAACTTTGTTTCCTACAAGAAGAAAAAAATGGAAATAGACCTAAAGGATAAACAAGGAAAAGGAGATCAAGAGAAAAGAGAAAAGGATAAGGCAACAAGAAAGGGAAAAGGAAATGGCAAAGGGGTTCCTACAGGAAGAGAAAAATTCAGGATGGATGAAAATACAACACTAGTTAAAAAACAGAGACCGAATAAGCCGAATTATAGCTATAGCTCAGCTCAATTGAATATAATGAAAAACTTTCTCTCCATGAGTGCAGTCATGATAGCATTGATGAAAACGACGCTGAATGCCTTTTTTGTGGTTGTTTATTTTCAGAAGACAAATAGGAAGAGCAGTGGCGTCAATGTAGATGGTGTTTCAGGTGGACCCATGAAGATTGTGGAGCTGACGAACTTTTTATTTGTAAACAGTGTGAAAAGTTTTAATCTAAAAACAAAAAGTAATCAAAACCTGTAGTGTAAACCATCTAATTAATTTAAAATGTCACCTTCTTTCACCTATTAGTGTATATAGGTAACTGTTATCTAATTATTTTGTAAAGCTTTGTTTTTTACGAACTTTTCAGTAATTCTAATTCACTTTTAGCGTTGTAGAATGGGGGTCTTATATTAGGACTATTTTTTCAGACCCCAAAAAATGGAACACTTGTGTTTATAATTTCATACAAGAAAATTGTAAGGTTATTTTCCTTTTCTGTCATTGTTATACGTAGTAAAATATATTCCTTAAAAGGATATCAAGTTGGTACTATAATACCTCACTTACTTTCCTAGTTAATATGAAAATCAAAAAGGGTCTCATATTGGGCATACTTACCCTACTTTTTAATCATGTTCTTTGGTTTTTAAATAGATTTTCAATCGCAATACGCTTAGTTTACAGTTTTTTTTTTAATTTCAATCAATGTTTAATCAACAAAGTTTTATTTTCGTGGTGATATACGTTAATAAATATCTGACCCGTAAAAGATGTTACTGATAATAATCTTTAAAATTATCAAAACTTTAAAATACTTTAAAATTATCAAAATTATGCAAGTTTTATCTAAATATCAACCTCCACAGGCCAAAAAAAATTCAAATATATGCATTTGTTATTTTTGTGAAGCGAAAAATGCTGCGAGAAAAAACCATTGCCGCCTAACACCGAGATTGATTATCTGCGATGTCAACTGGTGCGCCTCCTTAAAACCCTCTTCCTTTGATTAATTTAAATACCAAAGTCTAGTAGCTCGAATTCGACGATACTGATGATTGATGGCTGTTGTTAAAAAGTAAAAATGGTTTTTTTGAACAATAAAAACATTGAAAAAAATCAACTATAAAGGTTTTTTGAGAAATATGCGCATTGCATTTAAAGATTCATTTTCATGCACAAATTACGTAATACAAAAACAAGCACTTGTAAATCTGGGATTAGACAAATTGTCAGAGGAAAATTCCTCATTACTTAATATTAGGATTAGAGATATGTGAGATGAACTGATACGCCGTAATCAGGAAAGACTCATCCGATTACAAAATTTAATATTTTCCATAACTACAAACAGAAAAATTATAATTAATATGTCACTGTAAAGGAAAAGTTAAATTTTTTTTCACAGGTGTTCGATATGACTTTCTTTAGTCACCCGTAAAATATCATTGCGATATGCCCTTTCTTGCCAAACGCGTTATAATGTTTCATTATTAACTGTAAAGCATCACAAATGCTTTGCTTGTTCGAGCAAACTTGTAGGCAAAGGTGGTAGGAGCACAATAGCTTTGGCATATCCCCAAAGGAAGAAGTCACATGGGGTTTAGTCCGGTGATCTAGGAGGGTAGCTGTTAGCAATGTGAACTAAGAATTACTTTAAATGTCCATTAATTACTTGCCTTTCCGAAGTTTGACGTCATATTTTGCATTTCCATTTTAAGTCTGTTCAAGTTAAAGCGATTCAATTCATAACTAAGCCGAATCACTGACGCAAATTTCTTGTGATTACGTCATGTTTGACAGACTGCGTTCGTCATATAATTAAACATAAAAGTCTCTAGTAGAGAGTGTATTTCGTAGAAGTTACAACCCGATATTTGAATATCAGCTTTTGACACGTGTACGTAAGCCGTGGATACTTTCAGGAAAGATGAGTATAGGGGTGTATAGAGGTGATGATATAGAAGATATGAGATAAGTATCGGTATTATTAGGTAGTGTCAAGCTGGTCTGTTCATCAATGCGTTTATTAAGAAGTCGGTGTCAGTTTTGATAAGATAACATGATATTGTATTAACCTTTTAAACGCCGCACTATGATCGGAGATCAATCAGTGCTATTAATTCATAAAAATTACGTTTAGAGACAATTAAATGAACTATGGAAGAAAAAAATTCCTGAAAAAAAATTTTTATCCCTGATTTTCAGCATGTTCCCATTTGGGAACATTGGCGTGTAACGCTATACTTTTCAACATGTTTTCGGTCGTAAAGCACTCGGTTTAAAACTTAGTTTCTTTACACAAAATTTAAATTGTTATAACTATAAACTTTTAATTTATTATAGAATTACACATTTTAAGCTTAAAAAATCTATAAACTATATTATAAATTTGTTTTTAAATGTACCTATAAAAGAAAATATAAATAAGAAAAATGAAAACACAGGTTTTTCTATACAAATTTTAAACAGTTCTATATAAAATTTTAAGGTTTATTATAAAAATGACACAAGTTAAATTTATATCATACATAAATTTAGCTATACAATTATTTATCAATACAATTACAAAAAAAATGTAGAAATGAAAAAATATGAAAGCAGATGCAATTATAGACTAAAATTACAGGAAATATTTCACACTAGTGTATAAAACTAATAAGTATAAAAACTAAAATATAAGAAATAGAAAAACAACAATCTTACCGACCGTTTCACAAGATACTTTCTTTTTTTACATTTAAAAAAAATTTTGTTTACTGTCCGTGGTACTGGGGAAAACAGTTTACGTGCAATCTTTTTTCGCATTCATAGCACCCTTTTCTTGTGTTTTTTTGGCACACAACACAACGTCCCTGAGAAAAGTCTACAATATAATGTGCATCAGATTTTCTTAAAGATTTTGACTGATGCACACGAGGTCCAGGAATGGTATGAATTTTTGGTTTCATCCGTAGTAAATTTAAAGTTACTTCTCTCCGAAAATTGAGATGTGACAATACTTGTGCTGTGTTCTTGTGTGCATATGTGTGTAGAATCCATCCAGCAACAACAGCCATGTTCAAGGCATTGTTAAACAAATTCCAGTGCCATTTTTTGCTGCGAAACTGGGGTCTGTAAGTCCCAAGAAGTCTATCTAATAAATCGACGCCTCCCATTCCTTCATTATACATCTTTATAAGATGTGGCTGAGGGATATCAGTTTTTTTCTTTTGAACTCGACAAAATTGTTTTGCTTTGCTTAGAGGTTCATGGGATGAATAATTGGATGCTATAGTTACTACAGCACTGTCTTTCCAACGGCACATGTATACTTTGCCGTCACTTCGAAAATCAAACCCTCCCCTTTGCCATTTTGAAACTACCTTAGAAGATACTAGAGGGCATCTTCCTGTTCGATTTTCTCGAATCGTTCCAGTAGCTTTGAAGCCCTTATCGGATAAGTCACTCATGAGCTTATGTGAAGTAAAAAAATTATCAAAAAACACTTGGTGTTTTTCAGGGTTTCTAACATGGGATAAAAGTTCCCATACGACTCGTGATCCAAGTGGTGAATTTTCATTTTCAGAACTTCTTCCACTATATATATTCATTGCATAGGGATAACCACTTGCAGAACAAAGCATCCAAATTTTATAACCAAAACGTATTGGTTTACCCTTGATAAACATTTTGGCCGAATGATGACCATAATAAGGCACCATCGACTCATCAATACTCAGCTTATCGTGGAACACGCCAAACTGACGAAAATTTTTCTGAAGTTCTTCATAAATGGGAGAAATTTTTCCCATTTTATCGCCAGGAACCAACTTTGTATTATCCACAATATGAAAGTATTTTTTTAATTTTCTAAATCTGTTCCTTGGCATAACAGATGGCACAATTGGAACCATAAGATCGTCTTGTGTGCTCCAATATAAATCCTCGCCTGGTAAGCTATGGTACCCACTAAACAGCAGTAGTCCGAAAAACTGACCTATATCATTTTCATCCAAATCCAGTTTTTCACCTTTCTGTAAGGCATATAGTTCTGTCATTTTCGCCAAATGAATGAAATAGTCTATGGGTAAAAATTTATGAAAAATTTCAATTGGGGAAAGGGTAACAATCTCTGGGAAAACTTGACATATATCTTCAATGGCTGCATTTTCCACACTTTTCTTTTCAAAAGTTGTAGATTTATTCCAGCGATAGTCGGTGCTTTTCTGTGTACCCGATAATCGTTTTCTCTTAGATTTTGGCTGTTCTTTCGAAGTTGAAGGAACATCCGCATATCCTATGGAATCGTTATCCGAAATGTTCGCGAAAACTTCAACTTCTCCACAAACATCTGCAGGCATAACGCATTCAAAAGTTTCCTCATTTATATCTTCTTCATCTGTGATGCATCCACTTTCTTCAGGGGGGAATTGGCATATATCAATAACATCTCCATCAGAGTCATCTGATAAAGTTTCCAGGTAATCTAAAGCCTCTTCAACAGTTAAAAATCGCTTTGGATTCGGCATGTCCGACCCAGAGAAGTATAGATTCCAAAATGCTGTGGCGGTGTATTTAGAAAGAGAAAAGAAAAAACAATCACGAGGTTTCCCCATGAACGCTGTTCTTAAATGTCCTATTCCATGATAGGAGAAAAGAAAATATAAAAAGCAAAGTTTGCCGTGAAATAAACAAGAGTTTCACAGCTGCAGCCATAAACACTCTTTACCCCTTCCGCCCAAACCCCCCCCCTCCCCCCCGAGACGTGGGTGTGGGGAGACACAGGGGAACATGAAACAACAACTAGACACGTTTTCCATAGTGTATTGAACCACGTAATACTTTATTTGAAGTTTTAAACATTTTTTTCAACAGTTTCATTGAGATTTAAAAAACATGTACTTTTCTACTACTTTACACGCCAATGTTCCCTTTTGGGAACATTCAACTTTGGTTCCTTATATAAAGCGCATTTTTTCTCCGAATTTCGATATCTATTTTTTTATCATTAAAGTGAACCCTTATAAGAATAGTTTACGTTATTTTAAAAAATTTAGTTTATTTTTCTATTTTTGGAGAATTTTTAAGTAATGCCATGTCGAAAGTGCTAAAAAAGCTGTTTTTTGCGAATTTCTGTACACTACTGATTTTATTTTTGGAACATAATTCTTATGTCAAAAAATCAAGTATGTCTTTATTTGTAATGAGAAATTTTTACAAGACTGATATAATGAAACTTTTTTTTTAATTGAATTTTAAACTGTATGTTCCCATTTGGGAACATTGGCGTGTAAAAGGTTAAGCCTGCTAAAAGTAAGGGATTTTATATTACTTCATTTAAATCCCTTTTGATAGTCCATCACAGTATAGGAAATAGACTGTTTGTTTAAGAAATTGATTCAATGTAAAAACCTGGTGTGCATTACTAATGTTACTAGTGAAGAATGAAGATATTGCCATTGTTGTTTTTAACTAATTTTAACTAGTTTTTGTCAAATGAAAAAATATTTTTATGTTATTCTTAAAAGGCTTGTCGTCTATACATTATTTTAGACATCTTCAATGGTTTTAACGTATACCTTTTTTTAACAAACTAGCTTTTACTGCACAGCTTTTACTCTGCTATTCAAATATATATAATAGAAGAATTATTAGAATTGTTGACGTACATGTTTTACATGTACGCTGACAGTAGATGTGTAGCCGATTGGTCGCAGTGCAGCCGATGACTTGGTCTTACATAGCTACTCTCCTAGGTCACCTGACCCCATGCGACTTCCTCCTTTGGGGATATGTCAAAGACCTTGTGTTCCTACCACCTTTCCCAACAAGTTTGCCCGAACTTAAACAACGCATTTGTGATGTTTTACAAACAGTTAATAGTGAATTTACCACGTGTTGGGCAAGAAATGGCATATCGAACTGATATTATATGGGTGACTAAAGGAAGCCATATCGAACACCTCTGAAAAAAAATTAAAATTTTTTCCTTTGCAATGACATATTAATTATAATTTTTTGTTTGTAATTCTGGAAAATATTAAACTTGGTAATCGGATGGTTCTTTCCTGATAACCCTGTATATCGTTCAGCAAACCACTTGTTAATTCAAATGCTAAAGTTTTTGTATCTCGAATGTATTTATTCTGATGATAGGTGTGTATCGTCAGAAATAAAGACTGTTTTTGAGGGAAAAAGAAAAAACGACTTTTGAAAAAACAGAGTAAACGAGTTTTGAAAAACAAACAATTTTATTTCAAAATTTATTTTCTAATTCCAAGAATAGAATTCAAAATGCACACGTACCAATCTGATATTAGAAAACTCTTTTGGGGAAAACTCCTCATGACCTATTTAGTGAACTAAAGATCTACGCGATCAACTGAAACGCCGCCCTAAATCTATCAGCTGCAAACTTTTTATTATTTCTAATATTAAAATATTGCACCCCGAATCCAATTATATCGATACTAGTTTATATACAAGTATATCGTTAAAAACGAAAATTGTTCTTTGAGAAAATAAAAAGCATTTAACAATTTATGAAAAACACTGCCTTAAGAATTTTATTTTTCTTGTGTAAAAAAACAAATCCAGAAATACTAATGAATATGCTTGCTAACCTGTGTGTAAAAAATTCTTCAAAACTTAAAACTGAGATTAAGTAACTGGGTTGGCAAATTATGTTCCGCCATAAATCCTCCGACAGCATACCTTATATTAAATCAAATACAAAATCTAGCAGTTTGAATTTAAAGTTTTTCATGATTAATGTCTATCGCTAAAAAATTAAAATTGTTTTTTAATTACTTTTGCTTTTTAAATTAAAGTATAAACTTTTTTTAAAAGCTTGCGCACTACATCCGTAAATCTATTGCAAAGAATAGAATTAAAATATATGCATTAGATTAAAAACATCCTTAGAGAAATAATTCCCACGGTTCAACAACTAACCTCAGATTCTGTGATGCCAAAAGATCTCCCGCCTTAAGAAAACACTCCGAAATTATTCGTAACTGTCAGTTCAATGGCTAACAAAATATTCCTTATGGCAGAAATTATAAATGGGATAAGATAGCAAATTAATCCGTGGGAGGACATCATTATTCTTGGCTTCGTATCCAAGAATCCCGTTAGATGAACCGTATAAAACTATTCACGTGGTAGGATGAATTACCGCGTGCTTAGCATTTCTAAAGTAAGAGGTTCTATCCTACTATCTACTTCGGCAGCGGTTTTAAATTACCTGAACGCTCATTTTAAACTGTGGATTTAGAATCTTAGATCCAATCTCTTCCCCTCAAATAAATTTCTCGAAGGATTTTTTTTAACCTCTTATTCAATACTGTCGGTGAAGGGCGTAAAAATATTATAATACCTGAAAACGCTCTGCATTTTAAGCAGCATCAAAAGTTCGTCTGCGATTTAAAATCCGTACTGGAGAGGAACATTTGCCCACAGAAATGCGCGGCACTGTGTAAATACAGATATCAGAAAAAAATTGCAAAAGGCTTTCCTGTTGACAGTTTTCCTTAAGGTAACGTAGTGGGTTGCGAAATAAAATGCAGGCAAATGGGTTGCAAAAACGTAGCGGAAAGGTGTATGATGAAGGCAAGATGTATTAATTCGACCTGTGCCCATAAGTCACACGCGACCCTTAATGAATATTCATTTTAACGCCAATGATGTACTTTCGTCTCATTAGTTTACAGATGTAAACAATGCAGTATCTGTCTCTACGCTATCATTTATCACGAATTCTCGATGTTTTACTGGTCACACATTTGCGAATGTATAATTTTAAATTTCGCCTCTACGAAATAAAAATCGGCATTTACTTAAAAAGCTCATAGTAGCATTCTTAAATATAAGCGGTTGTTGATTTTATTCGGCATTACCTGTTAAGTGTATTGCAATTATTTTAGATATATAGCCACATAATTTAAACTTTTTAATTTTTTTTTCTTAGAATACCCGTTATCTACGTTACATGATCTACGTCTTGATTCAATAATCAGATTTTAAAAATAAAACTTTAAAAAGGTTTAAATAGGGGTGAAAATATGAAAATTTCCCACACCTTAATGCGAGGATAGAGAAAATGGAGGATTAAAGTGTTGTTCTCTTTAAAGGATCTCGATGACACAAAATATTCGACCGTAAGCTCATATTTGCTTCCTTAAGATTAATGTAGTGTTTGTTTTTTAAAACATATAGCAGTATTAGAATCAAACTACGCTCGTCACATTCTTTTAAGATGATTACATTAACAGATACGGAACTTTTATCCAATACATTCTGCCCATTTATCTTTGAAACTAATTATCTTTGAAACTCTTCCATTTTCAAAAAGTTATATCTAGAATTCCAGTCAAATTAAACCGGTAAAATTATGTGCACGATTCCTTAGTTGTGTTTTCCTGAAATGGTGTTTTTTAAATTGAGGTAAAAATTCTGAAATTATTTTACCTCAAGCAAAATTTACTTTGAAGAAAATTGATTTTTTCTTTCCTCTTGGAAGTGATCAGAAATATTACAATTAAGCAACTTAAATTTTTAACTATAGTATTTCATTTTGATCCCTTTCGAATTCATAAAACTAACAGCAATTTGTTCAGCTGGTACTCAAAGAAACTAAACGTACTTTTAAGTTTTAAATTTTTTTTAAATTTGAAAAATTTCGTACTATTAATAGCGTTGCTTAAACGTGAAGCCAAATTTTCTGAAAACAAAATCATTATAAATTCCGCAAATGAAAGGTTTTGTTCATCCTAATGTATCAGCTTCATCAGCCATGAAATTAGGGTCTTTAATTTTGCTCTTCCTCTTTTTGGAAATTCTGCAGTTATTGCTAAAATGTCTGTCTCCTTCAACGGTAGTAATTCATTTCTATTACTATTCACAAATTCTAAAACCAAGATTTATTAAAATAGTAAACTTACCATTTACACTCTGTACTGCTATGAAAAAGACCAGCGCAGGACACAGATACGCCATACATAACCTGTGGATTACAAACGAATATGCACAAACAAGCAACTGCTATGTTCAAATAGATATTGCTAATGGACGTGCATGTAACAGAGAAAATAGGGTTCCCCTCGTGAGTGAGTTTTCAGCGGGAAATTACTCGCAACGATACCTTCATTTTAGCATTGATATATTCTACTAACGTGGCTAGGGTTGCCAACTTTTTCTGTGACGATTCCGGGACAAATAGCTCAAAACTGAACATCATCATTATCAGTCAGCCATTAACTAGTTTTAAGAGGAAACTTTTTATGAAAAAAATTAAAATACAGTTATTTTAAATTTATTTTTTATATTTTTATTTTAACTATTATAGAAACTTATATATATATATATATATATATTACATAATAATAATAATACAAATTTTAAAGACTTATAATAACAAATTTAACGTAATATTTTTATGAGTTTTTCATATAATATTTTCTCTCACTTTTTGTTGCAATCACCAATTTTTTCGCAGGTGAGTCCGTAATTAAAAAGTTCGCAAATTCTGCACACGATTCACTATTAAGTCGTATTTGCAATTCCGCCTTCACTACGTCGATATGCATGTTATTCCTGGTATTCGTCCACAGACTGTTCATGTGACTGTTCATGTGACTGTTCATACTCTCTCTGGGTAAGCATTACTCGCAGGGATGTACAAAATAAAAGATACAATTTTCATCAGCTCGACCAATTTTTCATGCTTTTTGAAATACCCTGCCCATAGTTTGTCATCATTTTGCTCTTTGTTCAGAGCAGGAAAAAACAATCGAAGTTCTGTATATTCATTATTATAACGCATCGATGTCAATTTTGATTTGAAATATTTTTGGGATAACGGATAAAT
The DNA here is from genome assembly GCA_907164885.2 of Dolomedes plantarius. Taxonomy (NCBI): domain Eukaryota; kingdom Metazoa; phylum Arthropoda; class Arachnida; order Araneae; family Dolomedidae; genus Dolomedes; species Dolomedes plantarius. Next base: position 45,884,608 of record OU015493.1, on the reverse strand, counting down.
GCTCCCATGTCAA
>OU015493.1:45872095-45879595 GCA_907164885.2 Dolomedes plantarius | reverse complement strand
TTGAATGTCACATTAGTGGCAAGTGTATTCACGGATTGCGGAAGAATTATCACAGCCACTGTTATTGATGTCGTGAATAAGTGGAAAACTACGGGAGTTGGGACGTGAACTGCACACGTTGGTCGTCCCCTTAAATTCACCGAACGGAATTGGCGTGTACTGAAGCGTGACGTTCGCAAGAACAACAAGAAACCACTCCAAATCATCAACAGTGAGTAACAACAGGCAGCAGGGGTTATGATATGCCCCAATACTTTGCGGAAAGAACTGTACGCCCTCAATAGCCACGGATATGTTGGCAGACACAAACTAAACATCACCCCATCCAATGAAGCCCGCAGACTCGCTTTGTGTTTGCAACTTCGCAACTTGACTGTGGACCACTGGAAAACTATTTTATGGACCAACGAGTCATGATATACGCTTCAGTAGGTTGGGCGTGCTTGGGTTTGGCGAATGCCAGTCAAACGTCTCTTACCCGAGTGCATCGTTCCAACTCTCATTTTCGGTGGTGGTGGTGTATTTGTTTGGGGCTGCTTTTCGTGGTATCGCCTGGGACCTATGTATCTTGTTCCTGGTAAATTGAACGTCTTCCCTGGCCTATTCAGAGTCCCTACCTAAACCTCATAGAACAGTTGTGGGACGAGTTAGAGCGACACCTGCGTACCAGGGAACAACGTTTGAAATCATACAGCTCAGATGGCAACATTCTTGGAGCAGAAATGGACACAATTACACATAGGTGTGTATCAAAACCTTGTTGAAAGTATGCACAGAAGGGTTGCTAGTATAATTGCAGGATGTGGGGGACTATACCCCCATTAAAGCATGCATTATTTCCCTTATACCATCACATCTTGCTGCCCGGTCCATTATTGTAGGGTAGTGTATCTACGCACACAAACAGAGAGTGAAACATTTTTACGGTGGCCAATAATGGATCAATTAGCAATAATACGGTGGCCAATAATACGGTGGCCAATAATGGCCGTTTTGAGGTTTGGAGAGCTAGAGTCGTGTCGCTGCGTGTATATATATATATATATAAAGGGTCTGTCCAGAAAGTAATGAGGCTGCTCCATAAAATTCGTTTATTTGAAGATATTTTTACAGACACTTAATAGGCTTCAAAATAGCCTCCTCTTGCATTAATACACCGTTTCCAACGACTGTGCCACCCATTGATGCCCGACTGGAAATATTCAACTGGAATGCTGTTCAGAAATCGCGTTACGTTTTTCTGCAAGTTCTCCAGATTGTCAAATCGATGACCTTTGTGTCGAGCTGCGATACGAAATAAAGTTTTGCGTAAAACTAAACAAATCAGCTACTGAGGCGCTTTCCATGTTACAAGATGCAAGCCTACGGAAGGATCTTTGTCCAAGGCTCAAGTGTTTTCGTGGCACAAAGCCTTCAAAGACGGAAGAGAGGACGTCGATGAGGAATAACACGCTGGGCTTCCATTAAGTTCTCGATCTTCAGACAATGTCGCTAAAATTAAAACGTTTTTGGACTCTGAACATCGGATAAGTTTCCAAATGATGTCCTTTGGACAGACAGTTAATGCAGATTTTTACAAGGAAGTGCTTCAAAGGCTGAGGAATCGAATTGCTCGCGTCCGACCGGAGCTCACAAACAATTGGATTATGCACCCCAATAATACACCGGTCCACCGTATAGCCCGATCTGTCACAGCAGGATCTTTTTTGATTATCTCGGTTAAAATGCAACTTAAAAGATAGTAGTTTCGACAATCTGGAGAACATGCAGAAAAACGTAACGCGCGTTCTAAACAGCATTAGAGTCGAAGCCTTCCTAGCGGGTATCAATGGGTGTCATAGTCGCAACGGTGTATTAATGCAGGAGGAGGCTATTTTGAAGACTATTAAATGTCTGTAAAATTATCTTCAAATAAACGAAGTTTATGGAATCAGTCTCATTACTTTCTAGACAGACCCTGTGTATATATATATATATATAAGAAAAAGTCCAGGGGTGTGATATCTGGTGGTCTCAGGGGCCATAGAAAGGGTCCATCTCGTACCCACCACCTGTTGGGAAAGGTCATGTCCAGGAACGCACGAACAATTATACCCCAATGTGGTGATGCACCATTTTGCTAAAATATCACATGTGGCTGACGGCATTGCAAATGTGGAAGCTCATACAACTGTAACATGTATAGGTAACTCACAGAGTTTACTGCTATCTTGGTAAAGAAAAATGGCATGATAACTTCAGCGTAGATAAAGTGCACCAATCATTAATCTTCGGGCCATCTCTTTCCAGTTCTAGATATTTGTGAGGGTTCTCTGTGCCCCTCTGGAATGCGCAGAAACATTTCTTGTACGAGATCAACATCCACCTGGGAAGTGCTCGGTGTTCCCACTCCTTTTTGATGTAGGACGCTACCCATTTCCTGAAAAGTCTTTAACCAACGTCGGATAGAACTATTATCTGCAGTCATTACTCTCCTATACGTAATTCTGAAGCGGTGTTGTGTAGTGGTAAAGGTTACACCGCAATTGCTGGAGAACACTTGACAGGAACATGAGTTTCGTAGCGATGCGTTACGTGCCACGAAAACACTACCACGTGAAAACTGTTTAACTTTGTGCTCTTAATTCATGGGTATTTGCAATCATAACATTATTTGTGCTATTAAAAACATTTTGTGTTGTACTTTACGAATATGTTATAATATTTTTCATCATGTTCTTAAATCAAAAGTTATGATGTCTGAATATCCTGACACCAATTTATGGACAACCTGTATATATATATATATATATATATATATATATATATATATATATATGCAAGGGGGACTTGTAAAGTATTACTACTAACTAGTAGATATTGTATACATTAATCCTTTCAGGTAAGTTCGAATCTGAAAACATCATGAAATATCATTTATTTTAATAACCTTCCCCTTTTAATTTCATTCACGGTTTTTGTTAGCAATACTTGTATAATTTCTACATGTTCCCTTGTTTAAAAATTCATAAATTATATTCTTAAATCGCAACGTTCGTATGAAACATAAAAGCACCCAAACATTTAATGCTTTTTTTATGGCATCATGCATTTTATCTTTCATTCTGCCGAAACATACGAGGGCGAATGTTTCAGTTCCATTTGTACGAGTAGACATAAAATTTTTACCACTGCGAAACGGATGGAACTGGAAAGCATGAATAAGATTTATACCTTAAACATAATACAACAGAAAATCAAGTTTTCCATTTTCATATTTTTGGACCTGGTTGGTGAAAAAAAAATCGTAGTGGTTACACATTTGTCAGGATGTTTGCTTCCCTTTTTCATATACTGAATTCCATAGATTACTCAAAAATTTTTGCTAGCAGTACATTTGAAATTCAGGTTTTCATTCAATTTTTTTGAAGAAAATCTGTTGACATTTTAGATGGGTTTCATATAAGAATTGTGTTTTTCTTTATTTTCTTTTGTCCCAGGAAAAGCAATAATGAATACTTTATTCTATCAGAATGTTAGGGTAGGTATATCTCTGAGTGTTCATGCTGTCAGAATATATATCACACATGACATACTCAAAATCAGTGTTTTTGAATTATCCCTTTGGTGGTTGAAATACATCTCTTCATTCTAATTAATCCATGCATTTAAATTGATTATGTTTATTCATTACTGTTTACTTTTTAGATGGGTTGCATACAAGAATTGTGTATTTTCTTCATTTTCTTTTGTCACAGGAAAAGAGATAATGAATACTTTATTCCATCAGAATGTTAGGGTAGGTATATCTCTGGGTGTTCATGCTGTCAGAATATATATAATATATATCACACATGAGATACTCAAAATCAGAGTTTTTGAATTATCCCTTTGGTGGTTGAAATACATCTCTTCATTCTGATTAATCCATACATTTAAATGGATTATGTTCATTCATTACTGTTGAATTTTTAGATAGGTTTCATACAAGAATTGTGTTTTTTCTTCATTTTCTTTTGTCACAGGAAAAGAGATAATGAATACTTTATTCCATCAGAATGTTAGGATAGGTATATCTCTGGGTGTTCATGCTGTCAGAATATATCACAGGTGCTATCCTCAAAATCAGTGTTTTTGAATTTTTTCTTTGGTTGTTGAAATACTTTTCCTCATTGTAATTAATCCATACATTTAAAAGTTAAAAGAAAAGACGAAGAAATCAAACAAAATAAAATTCAACAAAGATTGGTTGTGAGTTTTGAACGTTAACAACGTATTATTGGTTGAGATTTTTTAAGATTTGCTGTGATTTTTAAGGATTAATACAAAAGTTTGAGGATTTAAAGAAGATCCGTTATGCAAAAGTGTTATTAGCATATAATTTATTAGTATATAATAAAGTTTTATTAGCATTTATTAGCTATATATTTCCTTCGTTCGTGTCTTAACCCGTAAAACAAACCCATTTTCTTCCATAACTTGTTTCCTTTTTCGTGCGCCCTTGACCCGTAAAACATTTGCACTCCTTTAGTGATTTTCAACAGTACAGTAAGAAATAAAAGTAAAGAATTTCTTTGATGGCAAATTCTAGTAAGGAAAATGGTGATTAAGTGTAAATACGAGGGAGGGAAATTTAATAGTGGGAACACTGTCGTTGAGCCCCTACGCAGTAGAACCCATGAAAGCAGCTTATACGAAACGTAAGTCACATACCTGTCTTTCCTCAGAGCGAATAAGCTCTCCCCGAAAACATCACACTCTTGCACAGTGACAGGATGAACACAGCCATGTTTTAGTTACCAGTCTATCACGCGAAATAATTTGTTGCATTGTACCGATGGACAGAAAATTCTTGTGTTCACACTGTGGCTGATGTGTTTGATCGCTAGGGCTTGGAAGCGCTATATCATTTCCCGTAATCCCCGGACATAAGTCCATGGGACTTTGATCTCATCCCCGATGAAAGAACCGCTCCGTGGATTCTACCAGAGATTCTTTGACTGTACACCATTCCATTCAAAGGATCAACAGATCAGGCGCTGTCAACGTCATCCTGAAGCTTCCAGAACGTTAGCAAAGGGTGGTAAACAATGCTGGTTACTACTTTGAAGGGCTACAAAATTTCCACCTATGCATCACTTCTGTATACTTTCTATATACCTAGTTGCCGCTATTAAAGTTCCATCCTGTTTAGTAATTGAAGAAAATTACATTCAGTTGCTAGTATGCAGAATTTCTTTACTATCGCATGGTTTTAATCTTTACATTTTATTTTATTACTGTACAGAATTTCGCATTGAAATCTCCCTCAGTTAGAAATAGGACTAAGTTATTCAATTTTACTAGGAATTTTGTAGATCTCTGAAGCATTTTTAAGTTTTGGAAAACATCATTAAGTTTTGAAACAGTGCATGTTGAAAAGATTATTAATGTAATCACAAAGCTGGTCAATCGTTATTGCAGCATGCACTTCTACACCTACCAATGCAAATCTAGATATATCCAGTTAGAGATCAGCTCCTCGGTATCAGCTTCCTCAAAAAAAGCAATATTGTACAAAAGACGTTTTATTTTTTATTCCCATAGCTGTAGCATTCAACTATGTGTACGTAGCATGTGTGCGTAATTTGTACAATAATAAAATTACCTTTTACGGTATCGAATAATACATGGATTTTCAGGACGTCGATTTGCAGATTAAATGTATTCTGTAATACATGTTTTTTACTAATTTCCGCCTTCATCTGATCTAACGCCATCAGTTGTTCTCAGCGTAATTTTTAGTACTAAGGTTAAGCTAGCATCTTGAGTTTGTTCATTAAGTATCTTCTTACGCTTTAAGCATCTGCAAAACTTTCTCAGTTTCTTTAGACACTCTCATTTTAACTGGTAAAGTGCAGTCAATGTTTTCTAGTTTTACCCATTCATCAAGAAGAAGTCCTTCTTGCTACAGGTAGATCATAGCATCGTTTATTTCGGTTGCTCCAGAAATCATAAGAGTGAGATTAAGGGATTCATTATGATGCAAATTAATAGACTTTCTGTATCATCTTTGGTTTAATGGGTGATATCGTGCTCTTTCTCAACATTTCCAAAGCGACCATTCTTTCTTTAGTCTATCCTGCAAGTACACATGGCGTATCCTACTTTGTCCATCTTGCATCGCATGAAATATCCCGTTGTCCCTAGACACAACTGCTTAATTACAATATTTCCTTCGCAAAGATTCAGTTATAATACGTATAACTGATATTTTATATAAGTCAAACGAAATAGGTTAAAAAATAAAATGTGTTCATAAACATAAAAAAAAATGATAGTTCATTCCAAGATGACATCTCAACCCGAACTCATTTTTATCTAAAATTCGAAAATGAGTTTTTATAATAGCTTTTCCCATATATCCCTGTCAACAGCAGAAACTGAAACTGCAGATTAAAATACATGTTGAAAAACGAAAATTCAAACATAGTGGCTTTATGATAGTATGAAATGTCTGGAAAAAGGAAATATATTAAATCGAATTTTATATTTTAAGCCAGTCGTATGTCTTTTTTCTTTGTGAAATACAAGACGAGTTTTTAATATAACTTAGCATGTTTAAAACACAAATTGAAGCGAGTGAATCAAAATGACATAAAAACGAAAGAAATATTTCACTATATATCCAACAAAACACATGATAAAAGTAAAATAAACCAAATTAAAGTTTATATTTAATTCAGGTAATGTGTTGTGTTTCATCCGAAAATTGAAAAATGAGATTTTATGTCAAATATTTTTCCACTAATTTTCTCTAGTCAAATTGAAAACACTAATTAAGGAAGTTTTTTTAAATGTCCTTAAGTATTTTGCCTTATATTTATGCTGAGAAATATAGGAAATAGAGGATGAAATTAAATACATTTATTGTAGGAAAGAATAATTATATTAAAGTTAATATTTCATTTCAATCGTATACCTTATCTCTTCTTGAAATATTCAAATAAGTTATTGTGATGACTGTTTTTTCAAGTACTCTGTTTTTTCAAGTACTCTGTTAATTAGTACTAAACTTAGACTTCATTCTAACCATGCATCTCATTTGTTAATGAAATATAGGAATTGGTTCTTGTAATGAATTTTTCTTAACGAGTAACTATGTTTGTGACATAAACTGAAACTCGTAATTCAAACTGAAATTTCTAATTTATAAAGCCTTTATAAAACAAAAATCAGTGATATCAAATTAAACAATCCGCCGATAAAAAATAATAAAATAATATGTATTTTTAAACAAAGAAAATAAATCAATATTCATATCTTATATCGATTTCCTTTCCATTTCAATATGGAATAGAAATTTTTGATATTACGATTACTACTAGTTTCTCCTGTAATATAATTACGACAGTAATGTAAACTATCTAGTTAACAAATGCTTTCAAATAATCCTTAGAATACGGATTATACTAACATCTGACGTACAGAATATGAAAAAAAAACGTTTTGGTAATGGAATAAATAAGTAAATAAATTTCA
>OU015493.1:45589595-45869595 GCA_907164885.2 Dolomedes plantarius | reverse complement strand
ACAGATTGTATTATCTGACTGAAATGTTTTGGCAATAAAAAATAAAGCCTGTCTTTTACATTCAGTGCATTTGAAAGAAACGTTAAAAAATCCTGTTGGTAGTTTGGTCTTTGATGATGAATTAATCTGTGAAATCTAATTCTAAACGTGTGACAGGGAATTATTTTCGACCCCGATATACTATAACATGTTATTTTTTATATAATTCTCTAATAACATAAGATCTGTTACGCACGAGTAGGAAAGGAGTTCGATAAATCACGTCTCTAAAAAATACTTACCGAAATATAGTTTTATTTAAATCTCATAAAATATAAGATACAATAAAATGTCTTACAATGGGCAAAAAATTGAAGTTTTGATAACATTTTAATATCCAGGAATTGCGCTCAGAAGTCTAAGAACGATTTTTACGATATTTTTTCTCTGTTATACGTACCTCACGAAATGATACAACTAAAAAAAATTAAAAGAAATCTTGTTAAAAAAATCCAAGGTATAAAATCCTCGTTAAAAAATTCCATTATGTACAAATCCAATAAAACAAATGAGAATTCTAAAACATTACGGTCACCCTCACTTTCTTGTATAAGCCAATCTTCAAACAGCAGACCAGCCCTGCGTAGCAATACCTGCAAACTTAGCCGAGGGTTTATTTCCAGTCTTCAGTTTATGAATAGTATAGGCCTGGGCACCGAACAGGACAGTATAGATCTGCCGACCAATTTGGGCAACCCGGGACCCCTAAAACAAAAGATAAAATAAAATTCCTTAATTAATAAATAATTTCGAAAAATTCATCAAAATATAGAATTTATTGAGTTTTTTTAATCCTCAATAAAACTAATACGTGTCGCGGTACCTCTTTTCATACATTTGTTTAAAATTTCTACAAGAACCCCTCTAGGACCTCTCTCTTTTAAAGAGTATTTATTTTTCCAGATTAATATAATTCCTGTTTGAATATTTCTGACATTACAACAGAATTTATAACTGACCGGGGAATTAGACACTACGTAACACCTTGCCAAACATCGATGTTAAACTCAGCTACTTCATGGATTCAATCTCTCAGGTAATGCCTGTCACTTCCAAATTAAACCTTTGTGCGGAAAATGCATGTGAATGTGTACTACCCAATATGCATACATGTGAATATAACTACCCAATTAAATGACTTCCTTCATAAAACGTCAGTGATATAACTTTTTATTTAAGTCCAAAGAAATAAATCATAAAATAAAATATTTTATGAAAATTGAGAAATGATTTAGTATGTCAACGAATTTTTCACTAATTTTATCTATTTAAACTAAAGCCACTAGTTAAAGAATTTTCTTTTAAAAATCCTTAAATCCGTTTGAATAATATTTATATTAGAAGGAACCAATGATAAAAAAATATCCATTTATAAAAAGAATAATAATATCAAAATTATATCTCATTTCAGTCTCACATCCTTCTATTGCTTTAAAATCAGCAAACGAAATACTATAACTGTGTGATATGTTTATCACACAAGATGATAGCATTAATCGAAAATGGTTCTATTGAATAAACCTTGGAGATATTGCTTTATATTTGACGACGCCAAAATATATAATAATATTAAATGTCTTAATAAAGGAAAAAAAAATAATTCATATTAAATTTACTCTTCATTCTAACCATACGTCTCATTTCTCGACGAAATGCACGACAAGAGTAGAAACTTGTATTTAAAAATAATATTTATAGTCTGTAAAGTTTATTTAAAAGATACATCAGTGATATCGAATTACACTTTGTACTTACAGTGCAAGTAATGTAATAAAAGATATATTTAAAGGAACTATTAAATCAAAGTTTGATCACATTTCGATGTGAAAAACAAATATTATATTTCTGGATAACTAGTTTGTCATTTAATAAAATTATAATAGGATTTGAAACTGTCTAGTTAACGAATGCTTCAAAGCAAATTTTTCAAATCGGGTTTTACTTAAATCTGGCAATCAAGAAAGTATAAAATGTTTTATTAATGAAATAAATACGTAAATAAGTTTTAGATCGTATTTTCATATTTGAATTTCTATCCTTAAAACCAAAATAAATTCTTTATGTTTTTATACATTTATTCTTATACATATCTTACTATTAACTATGTTTTCAAGACACGAAATGAATATTCAGACTCAAAATGTTTCTTTAACAATCCTAAGAGATTCTAAACTGCTTTTAAACCCGACAAAAGATATGAAACAAAAAGATCTTGTTACACCAAATATATAAAGATAACATTTTGTAAAAACTTTATCAAAACTACTAAAACTATATCAAAGAGAAAAACTTTGTTAAGGTTTTATTGAGTTATTTTTACTTCAAAGGGACCAAATCACGCAGCGTTACCATTTCCCCTGCATATTTATTCCAGCCGGGACCTCTTTGGGACCTGTAACCACTTATTTCATATTCTAACAAAAATTAATATTTTATATTTCTCAAATGTATAAAGAAAGACCAGAAGACCGTGTGATTGAGTTTACAAAATTTCTTCAGCAGTTCCTCGAAGAATACTTCAATAGGAAAAATAAACAAATATGATGAATAAAAATGCATTAGAATGCGAATCATTCCTAATAAAAAAAAAAACGATATACAGTTTTCCCTCCCCACGTAAGTAGCGCCTTGTGACCATGCATTATCCGCCATTCGAGATTTGAAAGTAGATTGCTTATTATTCCACCGTTGTTGGTACGTTAAAATCACAAGATGTCTTTTTGGGGGGGTAGGAAAGGGAGGAGGGGGCTCCATTTTTAAAAAGCATATTTTGTTCAATCTTTTTTTTTTATTTGAATGGCAAAGACATTCTACAATTATATGAAAAACCATCAAAGAAAAATTCGTCTAAAGATACTAGAACTACGTAATACAAATATTTTGGAAATAAAATATAATAATTCGTGACAGTTGTATTAAATACATATCACCACACTTAAAAATGTTTGCTGCTTCTTTGAATGATGTTAAAATTTGAAGGCTTTAAGTTGAGGTTATGGAACTGTTTGGCAAAACGTTCCAAACTTAAGGCACTGACTATTACTTTAATATTTATACTCCTCGATATACTGATTTTTTTTTTTATAATTCTATTACAATGAGTTTTATTCCGGAACGTGGGGATTGGAAAAATGTCCCTCTCTAGTACACCTCAGAGACCTTATAATATATTAAAATCAAGTAAAATAAATGACAAAATAAAATGACAAAAATATTTAAATTAGAGTATAGATATCATTTCGATCATGCTTTCTATTTTCTATCTGAAACTGAAAACTGTGTTGATACGGAAGCGATTTTCTTGTGCATGCCGTTGACAAACAATGTAACCACGAATCGAAATGTTTCTGTCAAATAAACATCAAAGGTATAATAATATATTTAAAACGAAGCAAACCATGATTAATATAAATTGTCTCGCTGAATCAAAAGTTTGCGACACATTTTATCAGAACGTCAATTCTATTAAGTTACGAAAGTAAAATTGCGTTGAAGAAAATCGTACAGCTTCATACATTTGTTGCAAATTCATTTTGATAAAGACTTGCAAGTGACACGAAGGTACTTATTTCTAGTTTAAGGGGACAATGGACTTTCAAAATTGTGAAATTTGTCCAAAAGTTCGATTTTTTAAAAATTTTTTTGAAATGTGAAACTACGGAGGAATAGGAATGTGTTGCAAAAATAATTTTTAATTTCTGTGATTACTTTCCTAGTTATAGGCATTTGTATTTAATTTAGATATTATGTGGTTACTAATAGAAATAACTTTAAATATGTTTTTCTCAAAATAAAAATTTTCATGTCATACGAATATTTAAACTGCTCCAGGCGCATTTCTAACTATCGTATTGCTTTGAAATTAAGTTTTATTTACTTAACTGTATATCAAATAAAATAATTATGCTTCGTAAAAAAAAAATTATGCTTCGTAGCTCAGAATTTCTAAATTTTGTACTTGAAAAGATCATTTATAGGTATTTTGCGTAATAAAAAGGGTGTTTACAATATTATTATTTTTTATCTTTATATTTTTAATGAATGCTTAAAATAAGCAATAAGTTTCATTGTTAGTTCCATAAGGTATCCTGTAAATAATAATTATCATATTATATGCAAAAGAAATGCGCATGGAACATTTTTAATCAGGCCAATTTTTGATATAATTAATAATTCATAATTCATAAATTAGTAATATTTCATCTTTAAATTTTAACCACTTTTACATATCTATGGTACTAATTACATATTCAAATTTCAAGCAAATCCATTCCAACTAAAAAAAGTTGATTTTGAAGGTCCACTGTCCCCTTGAAGAAAAATAAATAAATAATTTTTTCTTAGAAAAGCAAAAAATAAACAATTGAAAACCGCGCAAATGAAATTAGAATATTCCGTGATAATTCCACTGGAGAATACTTCAAACTGAAAAGAGGCAAAATTGGTGAATGAAAATGCATCAGGATACAAATCAATCCGTAGAAGGAAAAAAAATTTAAATCCCTACTTACGTAAGGAACGGCTTGTCAACGTCCATTTAACGCTCGACACCAGTTTTCTATATATTCCACCGCTGTTAGTAACATGAAATTACCAGGGTTTTCTTCAGTTTTTAAAAAAATTATATTTGTTCAATTTTTTTTTAAGAATGCGAATAGATCACGATCTCTAGAAGAAAAAAAATTCCTTTAGACAAGCAAATCAGAAAAGTGCAAACAGTATTGTGTGACTGTAATATTTTGAAACTAAAAAATACAGCATGAATAAAGCATATAATATAAAGCCACTTATTTTCAGCACATTTGAAACAACTTTTATCTTCTTGCTTGTTTATGTTCGATGATTAATGAATTTGTGAGTGAAAATATTTCGAAATATGTGGCGATGAATTAGTTTTCAAATAATGCGATTAATAAGTTCTGATGTATTATAGAATTCATTAGAGATTTTTAAGGACCCGATTTATTGTATAGTATTTTTCTATTTTATAAATCTACTAGCCGAATACCCGTGTTTCGCTACGCAGTACATTCAAATTAATTACAAAGGTCAATGTAAGCAGTTAATACCAAAAAAAGCAAAAAAAAATATCTATAATAAATACAACGGTTAATGTATGCAATTAATGCCAAAAAAACAGAAAAATATATTTATAGAAAAGTCGTAACGGATATTTTTATAGACATAATAATGTAGAAGAAACTATTGAAACTAAATCTAATAGAACATACAAAAGAATATAGTACAGTTAATATAGAACAGCTTGATGAACATTTCTTTTACAGTATTTTAATTTTTTTTGGATAATGTCCCTTCGTCTGCCGCATTAGAAAGAAAAAAAAAAATTGTTAATTTATTTCATTGTTATGCACGTGACGCAAAATTATTTTAAAGTATCACAGAAAGGAAAGAAACTACGTGATTAACATTTAATAAATTAAATTATAAAAATTAATCTTTAAAAATTCATCAAAATTCATAAAATAGAGGTAAAGGTTCAAAAAAGATATTATTTTAAAGGAATTTTTATGATCTTTCTCGTGATATACATTTTATAGACTTCAAATTATAATTTTGAACGAAAACTTTAAAAAATGTTTCAAAAACAATTTAAAAATTTTATTTAAAAAAATCTAAGAAAAATTTTAAAAAAATCTTTCTTGGTGCACATTTACGCTATAAGAAGAATCACCATGCAAAATTTCAGCTCTTTAGGTCCTGCGGTTAGGTATGTGCGTTATCTGTCAGTCAGTTATGGAACTGTTTTATATAGTATTAGAATCCAAATATCTCTAAAACTATTCAATTAACAGAATAAGTGTAGGCAGAAAAAATTATCAGTTATCGAAGGTCTTTCCAAATATGTAACATTTATGTACTTTCATGAGAAAAAAAAATACACCGATTTTCCTGTATATTTGTCGGCCATTTTTTTTCGAGGAGTGGCCCGCCCGGATGAGTTACGGTCAGGTGATCCGACTTCCACTTGTCCCTTTATTAGTATAGATATAGACGATGAATGAATTTGTGAGTGTAAATATTTCGAAATCTGTGGCAATGAATTAGTTTTCGATTAATGCGATTAATAAGTTTCCATGTATTATAGAATACATCAGGGCTTTTGAAGTCTCCGATGTATTGTACAGGATTTTTCTATTTTATAAATGTATAGCAACATAAGATAAGTTTCACATAAGTAGTAAAAGAGTTCGATAAATCTTATCTTTTAAATCAGCTAATAGATGTATCGTTTCATTTAAATTCGATAAAATAGATGGTAAAATGAAATAACAGTAACCACCGCTTATAGTGATCAGTGGTTATAAGAATCAGCAGTTTATAAGAATCTATATCGCAAAAATAAAAACAAATGTATTATTTCCATGTTAAAATTTTCGCTTTAAAGAATCAATCCATCGGTTTTAAGAATCAGTTTACACTCTACGTTTTCCTTTCATTTTTCCAAAAAAGCCACTTAAACCCTCAAAAGGTACGTTCTTTCTTTATTTTTTAAAAGAAAGAGTGATAAGATGGGATGGAATACAGTTGCAAAATGCATCCCTTTCTTTGTTAGACATAACATAATAGCTTCCCCTTTAACGCTTTAGCTAAACACTGTCCTATTAGCTTGACCCAGGAGCATCCTACCCATGCGGATCTGATTTCACTTTTCTCCACTGACAAACAAAGACAGGGACTCTTTTTCCCTTCCCCCCACATCCTGGTTGCGGCTTCCTGAACCCTGAAACGCATAAATCTTCGGGAAAGTGTCCACTATCACTTAGGAAAACGTGACATTATTAGATTTAGCACGTTATTAAACCGTGAAACGTAAGCTAGAATGTGAATCTTGGTCTGAGACTATTGGTATTGAAAGAGGTGTTCGCGCCAGCTTCCTTGTAGATTTTGCCAAGCGCCAATTGGCGCACTAAAAGATTGTTGCAACCCTACTGCCTGCACTTCACACAGTCTTTGTCGTTCGAATCGCACGCATAAATTCGGCGTTCTTTCAACTTTATAATAATATTAACATTCGACGATGATTTTTCGTTTCATTTAACAAATTCGACAGTCTATTAAAATGCGACCGCAAAAGATGTATAAACAGCCTCCTGAAAACTTCATTACGTCAAACCACCAAAGAAAACTTTTTCTTGCACCCTTCCTGTAGTTGAAATGTTAAACTGTTAAGCAGGTATGTTGTAACAAATATTGGAATTTTTTCTTCTCTTATTATAATCATGTGTATCTACTTACAGGTCTAGAAATTAAGTTGTATTTTTAAAATTATAAAAATAATTTTAATAAAAGATAACGTAAATTAAAGAGTATTTTATAGTAATTTATCTAACATGTATATATAGGTGTGTGTGTTCCTGTCCAAAAACCTAAATTTCGGCTATAAGAATCATCCGCTTATAAGAATCAAAAACAGTAATAGCAAACGTGATTCTTATAAGCGAAAATCACTGTATCTTATAATCGGAAAAATAACTTGAAAGTTTAGATAACATTTTAATATCAAGTAATTTTCCTCTTAAGTAAAATAAAGCATTTTATATTTTTTTTACTTGAACGAAATTATACTACTGAAACAAAAAATACCTCTGTGAGTCAACCAAAGATACTGTGTTATGATTTAATGCAACAAAATAAATGATAAAATGATTTGACTTACTTAATAAAGAAGTCTCGGATATCGGCTTAATGCACTATTTATTTAAGTGCTTTAGTCTTAATAAAACTAATCCATATGGCGCTACTTCTTTTCAAATTTCTACAAGGACCCTTCTTAGACCTATCACTACGTTTCTTTGATTCTAGGAAAAATTGATAATTGTTACCTGTATAAAAGAAAATACTGAATGAGGTTACAAAAAAAATAATTACTGACTGTTTATTTGAATGCTTTTCTCTTTTGTGGACTTCTTACTTTTTTCAGTTTAACATAATTTTTGTCGACATATTTTGGAAACTAGAGGAGAGTTTATGAATGGCTGGCGAATCACACGTTACGTAACACTTCACCAAACATCGACGTTGAATGTAGTTACTTCAAGAATTCGATCTGTCAGCTAATATTTGTCACTATCAAATTAAACATATATGCGAGAATTGTACCTGTGTGTGTAACTCTATAACTTCAAGCTCCCCAATTCAAATGTCTCCTTCATAGAATCTCATCAATGAAACAAAAAAGTGATTATTCAGTCCAAGATGACAGTTCGTTCCGGACTTATTTATATCTAAATTCCAAAATGAATTTTTATGATAGCTTTCCATATACATGTTTCGCCAACCCCACAAACTGAAACTTGAGAAACATTTTTTCAGAAATATGCCCTTATAATAGTAGGAAATGTGATATTAAATGGAAATATATTAAATCAAATTTTACAAATTTTTATATTTACAAAGTCCTAATTCAGTGTTTTGTGATAACTTAGTATGTTTACAACAAAATATGAAAAGGCAATCAAAATGCTATTTTAAAACGACATACTTCATTATATATCCCACAAAATCGATGATGAAACGGAAAAAACTCAACTGTGTATAAATTAGTTTAAATGCAATTCAGATGTTATGTTTTGTTTCAGCCGGAAAAAGAAAAGGACACCGGAAAGTAGTTTTTAAGCTAACTATTTTTACTAGTTATCTCCACTCAAAATAAAACGATTAATTAATAAAGTTTCTTTAAAAAAATCTTAAGTATATTGAATTTTATTTATACTAAATGAAACAGGAGATAAAACTAATTTTTCTTTTTAAAGGAAACAATAATTATATTTAAGTTTATATTTCATATTAATCATATAGTACTATATTTCTTCTTCAAATATATATTTGAGTTGTTCTAACTTTTTTCTCATGTACTCTGTTTGCAGCACAAATAGACAATCTTAATTGAAAACGATTCCTTTGAAAGAGCTTGAGTAATATTGCTTTATATTTAGATCCGCCAAAATAAAAGATAAAATGAAATGTCTTATATAAGAAAAAAAATTAATATTAAGTTTAGACTTCATTCTCACTGTTTTCTACTAAAATATACGTATGGATTTTTGTAATAAATACTTTCTTAACAATTTACTATGTGTACTACATAAAATTTAACTTCTTATTCAAAATAAAATTACTAATTCGTAAAGTTACTTAAAAATGCACCTCGGGGATATTGAAATACACCTTGATCCGACAAGGAAAATAACAAAATAAAATATATTTTAAAGGAAAAAAAGTGAATAGTTTAGATCACATTTTGATTTTATTTCCGTTTCAGTGTGAAATGATAAAATAGTTTTCACTATTTTGTCATGCTTTTGTTAAAACTATTTTCTCATGCATTTGTTAAAACTATCTTTTCATGCTTTTGTTAAAACTATTTTTGCATGAAATGTATTTACAACACGTATTAAAACTGTCTGATTAACAAATGTTTTGAAACAAGGCTTAGAATTTGCATTATGCTTAAACCTGACAAACAAGAAAAGATATAATGTCTTATTAACGGAATAAATATGTAAATATATTTCAGGTCAGGTATTAATGCTTACACTCTAGTTCCTGTCTAAAAAGTTAGTTCTTTACTTTTCTTTTCTTAAGTATTAACTATGTTTTTACGAACCTAACTGAATATTCTAATTCAAAGCCTTCTTTAAAATTCCTAAGAGATTTTAAATTGGATTTAATTCAGACAAAAGAGCTAAAATAAAAAAAGGTCTTCTTACACAAAAAAGATAAAAATAAACTTTTAAAAAACTTTATCAAAACTAATAAAACTATATCAAACTGAAGAAGTTTGTTAAAGTTTTATTGAGTTATTTTTACCTCAAAAGAACCAAATCACATAGCATTACCTCTTTCCCAGCATATTTATTCTCTTTGTGACCTACATCTACTTATTTCCTATTCTGAGAGAAATTATTATTACTATTTTCCCCAAAAGTAAAAAAAAAAAGACAAAAAATCGCGTGAATGAGTTTAGAGATTTCTTTCAGTAATTCCTCGGAGAATACTTTAAAAGGAAATTAAAAAAAGATGATGAATAAAAATGCATTAGAATGCGAAATATTCCTAATTAAAAAAAAAGAGATAGATAGAAATTTCACTTCCGACGTAGGTAGCGGCTGGTCACCGTGCATTATCTGTCATTCGACACTTGAAAGTAGATTGCTTATTGGTACGTTAAAATCACCAGCTTTTTTTTTCTTTCTCGCTCCTTTTTAAAACAAAAAATATTTTGTTCAAGCTTTTTAAAATTTGAATGGTGAAAACATTTTAGAATTTAAAAAAAAACATTCAGGAAATAATGGACTAAAGTCGGCACTATGAAATCCAAATAGATTTGAAATAAAATAAAATAATGCATGCTAGTTGTATTCAATACATCGGGATACACTTAAAAAACTTTGATTTTAAATATAGTACGAAAGTATTTTTAGCAAAATGTTCTAAAATTTAGGTAAAAAAAATATTTTAATGTTTTTACTTATGTATGTATTCATTATTGTTTTTTTATAATTCTATAACAAGATAAATTGTTTTGCGTAATGTTATGATCGGAAAAATGCCTCTCTATAACGAACTTCAGAGACTTAGTAATATATTAAAATCTGGTAAAGTATAGGACGAAATAAAATGAAAGAAATATTTAAGTTATAGTTTTGATCCCATTTTCATCTTACGTTCTATTTTCTATCTAAAATGCAAAAATAAGTTCAAACGGAAGTTATTTTCTTATGCATGCAGACGACATGATATGAAACCACAAATTGAAAATTCTCTTTCAAATAAACCTCAAAGATATTGTAATAAACTCAAATCGATGAAAATACAGAACTAAATAAAATCGTCTCACTCAGTCAAAATGTCGCGACACATTTTATCAAAATATCAGTTTCATTGAGTTACTAATGTATGTTGCGTTGAAGTGAATCATACAGCTTCATCCCTTTTCCTTGCATATTTAGTTCGACAGAGACATGTAAGTGATATAGATCGACTTGTTTCTCGTTTAAAGAAAAAAAATATTTTTTCAATTATAAGCAAAAACTATACGATTGAAAACCGTGTGAATGAAATTAGAATATTCCGACAGTATTCCACTGGAGAATAATTCAAACTTAAAGGGAAAAAATATGGTGAATGCAAATAAACCCTATGGAATATAAAAAAGATAAAACATGCTTCCATCCATATGTTCTACCCTCCCAACGTTTCTTACATTACGTAGAACGGCCTTTAAGGCGACAATGGACCATGAAAAACTTTTTATCTACTTATCAACCAAATGCTATGAAATTGAGTATACTTATACAGTGTTGTTTAGAGATGAAAATGCTAAATAAAAAAAATCAGAATGTAATTAATTAAGATATTAATTAAAATCAGTTTGTTAATTACTCTATTTAAAAATCCACCATGTGCATCAATTTTTGTCTCAGATATCTAATTTCCTTTCTTAAACTAGCTTTATATAGTTATAATAAAAGTTAGTAGCAATATTTGATTTACAGTCATATTTATAAAAACTAGAAAAGAAATTGATAAAAGCAGGTCATTGTATGCAAAATTTTATCAATTTTTTATTGTAAAAATTTTAAGGTGTTTTAAAATAGTATAATGAATTTATTACTAAGTTTTATTCTAACATATATAAATAATCATTTTATGAAATTTTATGAAAATTCAAGAAAAATTGTGACGCATGGAACATTTTGAACTTCCGAAACGACATGAAAACTTGTTTTGAGAAAATAGCATTTAAAGTTTTAATTTAACGTAGCATTTCCATTGTTTACGTTTGAAAAAATACGTATAACTCGGTTAATAATGATCGGATCAACATACTTTTTTTAAAATTTTAAAGCTGATGAGTTGCAGAATAATTTTCTGAAAGAAAAAAAATCGGTTTGGGGACATATTTTTATCAATCTGAAGGTTCATTGTCGCCTTAAACGTATATAAAATAGCAAAATATAGGTATATAAAGTAGAGAATACCACTAATTACATTTTTTAATCCCCAAGTCTTTTTGTATTATATTTATATGAGAAAAAACAAATAGGTACTCAAATAATACAAAATATCCTTTTAAAATAAGGAATAATTATATCCAATTTTATATTTCATTTCCATCTCACATCTTTCTATAATCTTTAAATCTGCAAATTAAATGCTATAATAATTATTTCTAACTGTGTACCATGTTTATGACACAAACTGACACTGTTAAATGAAAATAATTCTTTTGAATAAACCTTTCCAACATTGCTTAAGCTGCCATAAAAGATGATAAAATCAAATGTCTTATCAAAGAAAAATCTAATTAATACTAAGTTTATTCGTCATTCTAACCATACGTCTAATTTCTTTCTGAAATGTATGACACTAATTGAAACATGTTATTAAAAATAACTTTTCTAATATGCAAAGATTATTTAAAATATACGTTAGTGATATCGAATTGCACTTAGTGCTGACAGAGAAGGAAATAAAATAAAATATATTTTTAAAGGAAAAAGTTTAGATCACATTTCGATGTGAAAATAAAATATTATATTTCAGGATAACTAATTTGTTAGTTAATATAATTACGACACGAACTAAAACTGTCTAGATAATTAATGCTTAAAATCAAAATTTAGATTTCGGATTTTAAAGCTGACAATCAAGAAAGAACAAAATGTGTTATAAATGGAATAAACAAGTAAAAAAAATTCAGATCATAATTTCATAATCGAATTTATATTTCATAAACAAAAATTAGTTCTTATGTTTTTTTATTAACTATGTTTTCGCGACACGAAATGAATATTCTGACTCCAATCTGATGTGAAATACGAATATTTAGTTTTAGATTGCCTAGTTTCTCGTGAAATATATTTACGATTGAAAGTGTCTAGTTAACAAATGCTTTTAAAAAAATCCTAAGAATTCAGAGTATACTTAAACCTGACGTACAAGATAAAAGAAAACGTCTTGGTAATGCAATAAATAAGTGAATAAATTTCAGATCATGCATTTGTACTTTAATTTATATCTGAAAAATAGTTCTTTGGGTTTATTTTAAGTATTAACTATGATTTTTATGACACGAAATGAACATTCTGACAAGAATCCTAAAATTCCTAAGGGATTCTAAATTGCCCTCAGTTAAAACAAAAGATATAAAATAAAACGTTATTGTTACACCAAAAATATAAAAACAAACTTTTTAAATAACTTTATTAATACTAATAAAACTATATCAAAGGGAAAAACTTTGGTAAAGTTCTATCGAGTTAATTTTACTTCAAATGGCCCAAATTTTTCCTGCCTGTTTATTCCAGCAGGGATGTCCTATTGAACTGTAGCTATTTATTTACTACTGTGAGTGAATTAATATTTTTTCCCAAAAGTAAAAAAATAAAGAAAGACCAGAAAACCAAGTGAATGAGTTAAGAAAATTCCATCATTAATTTCTTGTTAGAATAAATACTTCAAAAGGAGAATAAATACTTCAAAATATAATGAATAAAAATGCATCAGAATGCGAATTATTCCTTATAAAAAGAGAGAGAAAAATTTCCTTCCCCAAGTAAATAGCGACTTGTCACCGTGCATTATCCGCAGTTCGACACTTGAAAGTAGATTGCTTATTGTTCCTCCATATTATTGTTGGTATGTTAAATTCTCCAGCTGTCTTTTCCTTTTGGTTACTTTTTTAAAAACCTATTTTGTTCAGTCATTAAAAAAATTGAAGCTAAGGCGTTACAGAATATGAAAAAAACCATTCAAGAACAATATGGACTAAAGGCTTCACTGTGTAATTCAAATATTTTGGAAATAATAAATAAAAATGTACACCAGTTATTCTGAATGCATTTGAACTCGCTTAAAAAAACTTGCTGTTTTTTTTTATTTTAAGTACAGTGGAAAACTTTTTGTTAAAATATTAAAAAAATTAGGCAGTATGTATATATTTTTTAATATTTTTATTTTTCCATGTATCCATTGATGTTTCTATGATGCTATAACAAGATTGATTTTGTTATATAATGGGGAGATCGAAAAAAAATCTCTCAAAAATACAAACTGAAACTACTGATTAAAATATGCATTCAAAAACAAAACTTCAGATATACTGCTTTAATCTTATAAAATATCTGCTTTAAGGAAAATAATAGTATATTGAATCCAATTTTACATTTTACTCCAGTCGTATTACTTCCTGAAATAGACAAACAGTAAGTTTGCAACACAAATTGAAATGACTGAAACAAAATGCTATTTTTAAGAACGTAGGAGGTTCTGCATAGCGTATCCCGCAAAAAAGAGGATGAAAAAAAGTGAAATAGAAATTTATACTTAATTCAGATTTTAGGCAAAATTGTTATTATTTATATTTCTCGATATATTCATAAATTGTTTTCTTAATTTAATAATGAGATGAATTTTGTTACATAATGTGATGATCTAAAAAATGCCTTTCTATAATAGACATCAGGGGAATTGCAGTATATTATCAATAGATAAAGTTAATGACAAATTAAAAAGGAAAAAATATTTATATTAAAGATAAATTTTTTTCTTACGAACTATTTTATGTCTGAAATTAAGATATTTTTATATGGAAGCTATATTCTTATGCATGCCGACGACACGAAATGACACCAAAAATCGAAATGCCTCTTTTAAATTAACCTCAAAAATAGCTTAATATACACTCTATCACAAAAAAAATACATGCACCCAGAAGGAAACGAGCTACTATAACGAAAATTAACATGCATTCATGTATGTAGTGTATGAGGAGATAAGCAAATGATTACAAATTCAGAAGAACAGACCATTTAATTACGAAGATATGGCATGAAAAATGTTACAAATCAGTAAGTAGTAAATCCACGTTTGGCAGCTATACAAGCCGAAACACGGCGTGGCATCGAATCAATGAGGTCACCTATGACATCCTACGGAAGATCATGCCATAGTCTTTGCTACTGGGCAGTTAATTCACCAGTAATCCGGAACGGCTGCGGTTGCCTTCCAAGCACATCCCAGACGTGCTCTAATAGCGAGAGTTCTGGTGACCTGACAGACCATGGGAGTACGTCAAATCCTTGAAGACATTGTTAGGAGAGTCACGCAGTATGTGGACGAGAGTTGGATTGCTGATAAATGGCACCTGGGCGACTTGATAGCATAGGCAGTACAACTGGCGTTAAAATATCGTCCGCGTAACTGCGTGCCATAAAAGTGCGTTGAAGGACGACTAGAGGTGATCGTGTGTCCCAACA
Organism: Dolomedes plantarius; assembly: GCA_907164885.2. Classification (NCBI taxonomy): domain Eukaryota; kingdom Metazoa; phylum Arthropoda; class Arachnida; order Araneae; family Dolomedidae; genus Dolomedes; species Dolomedes plantarius. The sequence goes on along the minus strand of OU015493.1, from coordinate 45,854,272 downwards.
AATAGCTCCCCACTCTGTCACACCTTATGTAAGCGCCGTATGCCTCTGGACAACAAATGCCGGATCGGACCGGTGGCCTGGTCGCCTCCACACGCGTATGCGCTAATCATCAGCATTAAGACTGAATCGGGATTCATTGCTGAAGATCACACGCCTCCAGTCGGTCACACTCCAGCTTGCCCGAGGTCGGCAAAAATCCAATCGACACTGCCTATGATGTGGGATCCATGGTAGGCGTCTCAATGGACGTCGGCTCCTTATACCTGCGTCGGACAGTCGTCGCCGATTGGTTTCCCTTGATACCACCGGATGTCCGGAAGGTGGTAAATGGCGTCGAACTGATTCTAGCGACGTTGTTGGTGCGGACTTGGCTGCTTTTCTGATTGTGCAATCCTTGCGAGCATTTGTGTTCCTGGGACGCCCTGACCCTCCGCGACGGTAGACTAACCCTTCCGTGATCCATTGTTGCCAACACCGAGCAACTACCATATCATTCCGACCGAGGTCGCAGCCGATACGCCTGTTCGACCAACCTGCTTCTCTGAGGCTCACTATACGCCCCCTCTCAAAGTCCGACAATTGTTCGTACTGTCGCTGGTTACGTCTCAGTCCTATCTCTAGTCACAATACCGTCCATCCAAGTCGACAAATTTCTTTGAATAACCCTATGGCATGAGCAATAATGCTTTTAAACTCTCCCAGCTGCGCATCTCATATGCTCATAGCGCACTTACCCTTGTCTCATTGATGTCGAGATTTTAATCATTTGCATATCTCTTATCAGGCTACATTCCTGCCAAGTTTCGTGATAGTAGCTCGATTTCTTCTGGTTGCATATATTTTTTTTTGTGACAGAGTGTATTTTAATTAAATAAAATTTAGACTAAAATAAATTGTCTCACTCAATCAAAAATTTATGAAGCATTTTATTAAATTATGAGTTGCATCGATTGCATCTGTCTCTTTTCAACTAAATTTTAAAGCAAATTTCTTTCCCTCGATTATTTATTTCGAGAGAAACCTTGCAGTGACATGCAGCTACTTATTTCCTGTTTTAATAATAATTAAAAATATTTTTTTTCATCCAAAAGCATAAAATAAACAATTCAAACTGCGTGAAGGAAATTAGAATATTATGTTAGCCTTCCACTGGAGAAAACTTGAAATTGTAAAAAGAAAAAAAATTGGTCAATAAAAATGCAATAGAATACAAATCAATCCTAACAAGAAAACAAAATTTAACAAATTCCCTCCCTACGTAAGGAACTGCTTGTCAACGTCCATTAAACGCTCAAAACTAGGTTTCTTATTTCTCCAAAGTTGTTGGTACGATGAAATTACCAGTTTTTTATTTTACTTTCCCAAAAAAAACATATTTTGTTCACTTTTTTTTCAGCTCAAGAACTCCAGAGTAAAAACATATATTTATGAGAAACAAATGGGGAATGGACAGACAGTATTATGTGGCGGTAATATTTTTGAAAAATAATTAAAAAAAATAATGCATTTTGTATTCAATGCAGTTGAAGGAAATGAGAAAAAAAAATCTTGTTGGTTTATTGACATTCGATGATGAATTAAGAATGAAGTGAGTTGAAATGAGAATTTTTTTAGAAATGTGAGACAATGAATTTTTTTAGGCTGCAATGTATTGAATAAAGTTTTTATATCCGTGTAACAACATAAGATCTGTTACACGCAAAGTGTAAAAGAATTCGATAAATAGCTTCTTTTAAAACTCCTAACAAGTATATAATTTTATTTAAATCCGATACAATATAAGGTAAAATGATGAAATATCTTGTCAATGGGAAAAATCTTAATGTTTAGATAGCATTGTAATTGTCGAATCCCGCACTTCTTTCTTTGGTTCGATTGTTCAGGACGTTCATGGTAGTAGATTTAGCACCACACGAGTAAATATTCACATCATAAAGTTCAGCACCACACCAGTGAATATCCAAAAGTTTTTGTTTTTCCTCACAAGCACAATCACAACAGTCATCTATCTACATAACTTATTTATAATATTATTTACAATTACCTAACTACTTCAGTCATCTCACTATGACTGCTATCAAACAAAACCCTAGTGCGTGTTCGGAGTCTCACTCCCACGTACGCTATCGTCTGCCCGGCTCTCTGAAGAGCCAACAATAACAGACTGCCTAAAAACACCGCACGCCTTGTTCGCGTGGGTAACCAGCAGCTGCCTTTTATGTCTGAAACTAAACCCCTGCCTTCTGCACGGGGCATCGTCTTAGAACCCCCAGTCTCTCAAATCCCTTATCGAGTCGGGTCAGCCCCCTACTCCCTCTGCCTCATTGAGAGGAAAGTCGCAGGGGCAAGAAAAAGGGTTTGGCCCTGCAGACACGACACTTTAGATGAGCAGTCTTCTTGAGTTATTAAATTGTCTTCTCCCACTGAATATCTTATAACTGGGAAAACACTTAAGGCTGCTATGAACTAAGAAAAAAATCGCATTTCCCTTTTCCTCTTCTTGGACACTCTTGTGGTGAGTCCAGTTGCCAGTTCAAGAATCCCACCCCCTTAGTATTGGTATTTTGAGGGATTGTAATGGCTCTCTCTCTATAGGGGGGTTAAGGGCTGCCCCCAAATTTTTTATTAAAATATTTTTTTTTCAACTATTTACTGGTACATAAATGCTGATAAGCCAATAACATTGGTATTGTCGGATAGCCTGAACATTTCTGCAAAGCGCTACAGGATTCATTTTATAAATTTCGTCCACGGAAAGGAATTTATGAGTGTTTAAAACACACTATACCAGATTTTTCCCCGAAAAACTTAAATTTTAAAATATTAATTGCATATTTTACAAAAAACGAAAAATATACACAAATGTAAAATTTCTTTCTCTATGACTGAGTACAATTTTTTTTTAAAAAATCTTTGAATCCAAGCCGGCAATCCGTGGACAAATTTTCTCCATGGGTTAACATTGATTTGAGCGAATCCAATGGGGTTAGTACATAGCAGCCTTAATGTTTAGATAACATTGCAATGTTGAGTAATTACCGTCTCTAGTAAATTAGAAAAACATGCATTTTATATTCAGTGCAGTTGAAGGAAATGAAAAAAAATCCTGTTGGTTGTTTGGCATTCGATGATGAATTAAGAATGAAGTGAGATGAAGTGAGAATTTTTTTCGAAATGTGCGACAGTGAAATTTTTTTTAGGCTGCGATGTATTGAATAATATTTTTATAGCCCTATTACAACATAATATCTGTTACACACAAGGAGTAAAGGAATTCGATAAAAAGCTTCTTTTAAAACACTTAACAAGTATTTCATTTTATTTAAATCTGATACAATAGATGGTAAAATGATGAAATATCCTATAACTGCGAAAAAAATTAATGTTTAGATACCATTGTAATACCTACTAATTACCGACTGAGGTACAATAATGCCTTTCATGAGTTTTCTTCTCGATTATATTAACGACACAAAGCAAAACTACTAAAACAAAAAGAGTGTTTAAAAAAATCCAAGATTATTACTGTATATTTAAATCCAATAAAATGGATTATAAAACAAAATGCCTTATTTAATGAAAAATTTACTGGAATTGATGATGATATAGTTTTTACTGAGTTTCTTTATCCTCAATAAAACTAATCCATGTGGCAATACCTCTTTTCATAATTAAAAAAAATTCAAGGACTTTTCTGGGACCTATAACTACCTTTTTCTTCTTCAAATAAAAAATAATAATTTTTATCCATATGAACAAAAACCGAGATTGAGATTACAGTAAGAAAAACAATCAAGATGTCATTTCATTCCGAACATATTTTTAGATAAATTTGCAAATGGGTTTTTATCATAACTTTTTTTCAAATATAGTATGAACTCCAAACACACAAATTGAAACTACAGATTGAAAATTTCACAAATATGCCTATATGATAGAATGAAATGCCTTAATGAATAAAACTATATTAAATTGCATTTAATATTTTATTCTAGTCGTGTTTTATAATTCTTACTGGAATACAGAAACGATGTTTTAATGATGACATAATTTACATCAACTTTAACTTTATTTGTACGTTTACAAAACAAAATTTAAAGACAATCAAAATACTATTTTAAAGAACGCAAGATAACTTAAAGAATGCAGAGAACTGTATTATATAGCCCAAAAAATAGATAAGGAAGCAAAATATAAACGTTTTAATTATATTTGAAAATAATTATATCTAAATAGTTTATGTCTCATATTATGTTTTGTTTCAAAATGAAATGGAAAATTGAATTTTTATGTCTACAATTTACTTACTTATACTCTCTAATAAAATTTAAGCCACTAATTATAAAAGTTTCGCAAAAAAATACTTAAATTTTTTAAATTCTATTAATATTGGAAGAAAAACGGGATAAAATAAAGTGTTCTCATTAAAGGAAAGAAAAATTGAATGAAAGTTTATATTTTATTTCAGTCGTATATCTTCTTTCTTTTTGAAATATGCAAGAGAGTTATTATAACAACTGTTTCGTAATGTACTCTGTTACGAAACAAATTAACGCTGATAACTGAAAAATACTTCTTTTAGATAAACCTTGGTGATATTGCTATGTATTTGAAGCCACCAATATAGATGATAAAAGGGAATGCCTCATTAAAGGAAAAAATAATGAATTCTAAGTCTCCTCTTAATTATAACTGTAAGTCTCATTTCTTTAACTAAATCTACATTTGATTTCTTGTAATAAATATTTGCAAAACACTTAACTTTGATTACGACACGAATTAAAAGTTGCAATTAAAAATGATATTTCTAATTCATAAAACTTCTTTAAAATCCACTTCACTGGTATCGGACTTACACTTTAATCGTCAAAAGATAATGCAATAAAATATATTTTTAGAGAAATAGAAGAATTCAAAGTGTAGATCACATTTTGATCTTATATCCAATTCAATGGGAAGTACAATAATAGATTTCATCGATAACATCGTTTTGATGTAATATGTTTACAGCACAAATTAAAACTCTCCAGTTAACAAATGCTTAAAAACAAGTCTTAGATCTTTGATTAAAATTAAATAGGACAAACAAGATAGAACAAAATACCTAATTAATTAATAAATAAGTAAATAAGATGCAGAACATATTTTATTATTCTAATTTCTATCTCAAAAATATAAAATTATCTCTACGTTTATCTTCTTAAGTATTATCTATGTTTTTACGGCCCAAACTAACTAAAAATTATTCTTAAAAAATCCTAAGCGATTCAAAATTGTACTTATATCCGGCAAAAGATATTAAAAAAAGTTGTTGTTACGCTAAAATCATAATGATAAAATTTTAGAAAAACTTGATCAAAATTAATAAAATTGCAACTATAAAGTGAAAATTTCGTTGAAGTTTTATTGATATACAAGGTGCGCCCATAAAGTAACCGAACAATGTTTTATAAATCAGAAAAATACTACTCACCTTCAAATAAAGTTATCTCCTTCAAAATAATCGCCAAGGGAATCTATACAATTTTTCCAAACTTTTTTCAAGTCATCGAAACACTGTTAATAGGTGTTGGAACTAATCATTCTCAAAATACGCGTAATATTCGATTTAACATCCTAGACGTTTTCAAATCTCTGTCCTCTCATGGCCATCTTAATATTCGGAAAAATGAAAAAAATCAGCTGATGATAATTTGGGAGAATATGGTGGGTAATTTTTCACTGTAATTGAATGCTTAGCAAGATATTGTTGTACAGAAATTGCTGTATGGGACCTATCATTATCGTGTAAAAGAAACCATTGTCGAGAATCAAACAGTTCCATCTTAACTCGCCTTATCCTGTTTCTTAATCGAAAAAGCACCTTCTTGTAAAAATATTGATTAATTGTTCGATTTTCGGGAACAAATTCGTGGGGAATACGCCCTTTGTAATAAAAAAATGCAATCAGTATCACCTTAGTCTTTGATTTTGACATCCGTGCTTATTTTTGTATGGGAGAAGACGGTCCTTTCACTGTGCACTTTTTTTTTGTTTCTGGGTCGTATTGTAGACACCATGTTTCATCTCCTGCTATAATAAACTTTAAGAAATTTTTGTTGTGTTGCTTAGTAGTCAGCAAATCTTCACAGTAAGCCTTTCTAAGTTCTTTTTGCTGTTCTGTCAAAATCCGAGGCACAAATCGAGCACAAACATTTTTCATTTTTAGATTTTCAATTAAAATTAATCTACAGTTTTCTTTTCTTATCCCAAGCATGTCTGAAAGTTGCTGAGTTGTTACACGTCTATCAGATTTTACCAAAGAACGATTTTTTTTCCACATTTTCCTCATTCTTTGAAGTTGAAGGGCGGTCTGTCTTTGGGTCATCTGCAATGCTTTCTCACCCACATTTAAAGCGGTTGTACCACTCATACACTTGTGATCTGGATAACGATGCATCACTCTATATTGCTCGAATCATTTCTAAAGTTTCTGTGGCAGATTTACCTAATTTGTAACAAAATTTAATGTTACAACGTTGTTCCATTCCGAAGCAATTTTTTTTGTACAATGTCTTCTTAGTAAATGAAAATTACTACTCCGTTTTAATATGCTAACGACTAAACAACCAGTTTAAACTGTCTTTAACAAGAGTAGAGATGCACCTCTTTCTAGCCAGGTGATTATTCTATCACTTTTTTATTTTATCTTTTGATCTTTTCATTTGTCCGGTTACTTTATGGGCGCACCTTGTATTTTTACCTCAAACAAACTAAACCATGCAGAGTTACCTCTTTTCCAGCAAATTTATTTCGGTCGGGACCTCTTTGTGACCTGTATCTACTTATTTCTTATTATAAGAAATATTGATATTTTTTATCTCAATCGTAAAAGAAGACCAGAAAACAGCGTGAATGAACTTAGAAAATTCCTTCAAAATTTCCTCGGTGAATACTTCAAAGGGAAAGAAAAAATATGATGAATAAAAATAAATGGGAATGCACAGCATTCCTTATAAAAAAAAAACAGATAAAAAAATTCCCTTCCCCACGTAAGTAAAGGCTTGCCACCGTGCATTCTCAGCCATTCGACACTTCAAAGTAGATTGCTTATTATTCCACCATTGTTGGTACGTTAAAATCTCCAACTGTCTTTCCTTTTTGGTTCCATTTTTTTAAAAAGAATATTTAGTTCAGTCTTTTTTTTTTAAATGTGAATGGCAAATGCATTACGGAATTTAAAAAAAACTATTCAAGAAAAAAATGGACTAAAGACGGCACAACGTAATTCAAATATTTAAGAAATAAAAAATAATAATGTATACCAGTTGATTGAATACACTTGAAAGCACTTAAAAAAATTATGTTTCTTTGATTTTAAGTATAGTGCAAAAATTTTTATTAAAATAATCAAAAACTGTGGGCAATAGGTATATGTATATATATATATATATATATATATATATATATATATATATATATATATATATATATATATATATATATATATATATATATATATTTAATATTTTTATTTATGTATGTATGCATCAATGTTTTTATACTTCTATAACAAGACTGACTTTGTTACATAATGTGAAGTTCGAAAATATACCTCTCTGTAATGCAAATTGAAATTACTAGTTAAAATATGTATAAAAAATCAAAACATCAAATATACTGCCTTTATCACAGTACCAAATATTTTATTAATTGAAAAAAATCGTATGTTTAATCGAATCTTATATTTCACGCCAGCTGTGGGTTGTATTACTTCCTGAAATAGACAAACGAATTTTTATGAAAACTTAGTAAGTTTGCACCAAAAATTCAAACGACTCAATCAAAATGCTATTAATAAGAACATAAAAGATAGTACATTATGTATCCCATGAATCAGACGATGAAAAAAATTAAATTCAAGTTTGTGTATAGTTCAGGTATTAGGCAATATTTTTAATATTAATTCTCATTGTTTTCATTAATTTTTTTTAATAAAAAAATGAATTTTATTATATAAAGTGATGATCGTGAAAATGCTTCCCTATCGCAAACTTCATAGGAATTGCAGTTTATCAAAAGACGATAAAGTAAATGACATAAGAAAAAGGAGAAGAATGTTAAAATCAATGTTTTATTCCATTTTGATAGTACAATCTATTTTCTATCTAAAATACATAAATAATTTTTATACGGAAGCTATTTTCACATGCATCCTGATGACACGGAATGAAACCACAAATGGAAATGCCCCTTTTAAATAAATCTCAAAGATATTTTAATATATTTAAATCGAAGAAAATTGAGAATAAAATAAATTGTCTCATCCGATCAAAAAGTGGCGACACATTTTATCAAAATATGAGTTTCATTGAGTTACATCTGTCTCTTTTTTATAAAGTCATACAGCATTATCCCTTTCCCTGCATTATTTATTTCGGAAGAAAACTCTTAGTGACATAGAGCTACTTAGTTCCTGTTTAAAATATTTTTTCATGCAAAAGCAAGAAAATAAACGATTGAAAACCGTGTGAATGAAATTAGAATATTCTGTTAGCATTCCACTGGAGAATACTTCAGACTGAAAGGTGAAAAAGTATGGTGAATAAAAATGCATCAGAATACAAATCAATACTACGAAGGAAAAAAATTAAAGAATTTTCTCCCTACATAAGGAACGTCTTGTCAACGCCCATTAAACGCTCGTAACTAGATTTTTTTATTATTACACCGTTGTTGGTACGACGATATTACCAGCTTTTTTTCATTTTTTCAAAAAATTATATTTAATTTCTTTTTTTTGTCAAGAATACAAATAGCTCAAGAACTCTGGAATAAAATAAAATATCTTATGAGAAACAAATGGGAAAAGCACCGACAGTATTGTGTGGCGCAAACATTTTGGAACTAAAGAATAAAGTGTCAATAAATCATAAAAAATAAAGCCCTATATATGCTGTGGAATAGAAGGAAATGAAAAAAAATCTTCTTGGCTGTTTGGTGTTCGATGACGAATTAATTTTTGGGAGAAAATATTTCGAAATGTGTCAAAACGAATAGTTTTTTAAAGTCCCAATGAATTGTATAATGTCTTTTTTATAATTCTATTATAATGTAATATCTATTACACACGACGCGGAAAGGATTCGGTAAATCGTTGCTTTTTAAAGAAATCTAACACATGTATCGTTTTATTCAACTTTTATAAAATAGAAGGTAAACTGACAGGAAATCTTATAACAGGATTTTATTTTATAACAGAAAAAAACTTGAAGATTAGATAACATTCTTAAATCTAGTCATTACTGTCTGAAGTGCAATAATGCCTTTTATGATTTTTTTCTCTTTTTTTTTCCGATCATTTTTACGACAGGAAATAAAACTACTAAAAAAAACTCTCGAAAAATCAGAGGTACATTGTATTTAAATCCAGGAAAATAGATGTTAAAACAAAATGTCTTATGTAATAATAAAAATGATCAAAAGAAAGTATCTATTGGGCCACTTTTACCTGAATAGAATTAATTCGTGTGACGTTACTTCAGTTCTTACGTTTTTTTTTATTTCGACAAGGATCTCTATGTGACTGTAACTTACATTTTTTTTCTTATTCTAGGAAAAATTAATATTTTTTATATTTATAAAAAACTTTCCTGAATGAGGTCAGAATTCTTTTAAAGAATTTCCTTAGATTATGAAATGAAAAATACGTTGTACACAAAGAAGCATCTGAATGAGAATCAGTCCTGAGAAAAAAGTAATTCCTCAACACGTAAGTAATGACTTGTCGAAGACCATTATGGGATTGGATGCTTGAAACCACATTGCTAATTATTATACCGTTGTCAGTACGATTAAAATGATGACCTATTTTTTTAGGTTTCTTTTCCTCCGTTAAAAAGCACATTATGTTCAAATTTACAGATCTTTCAATACCTTCGGCATTCAAGAATAATGTTGAAAATTTTTTCATAATTTTTCAACACTTAAAGATTTTCCGTGAGAGGAAAAAAAGACTATTTTTAAAATTTATTAGTTCTACATAATTTTTTCTTTTGAAATTTCTCTCCCCCTAAAGTTTTTGTCCTCATGGGGGAAACGCACCTGTGGCCCCACCCACTTTTCGTCATTCGATCTATCCTTTTAAATGTGACAAATCAAAGAATATTTTATACCGCGATAAACATACTTCAAGTATAAATGTAGATCAGGACATGCGGACGTAGATAGGGCTGCATTAAAATGCTTCATCGTGGTACGTCATCATCGTGCCTAGGGTCCCTTTAGCACTTATTTTTGCTCCAAGAATTATTTTCTGAAATATATTTAATGCGTAACTTCAAACTACCCAATTACAAAGATTCCTTCACATACCATCAGTGATATTACACATTATGTAAATTCAACGTTTTATGTAACTTTTTTATGTAAATTAAACGTTTTATGTAAATTCAGTTATATAAAGTCCAAAGACGGAAGTCAACCCACCAGAAAACATGCATCAAGATTGCCTCAAAACGCATGTTGCTAAAAATAGATCATGGAATAAAATTTGCTATGAAACCTCAAAAAAAATATTATTTCGTCGGTTATGGCTTTTTTGTTTGAACCCTGTTTTATCTAAAGTTCGCAAAAGAGTGTTTATATAATATTTTCATTAATATGTATGTCAACCATACAACCTCAAGCTAAATTTAATAACTTCAGAAATATGCCCGTATGTAGTACGAAATGTTGATTAAATGGAAATATATTAAATCGAATTTTGCATTTTATTCCATCCCTGTGCTATTCCAGTCCTGTGTTATTCCATCCCTGTGTCCCACCTCTTCCTGAAATACCGAAAGTTTTATGATAACTTAGCATGTTAGCAACTCATAATGAAAAGACTGAATAAACATGCTGTTTATATAATGGAAGACACATTGCATAATATATCTCTCAAAACATATGATGCAAGGAACAAAATAAATTAGAGTTTATATTTAATTCAAATATGTTTTGTTCCAGCCAAAAATTTAAAAATGTGAGTTTTTATGTCCAATATTTTTTGACTAATTTTCTCTACTCATATTGAAAACAGTAATTAAAGAAGTTTATTTAAATAAGCCTTTAAGTATATTGGACAATATTTATACCTGATGAAATAGAGGATAAAATAAAATTCCCTTTTAATAGGAAAGAATAATTATAGTACAGTTTCTATTTCGTTTGAGTCGCAAACCTTATATCTTCTTGAAATATGCAAGTGAGTTATTATGATCACTGGTTTCTCATGTACACCATTTAGAGCATAATTTCACGATGTTAATTGAAAATTTTTCTTTTGAATAAATTTCAGCGATATTACGCGATATTCGACGTCGCCAGTACAGTTGATGAAATGAAATGTAATACTAAATGAAAAAATAATCAATACTAAATTTATATTTCCTTCTAACGATATCCATTCTTACATTTCTTACCGAAATGTAAGAATGAATTCTTGTAATAAATATTTTCTGATAAATTTACCATGTTTACAACACCAACTGAAACTCGTAATTCAAAAGGAAATTTCCTATTTATAAAGCTTTTATAAATTACAATTCAGTGATATCGAACTAAACTTATAGCCGACAGAAACATAATAAAACAAAATATCTTTTTAAAGGTAGAAAATAAATTAAAGTTTAGATTACATGTCAATTTTGATGTAAAACACAAAAGTAATGTATTTACGAAACGATTTGAAACAGTCTAGTTAACAAAAGTTTTAAAACAATCCTTAAAATTCCAATTATATACGTAAATCTGACATACAAGATAAAATAAAAGTCTTAGTAATGGAATAAATAAGTGAATACATTTCCGATCATGTTCTACTATTCTAATTTCTGTCTCAAAATAAAAATTATTTTTTTACGTATTAACTTAAAAAAATAATATCACAAATTCAAAGTTCTGAATGAAAATGTCTAATTAAAAATCGTATGAGGTATAAATTTATTTAAATCCAACAAAAGAGATCAAATAAAAAGGACTTTTTACACCAAAAGGATAAACATAAAATTTAATAAAATATTTATTAAAGCTAATAAATCTATATCAAAGTGAAAAACTTCGTTAAATATGAGTTATTTTTACCTCAAAAGTACTAAATCCCGCAGCGTTACATCTTTCCCTGCATATTTATTCCGGTAGAGACCTCTTTGTGACCTGTAGTTACTTATTTCTTGCTCTAAGAGGAATTAACATTTTTTTTTTTTTTTTTTACCCAGATGTATAAAAGAGAGATCCAAAAGCGCGTAAATGTATTTAGAAAATTCATCACCGGAGAATACTTCAAAAGGAAGGAAAAAAAATATGATGAATAAAAATGGATTAAAATACGAATCATTTCCTAATAAAAAAGGAGATACAATCCCCCCCCCCCCTCCTCACGTAAGTAGCGGCTTGTCACCGTGCATTATCCGCCATTCGACAATTGAAAGGGGATTGCTTATTAATCCTCCATTCTTGGTACGTTAAAATCACCAGCTGTCTTTTCATTTTGAACCTTTTCTAGAAAGCCCATTTGTTCAGTGTTTATTTAATTTGAATTGCAAGAGCATTCTAGAATATTAAAAATAAACATTCAAGAAAAAATGGACTAAAGACGGCGCTTCGTAATTCATATATTTTATAAATTAAAAAAGAATAATTATGCGTTTCACACCTAGGCCCCCCTCCACTTTCGTGTATAGGCCATTGATAGACTAAAGACCGGTCACAACGCAGCAATTCATGAATACGCAGCCGAGGGTTAATTTCCCAAGTTCGGAACAGTCCATTATTATAGGCCTAGGCGACGGACGGACAGTACAGATATGCCTGCCAATTGGGGCAACCCGGGGCCCTTAGAAAAAAATAATAATTTCATTTGCATTCATTACATTTGAAATTACTTTAAAAAGCTTATTGTTTCTTTGTTTTTAAATATTGCACGAAACTGTCTTGCAAAAAGTTCCAAACTTTAGGCAACAGAAATTATTTTATATTTCCGATTCTCGATTTATTCATTATCGTTTTCGATAATTCTATATTGAGATGAATTCTGTTTCATAATCGGATGATCGGGAAAATGTCTGTCTAAAACAAACTGCAGGGAAATGAAATGTAATAAAATCTGGTATAGGACGAAATAAAATGCGAATTTATTTAAATTAAAGTTAAGATCCCATTTTGATCTTACGCTCTATTTTCTATCTAAAATACAAAAATAATCTTATAAAGATTTTTTGGTACTCACGACACGAAATGAAACGATAAATAGAAATGTCTCTTTCAAATAAACCTCAAAGATATTGTAATACATCTAAAATGCTGAAAACAGACAATAAAATTGACTGTCTCACTCAATCAAAAAGTTGCGACACGTTTTATGAACATATAAGTTTCATTGCGATACTAAACTATGTTGAATTGAATGAAATCATACAACTTCATCCCTTCCCCTGGATTATTATTTTACAGAAAATATAAGTTTAGATCACATTTTGATTCGAGGTTAACGCGGAATATTATGAGACAGAAGTAGACAATATGTGCCAAAAATATATTGGTCGAATATTTAAATTTAAACTGTTTTATATCCGATGGCGATAATTTGTGGCAACAATTGCAATTCAGCTATCATCTATATATGTAAAACAGTTCCGTAACTGACTGGCTGACTGACTGACTGACAGATAACGCACAGACGAAACCGCTGGACCCAAAGGTATGACATTTTGCATGGCGATTCTTCTTATAGTGTAGGGGTGCACTGCAAAAGATTTTTGAAAAATTCTTCTTAGATTTTTTAAATTAAATTTTTAAGCTGTTTCTGTAACAATTTTTAAAGTTTGCTTTTAAAATAATAATTTGAGGGTTATAACATTTATATCACGTGAAAGAACATAAAAAATCCTTTAAAATGACATCCATTTCAAATCTTTACCCCCCCCCCCTCCTTTTTGATTTTTGGTGAATTTTCAAAGATTCATTTTTAGAATTTAATTTACTAAATTCTGATCACGGGGTTTCTTTTCTTTTTGTGATATTTTAAATTAATTTTCCGTCACGTGCATATTAACGAAATAAATTTACAAAAAAATATTAAAATAGTGTAAAGGATGAAATTTAACGACTAGACTTATTGAGATGGAAGTTTTTTAATAATTTAATTCAAATTAGTATGTTTTATGGGTATTAAACATACAAAATTGATTGCATACGGTATTAATTGCATAGGATATTGCACGGGTATTCAGCTGGTCGAATGTATTTTGAAAAGAGAGAAAATGAAGTTGACGAGACAGCATTATCAAGCTATGATTTTCTATGATTTTAAAGTAGGGCTAAATCAAGAAGAATGCCTTCAACGTCTTTAATTAGCATATCTAAAGGAAGCTTCATCTCGTACCACTGTATTTAGATGGTTTACAAAACTTAAAAGAGGTCCAAATTCTCTCCTGCATGAAGAACACACAGAAAGAACTTGGTCAGCTGTAGTCCCAGAAAATGTGTCGGTCTTATGATAAATTTCAATTTCTGATAATTGCTGTACCTATCAAATGATACAGAATGAACTTAACACTGGAAAATTGCGTATTTTGTGACTGGGTCCCCCCGAATTTAACAGATCTCCAAAAGGCGTAGCGTGTCAAAATCAGTAAAGAAATCTAAAGATTACTTAATGATGGTGGGAACCGCATTATTTCTAAAATCATAACTGGTGATGAGACATACATACTTTTTTTGATGTTACAACAAGTCAAGAAAGTAATGTATGGGTCTTCGAAGCTGACCCCAAACCAACAATGGTGAAAAGACAACGATCAGTGAAAAAAGTAATGTATGCCATGTACATCAGAAGTACAGGGCTGGTCAAAATCATAAAGCCAGAGGGACACAACACAGTTACGGCTAACTGGTACAACACTAAGTGGCTTCCAGAAACTATTCAAGGGGTGAATGTTAGGGGACTTGTAAAGGCCATGCTCAGGTAAAAACCCTAGCTGCCTAAATTATTCTTCAATAGGCCTGTGAAGCGTCAAGATGAGACAGGGAGAACGATAATTTAAACTCAACCGTTTATTATTTGGAACTCAACATAAGTATCAACAACTGTACAATTTAACAAATAAGTACAATTTAAAGCCGTGCTCACACTCGAACAACGAAAGCATAACAGAAAGAGGGAAAAAAAACTCTCCGGGGGAACTTCGAAGCAGCAGACTGGGAAAACCAGACTGATAATTATCAGTCTGATTTTATATATTATAATATACTCGCTGAAAACACGTGCTTCGCTACGGAGTACATTCAAATTAAATACAACGGTCAAATATAACAAAAAATAAATAATCCAACAGAGTTAGATAGATACATGAAGAACATAGACAAAAAAGCTAACAGAAATCAAGCACTCAGGGCATCCAAGCACCAGAGGGAAGATTCTGTATTAGTGCCGGAACTGAACCATAAAAAGACATAGAGGTAACCGACAGGTCTCGTCATCAGGGAGCCTAACCAAATCAGTTACCTAAAGAGGAACTTTCTGAATAGGATGCAGGTAAGACCAAAAAACATCCCAAGGCCCCGAGTTCCCCATGGATACATTTAGTCGAAAGAAAATGAAAAGACAAGCACAACTTACAGTAAGGACTCAACGCACCATACATGCAAGCACACAAATAATCCTAATGTAAAGCCAAAGATGCATACATACCCTAATTCCGTAAGTGACGGTTATGGCGAAATAGCAGCCAATTCTAGCCTAGTAGTTACGTCATTGTAACGATACTGCAGCGCCACCACCCATTACAGCTTAAACAAATGAAAACATAAACACTATCCTAAACATCTTTAAAAATTCCCGAGTCTAAATGCCATTTTTTCAAAACTTTTAAATTGCCAAAATTTTTAGGGAAATAGTTCTTACTTATGTTTTCCTCGAAAATGTTACATGCCTCCAAAAAATCCCCAGCGTTGTTACATATGTTTTTTATTCTGTATAGTTGTGAGTAAAAAATATTATAATAAATTTTATAGTTGAAGTTGCTATGGAAATTAGTAAGCGTGATAACCTTAAAGTTAAAATCTAACCTTTTATCATATATCCCTATTTTTATTTCTCTATGTTTAATTTTAATTTTTAAATCCAGATAAGTCGCACAAAGATTATTATCGTTAGTCCAGTTTAAAGTTAGTTTCTTTGGGTAGATTTTATTAATAAATTCCAAATCGTTGCAGTTAAAAATTATGAGGTCATCGATAAACCTGAATTCAGTAACATTATTTGAGTTAAGAAATTTAGTTTCGTAAATGTAAGAATATGTTTGCAAAGGCGCTAGAAAAGTTATTTCCCATAGTGATACCCTTTATCTGTTTAAAGAAACTCAAGCCATTAAAGAGGTAGTTTTCAAAAATATTAAATTTACATAAATCAATCCAGTGACATTTTAAGATTAAAGTACTATCCAGATAAGCATCATAAATTTCTGAACAGATATTCATTAAATTATTATGCGGAATACTGGTAAAAAGGTTTTCAAAATCAAACGTGTGTATGCTATCTATATTCTTACTCTTTAAAAATTTTAGAACATCCTGGTTATTATTTATAATAAAGCTATTTTCGGTAACCCTGATTTTATTTATAAGGATTTTTAAATAGCTAAAGAACTTTTTACTGAACAAAGTGTTATAACAATATGTACTACATGTAACAAATCTAAATTTAGTAGGTACTTTATGGAATTTAATGGTAGGAAAAAGGTAAGGGTATTTTAGGCTATTGATCTTAAACTTAAATTTTTTGCTAAAGGCTAAAATCCTATTATCTATTTCTTTTTTGGTAAGGTTAATTTTTGATAGGTATTGTTTGAGTTGTATTCCCTAGAAATTAACCGCTTCAAATAATCTTTACACATAAAACCAACGTTATTGGCAGCATTATCAACAACAGTAATAATTAACTTATTTTTTAACCCTTTAATCTTACTGTATAGATTTTTGTATAAAATAAACCCCTCTTTTCTTTTACACCATACTCTTCATAGTTCCCCTTTCTATCCTGTAAAATAAGTACCTTCCACTCCATAAAACTTTCGATAGGCCAGTTATACCTCCTTGATAATTTTATTATAAAATAATCCAAATCTTTAGTGATAGAACTTATAATTTGCTTTAAATTTACCTTAACGGTATTTGCACTGATGAAGAAGCTCCTTTGCAGCTTCGAAACGGCAGTATGCAAAATTGCACCTTACTGCTATTTGTGCTTTATTTACGTTGGATTTCCTGTTTATTCCTCGAGCACAAAGGTTTTGTCTTTTCTTTTCAAAACTCCTAAGAGTTTTGTAAGTTAAACGTTTAACATTTTGCCGTATCTCAAAAATTTCAGTGTGACCCTAGTTTTTTTTCCATTCTGATGTGAAACACAAAAATTAGTTTTATCGATAACTATTTTCTCGTGTAATATAAAACGAAACGAACTGAAACTGACTAGTTAACAAATGCTTTCAAATAAGCCTTAGAAATTTGGATTATGCTTCAATCTGACAAACGACGAAAGAGAAAATGTCTTGATAATGGAATAAATAAGTAAATAAATTACAGATCATGTTTAAATGCACTAATTTCTATTTCAAAAACAAAAATTATTTTCTAATTAACTACCTTTTTACGACACGAACTGAATAGTCCAACTCAAATCCTTCTTTCAAAATCCTATGAGATTATAAATTGTATTTAATTCCGACAAAAGAGATAAAAAGATTTTTTCACCCCAAAAAGATAAATTTTTATAAAAACTTTATCAAAGTTAACAAAACTATATCAAAGTAAAAAACTTCGTTAAAGTTTTATCGAGTCTTTTTTCCTTAAAAGATCCAAATAACTCAGCGTTACCTCTTTCCTTGCATATTAATTCTAGCAGAGACCTCTTTGTGATCTGTAGTTACTTATTTTTTCTTTTAAGATAAATTAATATTTTTTTTCTCAAACGTGAAAAGAAAGACCAGAAAACCGCGTGAATGAGTTTAGAAAATTCCTTTAACAATTCCGCGGAGAATACTTTAAAGGGCAGAAAAAAAGAATTTGATGAATAAAAATGCATCAGAATGCGAATCATTTCTAATAAATAATGAAAAAAATATTCCCTCCCCCACGTATGTAACGGCTTGTCACCATGCATTATCTGCCATTCGACATTTGAAAGTAGATTAATTATTATTTTACCATTGTTGGTACGTTAAAATCGCCAGCTGTCTTATTTTTTTATTCTTTTTTTAATCCTATTTTCTTCATTGTTTTTATATGTTTGAATGGCAACGGCATTCTAAAATCTAAAAAAAAAACATTGCAAAATAGACAAATACGGCACTTCAAATATTTTGTAAGTAAAAATCAGTTATACGGGCCATTTACATTAAATATATTTGAACGTTCTTAAAAATGCATGCTGTTTCTTTCATTTAAAATAAATTACAAGAGGGTAAAATATTCCAGACTTTAGACAATATGTAAATACTTTTTAATATTTTTATTTTTCCCTGCATTCATTAAGGTTCTTTTTTTTATAATTCTATAAGAAGATTAATTTTGTTACATAAAGTGAAGATAAAAAAATACGTCTGTCTTATACAAACTGAAATTGCTGATTAAAATACGCATTAAAGAAACAATACTTCAGATATACTTTATTATAGTATGAAATAGCCTTTATTATAGTATGAATTATTTGATTTAAGAAAAATACTCGTATATTAAACCCAATTTTACATTTTACTCCAGTCATGTGTCTTATTACTTCCTGAAATACACAAACGAGTTTTTCAGATTAGTTAGTATATTTGCAACACAAATTGTAACGACTGAATCAAACTGCTACTATTATTAAGAACATGACAGATACTGCATTATGTATCACAC
Organism: Dolomedes plantarius; assembly: GCA_907164885.2. Taxonomy (NCBI): domain Eukaryota; kingdom Metazoa; phylum Arthropoda; class Arachnida; order Araneae; family Dolomedidae; genus Dolomedes; species Dolomedes plantarius. Next base: position 45,835,354 of record OU015493.1, on the reverse strand, counting down.
AAAACAAATGATGATGAAAAAAAATAAATTGAAGTTTGTATATAATTCAGATATTAGATAGTATTTTTAATATTATTTCTTGTTGTTTTCATTATTGTTTTTTTTTATAATTTAATAACAAAATGAATTTTATTACATAATGTGATGATGCTGTATATGACGATGCTGATATTGTGAAAATGCCTCCCTATCGCAAACTTTATAGTAATTGCAGTCTATCAAAAACCGATAAAGTAAATGAAAAAAGAAAAAGAAGAAGAATATTAAAATTAAAGTTTGATTCCATTTTGATAGTGCAATCTATTTCCTATCTGAAATACAAAAATAATTTTATACGTAAGCGAATTTCTCATGCATTCTGACGAGTCGAAATGAAACCACAAATGGAAATGTTTGCAACAGAAATTGTAACGATTGAATCGAAATGCTATTTTTAAGAACATAACAGATACTGCATTATATATCTCACAAAACAAATGATGAGAAAAAAATTAAATTCGTTTGCATTTAATAAATATATAAGGCAATAGTTTTAATATTTTTTATTTCTCTATATACTCCTCATTGTGTTTCTTAATTTAATAACAAGATGAATTTTGTTACATAGCGTGATGATCGTATAAATGCCTCTCTTTAATAAACTTCAAAGAAATTGCAGTATATCAATAATCGATAAAGTAAACGTCAAAAATAAAAAGGAAGAAAAAATATTTAAATTAGAGTTAAGAATTCATTTTGATCTTGCGTTCTATTTTCTGTCTGAAAATAAATTATGAATTTATACGGATGTTATTTTCCTACGCATGCCGACGACACGAAATCAAATAAACCTTATTGATATTTTAACGTATTTAAATCGAAGAAAATTGAGAATAAAATAAATTGTCTCACTCAATCAAAAAGTTTGTGACACACTTTATCATAATATAAGTTCCATTAAGTTACTAAAGTATGCTGAATTGAACGAAATCATACACCTTCATCCCTTTCCCTGCATTATTTATATCGAGAGAAACCTCTAAGTGACATCGAGCTACTTATTTCTTGTCTTAAGAAAAATAAATAAGTTTCTTCACCCGAAAGTAAATAACAAACAATTGAAAACCGCGTGAATGAAATTAGAATATTCCGTCAGCATTCCACTGGAGAATACTTCAAACTGAAAAGAGAAAAAAAAAATCGGTGAATAAAAATGCATCAGAATACAAATCAATACTAAGAAGAAAAAAATATTTTTAAAAATATCCCTCCCAACGTAAGGAACGTCTTGTCAACGTCCATTAAACGCCCGAAACTAGATTTCTTATAATCAACCATTGTTGGTACTATGAAATAACCTGTTTTTTTTTTTTCGTTTCTGAAAAAAAAAACATATTTTGTTCCCTTTTTTTTCAAGAATACAAATAGCTCAAGAACTCTGGAATGAAAAAAAAATCATTTATGCGAAACAAATGGGGAAAACACAGACAGTATTATGTGACTGAAATATTTTGGAAATAAAAAATAAAGCATCAATAAAGCATAAAAAATAAAGCCCTTTACATGCAGTGGAATTGAAGGAAATGGAAAAAAATCTTGTTGGTACTTTGTTATTCAATGATGAATTAATCTGAGAGACAAAATATTTCGGAATGTGTGACAATGAAATTTTTTAGGGTACAATGTACTTTATAATGTGTTTTTTATATAATTTTATAGCAACATATGATCTGTTACGTACAAGGAGGTAAGGAGTTCGATAAATCGCTTCTGTTAAAAAAGTGTGACAGATATATCGTTTTATTTATATCCGATAAAATATGAGGTAAAATGAAATATCTTATGAGAAGAAAAAATTGATGTTTAGATAACACTCTAATATCGAGTAACTACCCTCTGAAGTGCAATAATGCCTTTAAGGAATTTTTTCCCCTCTCGATTATATTCATAACACTAAATAAAACACCTAAAACAAAAAAAAAATTGATTCTTAAAAAAAATAAGATGCTACATGTTTACATCGAACAAAACAGGTGATAAAATAAAATGCCTTATCTATATATATATAAAACAGTTCAGTAACTGACTGACAGATAACGCACAGACCAAACCGCTGGACCTAATGGATACATTTTTAGCATGGTGAATCTTTTTATTGTGTAGGGATGCACTAAGAAAGATTTTTTTAAAATTCTCCTTAGATTTTTTTAAAGTTGAATTTTTATGCTGTTTTTGTAATATTCTTTTAAGTTTGTATGTAAAATAAAACATTGCATCTGAGCGTTATAAAATTTATATCACGAGAAAGATCATAAAAATTTCTTTAAAGTAAAATCTTTTTTGAATCTTTACCTCGATTTTCTGAATTTTGGTGAATCTTTAAAGATTAATTTTTAGAATTTAATTTATTAAATTCTGATCAGGTGGTTTCTTATCTTTTGTGATAGTTTAAATTAATTTTACGTCACGCGCATAACAACGGAATAATTTTTTTCTAATGCACTGAGAAAAATGAGAATTTTTTTTTCTAATGCGGCAGACGATTGGATATTATCCAAAAAAATATTAAAATACAATAAAAGAAGTGTTATTCAAACTGTACAATATTTACTGTACTATATTCTTTAGTATGTTCTATTAGATTCAATTTGAATATTTTCTTCTACATTATTTTGTCTATAAAAATATCCGTTACGATTTTTTTTATAAATATATATTTTTTGGCATAAATTGCATACATTGAACATTGTATTTAATTTGAATGTACTCCGTAGCGAAGCACGAGTATTCAGCTAGTTAAAAAATAAAACCGTAAAATTTACCAAAATATAGTAGCTTTGAGTTAATCTTACCTCAATTTAACTAATTCATGTGGTGTTACTTCTTTTCATGCATTTTTAAAAAATAATTTAAAAGAACCACTCTGCTGCCTGTAACTACATTTTTTCTTATTTTAGGAAAAATTAATATTTTTTTTCCATAAGAAAAAAATTCTTCATGAAGGAGGTTAGAATTTCTTTTTCAGAATTTCCGTGGATAATAGAAAGAGAAATATGTGGTGAATAAAAGAGCATCAGGAGAAAAAAAAAATTGTTAACAAAAAGTTTCCCTCCATACCTCCTTAGGGAGGGGGGGTGACACATAAGTAACTGGTTGTCGACGAGCAGTACTAATAATAACTGTTTTAAACAAGAGTGCTTATTATTCCAACGTTGTTGGTCCGATTAAAACATGGTCTTTAAAAAAAATTCTCTAATAAAAATCATATTTTGTTCATTTTTGCAGATTTTAAGTAGCTTCGGCATTCAAGAATTTACAACAAAAAAAAATAATTTTCGAGAAAGAAATTCGAAAAAAATTTGACAGCATTATCCATCTTTTGATCATTTGTAATTTTAAAAAAGGCGTACTGTATTCATGACTTAAAGCGAACTTATCATTGGGAAATACGTTATGAACACTTCTTGAATTCCAGATTGAATTAAAAAGGGGTGGTTGAATTGCATGTTTTGAGCTGGTAAATAGTTTTACATTAAGCTGGGGAGCATTAGTGCGATTGTAACAATTCTGAAATGTTCATTGCAACAATCACGCCAATTCTCCACGTCCAGATGTGGAACTATTCCCTAGTTCGAAATACGTAGCCACCACCTTTTTAATTTATTGTGGCGATAAAAAAGTGTTCATAAGCTACTATTGTATTCAGCGCATGAAAACGAACAAAGCTTGTCATTTCTTTAGTGTTTAAGCCTTTGAGGGGCGCCGCTTGCACAGTGCAAACGCCTAAATTTACTCTTTTTTCACTTGCATTCAATGTATTTCAGTTAAATGAGCAGAGAAGTGGTTAGTACTGCCACCTGTTATCAGTTTAAAGAAGTAAAAACATTTTGCAACCTTTAATTGGCAAATTTTTCAAGATCTTTTAGGTTAAAAAAAAGCAGGAAAAAATCTGCACCGTGCAAACGATGGAGTTTGTTATCCATGAAAGGGTTAAAGAAGAAGTAATTTATGAAGTAAAATATATAAAACTTTATTGCAATAAACTTTTTGTTAGTAGGTCTCTGTGCATTTAATATTATTTATATGATAATGAATAAATGTTAATTTGTGATAACTATTTTCTTAAATACTAACTAGGTTTATAACATGAACTGAAACACCTCAGCTGAACCTCAAAATATACTGCATTATACCTATATCAGACAAAATAGATAAAAATGTTTCCCTTTTACATCAAAACACTTCGAAAAACTTTATGAAAAAATAAATTTTATTGAATTACATTGACCTAAAAAGAAAGACACCCTGCAATCTTACATCTTTCCATACATATTTATTTCGACAGGGACCTCTTTGTGACCTGTAGCTACTAATTTTTTATTCTGAGCGTTATTACTATTTCATCCAAATGTAAAAAACCGCATCAATGATACTACAAAATTTCTTCGGCATTTCTCCAGAGAATACTTCAAAAGGAGAGAAAGCAAATTTGATGAATAAAAATGCATGAGAATTCGAATCGTTCTTAATAAAAAAAGAAAGATAACAACAAAGTCATTCCCCCCACGTAAGTAACGGTTTGTCACCGTGCATTATCCGATTTTCGACACTTGAAAGTAGATTGCTTATTATTTCACAGTTGCTGGTACGTTAAAATCGCCAACTTTTATTTATGTTTTTTTTTTCTTTTTCTTAATGGAGGCATTCAAAAATAAAAGAATATAAATCATTTTTGAAAAAATAAATGGGAAAAAGATATACAGTTTTACATGATTCTGATTGTTTGGAAACAAAGTGTTAAATTTAGTGTATTTGATTGAACTCAAGAAAGCTTATGTTTCTTTGTTGTAAATAAAGTTCTACTTTGTATAAAAATATTTCAAACTGTGCAGGAATGAAACTTTTTAAGTCTCAGTGCGTATCATATTGTCTTTTACACACACAAATATATATATATATATATATATATATATATATATATATATATATATATATATATATATATATATATATATATATATATATATATATATACATATCTATTTATCTATTTATCTCTCTCTCTCTCTCATAGATATATATATATATATATATATATATATATATATATATATATATATATATATATATATATATATATATATATACAGGTAGCCCTCTTACAGCACGACATCTTACAACACGGTTTCGCTCAAACACGATTGAAAAATTGCGAAAACCTTTGCACAACACTGTACAGTACTTCTACACCTAGATATCATGATTTTTGTTTAACACATTTAAAAACTAAATTACCGTAAAATAATGACGGGAAGGAATAATGAACTACAGTGGCTTTACATGAAAATGTATAAACATATTATAATTTATAACTCTATAAAATTGTAAGAAGGCCTAATCTCAGCTGAAAATCTTGAATCAATTTTCTTGAATGCAGAACTTTCCGCTGAGAGAAGCCGAAAATTCAAAAGGGAGCTGCAAAATAGTCTATCCCCATACCGTGAAATCTACAATGACCTTGTAAAAACCAGCAAACAAACCAAAATTACTGTTTTTTTAAAGAGGATAGAAGGTGCAAAAAACCTAAATGAAGAAAAGGGTTCTGAAAGTGAAGGTGACATCGTTCAACCGAAAACATGTTCTCGATTGATTGTACTTAGCAGTGATGAGGAAGAAATTTATTAAATTAATGTCACATTAAATGAAAATAATATTTTTGGGTTCTTTTCGTTTTGTTTTATACATACATTTATATTATTAATAAAAATTAACTGGCTTATATGGAATTAAAAAAAATGTTTATAATAAGTTCTCGGAACGTAACCCCCTTTTTTGTACTGTCTCTGGGTCTCATATGACACGGTTTCACACAACACGGCATTTTCTAGGAACCTATCTACCGTGTTATAGGAGGGTTACCTGTATATATATATATATATATATATATATATATATATATATATATATATGTGTGTGTGTGATACTAGGAACATAAGCTATTTAAATGGATTTAATTGGGTTAAAATTAGGCAAATTAGTGTTAAACGGTAATTTAATATTAGAAATTCTAGTTTTTTTTCCAATTCAGGAAGTAGCTTGTTTTTTGCAGCCGAGTACACAAGACTATGAGATCATCAATATTTAATTGCCTACCATCCGCGCGCTCAGATGTTCTGCGTAAAGCGATTACGTCAACAAAGGTACATGCGGAAATTGCATGATTACGATATCACTAGATCACGAGTTCTGAACGCCTACGAAATTGCTAAGCGTGGAACGAAGAAAAGGCAAATTAGGGATTATTTTTGGAGAGGTAGGTCGCATGTCGCGGGGCTGAGAGATTATGGGAAATTGTGACTTAGCTTGGTTGATTAGGTATTTAATTAATGTTAATACAGAAGTCCTTAAATGTTATTTAAATAGTCTTCCTTTGCCACAGGCCTATGTTTAATGACTGCCATTAAGTGTTAGTTAGTAGATAAAGGGTTACGCGGTGTAAGCACAGTGTCATATATATATATATATATATATATATATATATATATATATATATATATATATATATATATATATATTCATAAATATATATATATATGTATATATATATTCATATATATATATATATATATATATATATATATATATATATATATATATTCATAAATATATATGTGTGCTTGTGTGTGTACCACTACCAAACTAACATACTAATCATTTATCCACAATTCTAATTTTTATGATTTACGTATAAAATATCAGGAAATGACCACTACCCAACACCAACAAACTTGAAGTCGTTTCCAGTAAACTTCAAATCTGTAACATAACCAAAAAAATCTACATCTAAGCCGAATTAAATGACGGAAATTTCAGTTCCCTATGAATAGATTATTTATTTGGGGGCATACAGCCAAAGCTGCTACAGTCTGAAATTAATAGCAAGAAATCTTAAAGCCATTCTGCAACACACAAGTTATCAATTACACTTTGCCAAACATGTTAAGTATCTAAATATCAAATATAGCCTATAGGTCAAACGCAGGAAACCCTACGGATTGCAGAAATGTATCGATCGACAGCCCCAAGCTATGATTAGTATTTTCTATTAAAATTTTATGCTCTGCCAAGAAAATTGCACATTTTCTGGAGACTATTTTGATTACCTTTAAGCAACTCATCAAGATAGTATAATTACTTTAGGACTACTCGGTAAGTTCTAAGTATATAGGAGTAAAAATGTTAAACTTGTTATTTTTGAAAAATAAAATCCGGAGAAAGTATGAAATGCTTGGGATGAAAATATAATGAACGTGATACGGTCGCAACGTGTGGCGATATAGCGCCAATGTGACATTACAAATCGCAGAACCATGTTGTATAAATTAACATTGCTCTTTCTGGCAAACTTACTAAACACGCCAAATATTTTGCTCAAAAAACGGCTTGGCGGGAAACTGTATCATGTTCTTCATTTTTACCTGCTTGAGATTTACCGTGAAAATAGTTTACTGTCTTAAAATGGCTAGATGGTTGGACTGCTTTTCTTGACAACGTAAATCATGTAATTGAAACCTCCTGCTATTCACGTGCAAAATAATCAGTTTCAAACAAATTATGTAGAAGAACTTTCCTATCTATTCAAAATTTAAAATATAATATTAATGAACAGTGGAAAAAATTCAATATTTTTATTACTTTAACAGGGCGGAAAAAATTATGTTTCCTTTTAGAACATAAAAATTGATCAAAGATGCCGACAAACTGAAGAATCAAATGATAATTTTTTTATGTGGCCCTAGGGTTTTTTAAACTTTATTTTCTACATGCAAATGAAGCATTTAGAGATCTAAATCTAAATATTCTAGGATAATTTTTTTGTAAATATCAAAATTAATAACATCTTTCACAAAACTATACGATTACAAGGGTCGCTACAATTAAACGTACCTTGAACAATTTCGGAAAATTTTATAGTACACTTCATATCGATCATAAAATGTACAACAAACGTATCGTAAAATTACTCCAAATGTAACATCCGATAGTAAAATCAATTGCTGCAAGTGTTTTATGATAAAAAGGCAAAGAATACTCAATATACAGTGCAATCGGGTTTATCTCTTCATATGACATTAGCAATTTGCATATACCCAGAAGGAATAACCAAGTTTGTTAAAAAACTTCTACTATCTTACCTGCCAAAATAAGTCTCTCATAAGACTTGGAATCATGGATTTTCTTTGATGTTTCCCAGGTCAGACCTCGCTAAACGATAGAAGTGAAATAAATGCATCGCACACAGACACAGTTTTGTTCGGCGTGGAATAAATGAAATAAATTTTCTCTTTTTACGTTAAGTAATGGCTTGTCAGTGTACATTACCTGCACATTGAACGCTCGAAAGAATACCGCTTATTCTACCGTTGATGTGACGAAAAAAAGGGAGATTCAAAACTTCTTTTCTATTTCATAGGAAAGGCTCCTGTCTCGAATTTGAATCTTACGCATTTCGAAGAACATCAGCGATAATCAAATGGGAAGAAATCGACATCATTATATTAGAGAAATATTTCGGAAAGGATTTGATGGACATGCGCTTTATTTTCAGGGCTTATTTACGGGGCTAGAAAGTCTATGGCTGAGCTCCGTTTAATAAGAAAGTTAAGTTTAATAAAAATATATTTATTTAAACATTTTAGGAATAGTAAACATTATATATATATATATATATATATATATATATATATATAATGTTAAGAGTGTTGAATTAAGAAATTACTAGTTTTTTAATATTATATATATATATATATATATATATATATATATATATATATATATATATATATATATATATATATATATATATATATATATATATATATATATATATATATATATAATATTAAAAAACTAGTAATTTCATAATTCAACACTCTTAACATTTAAAAACTGTTATTTCCTCACTTTACTATTCCAAATTACAAACCATTTTTTAATACCTTAAACTATTTAATTCCCTTTGGGCATTCGCGTTAAATTCCATTATTACAGCCTTCGGCAAAATCATTCAAGATGGCTGTCTTTTTTAACTAAAGTTCAGCGGCGCGGCGTCAGTACTAATTTAAATCAGTTCTGCACATCAACAACAGCTTTAAACCAATCAACTATTAAGACACACCCTTTAATCACGTGATGGACTGATGTTTATATAATACTTGTTACCCGGAAGTAGGACTCCTATATTTTCTCTTGCTGCATCCATACCGACGGAGCGGTCGGCTAAATAAATAAAATGTAATTCTTTAAACTTGTGTTATGATTGTGTCCGAGGGTTGAGATGAAATGCGGGAATGGACCTAAACATTTGTGATGCACGGCCGGGCGGCAAGATGAACCATTACTCAAGACTATGCCACTCAGCCTTTCATTCGTCGGCCCGCGCCAGTGCTATTACATATATATATATATATATATATATATATATATATATATATATATATATATATATATATATTCTAAGTAGATTGATATGTATTAAGATATGTGTTTGACACAAGAATAAAAATAATTTCTGTCTAAAAATCAGAAAGACATGTAGAAATTCTCCATAATTTCTGTGTTACACTCATAGTTAGCCCAGTGGACAGGATACGAGCCTTTAGCTTAAAAGACCAGGGATCCGTTTTCGGAATTTGCTCCATCTGATAGAGATCTTCTAAATTCAATAGTATATATTTTATAGATTTGACATTTTATCTGTGTTTAAATGGTTCATTTTTTGCACTAGTGGCAGAAAAATAATTTTATTTATTGGCCATTTATAACAATTAAAACCTTGCCATACAAGTCATCAACCAATCTATTCCAAATTTCTTGTAAGCACCAATTCAAAAAATTTTCTGTGAAATCATAAATAATTTTTTGATTTGGCAGTTTCAAACAGCCAAGTCAAAAAATTATTTACGATTTGATTTGGTTTAGTGCAGGGATCCCCAAACTTTTTATCCCGTCAACCCCTTGCTAGAATATTTCCATTTTATCGACCCCCAGATTAAGTAATTAATAAAAACATTAAATCATTTTTTGCATTTCTGTTAAGCAATAAGGAGACCTGCATAACAACCCAACGAAAGAATTTATAGTTCCCATATCTTATAAAGTACACCCAATAACTTTAACAGAAACAGAAGATATTCTCCACTGTTATTATTATCTTAAAAAATAATAGCAAAATTATGGATACATGGATATTTGCCTATAGTTCTTAAACCGTACGTGTCATATTACGTAAAATACACAATAAATTATATTGATTATACAACATAAATTATATTGGATGAAACAACCATGTTAGTGTCATTTTGCGACTACTAATGAATACCTTAAAAATATGTTAACATGCATTTTTATTAAAATAGTTGATATTAGTGGGATGGGTGTGTCTGAAGAGAAGCAGCAATATTTTTGATATTCGGTTGAAAATTGGTAATTTTTATTTCCAAATCACCACGAATTCCCAAGTTTAATCTGTTTCTCTGTTTTGTTAAAATTGCATTCGCAATGGTAAAACTAGCTTCAAGCATGTATGAAGTTGGGAATGCAAGTAAGAAAGGTTCAGCTTCTGCTCTGAGTTTGGGATATTTAGTGGCAATATTGTTATTGCTCCAAAATTCACTGAGGTATTTATTTTTAAACAACGCTTTAGCTTCGAGATCTACTCATATTTCAATTAGTTCATCTTCTAAGCCAGGTACTCTACTTTCATTATCTATTTTTACATCAAATGGTGTAGCAAACCATTCGGGAAGATACATATTCTCCAAGTCTTCGAAACGTGCTTTAAAGTCGTCTCTTAATATATCAAGATGTTTGATATATATCTCCAAATCACGGTCGGTAATCATATCAGTTTCTTTTAGTACTCGCAAGTTTGAAAAAATATTTAAAATCGGATCGTGCCAGTGAAGATTTAAATAGCTCCATTTTTACTCTAAAGACCATTATGATTGTTCGAGCTTGAACAATTGTACCTTTTTTTCCTTGCAATGCAAATTATCCACATTCCTAAGAAAATGTACAGATGAGTCGCACAAGTCATCAAGCCTCTGCAAACTATCATCTCTTGACAACCACCTTACCTCAGTGTGCAAAAGTAATTGTTTGAAAGTTTCATCATTTTCTTCACATAACTTCAAAAACAGTCAGGAGCTGAGAGGATGAGCTTTAATTTTATTAATTGACCTGATAACACTTTTAGAGTATCATGAAGTTCAACACTTAGATTTTTGGCTACCAAATGCTGCCTGTGTAGGACACAGTGAACAGTATTTTAGGAACCTTTTCCTTCAGAAAGACGAGAAATCCTCTGTAGCGGCCTACCATAGCAGGTGCACCGTCAGTAGGTACTGTAGTAATATTGTCGAAAGGAATGCTGTGCTTGCTTAAATAATCTTGCAAACATAAAAAAAAAATTGTCTCCCCTTTTGAATCAGTTTCAAGATATTTAGCAAATAGAAATTTATCAACAGTTTCATTCAGGGATGGGCTATGAAACCTAACATAAACCATGAGAAGATTTGAACTTCTGAAAGTAGATTCGTCAAGTTGAATAGCAAACTTAGAATGCTGGAGTTTAGAGATCAAAGTTTTAGCCACATCATCGGCCATTTCCTCAATATGTCGCTCCACAGTACTTGCACTTGATGGTATGCATTTTAAAACTAGTTGTGAGTCTTTCTTCATAACATTTTCAATTGCATCTTTTATAGCTGGTATTATAATCTCTTCACCAATAGTATACGGTTTGCCTTTCCTTGCTATATTAAGAGAGATGCTGTAGGATGCCTTCAGTCCTCCTTCTTTATCAAAACTAGCAGATGACTTCAAGTATGTATTCAAATTTTGCCGAACTCTAAATCTCTCTTCTAGCTTTCTTAAATACTCAAATTTTTTGTTTTTCTTATCAGAATGGATCCTTTTCAAGTGGTCTTTCATTTTTCCCGGCTTTATAGCATCATTGCTGAAAATATTTTCACATAATAATCACATAGAAATAGTTTCATTAGCAAACGACGGCACAAAACCATATTTCAAATACTCCTGTGAATATTGTCTGTATTTCCTCTTAGCATTGGTAGCCGACATTGAGGGTATTAAAATCAGATTTTTAATGTTAAAACATAATACGTTTGCAGCAAAACAAAACAGCAGTAGTAAGAGACACAACTTACTCCCGCACGAGCTATAAAGAACCGCCTGTTTTTCCTGAGAGTGCAACGTTGTCACCTTTTTCTAACAGTAGATATTTACAATAGGAAGACATTATAATTATATCTAAATTTTATCTATTCAGTACCATTGGATAGAAAAAAGATAATTAAAAAGTATCTAAATTGAATTATTTTCGATGTATTACGATATTTTCTCCGTAAAGGACAAAATATCTACATTTAGATATAAATTACTTAGAGTGTAACAGTACAACGTATAACTGTATAATGAACCATCAGCGTTCATAACATGTTTGCAATATTAGTATCGTTGCCAGATGCGTGAAAACAGAGTAACACATGCTGTAAGCAGCGTAGGATAAGGCAAAACTCAAGCTAAAAATATGGTAGTCAGTAGTTGATCATATACGTATTTCGAATTTTTATTGGAATATTCTATTTTTTTTCCTAGACAGTTTAATTGATCCTCTTTGGTATTCATTGACCCCGTTCCGACCCTCGTGTATTCATTAACCCCTAAAGACCTCTTATCGACCACTTTGGGGACCCCTGGTTTAGTGTATGATTTCGAGTTAGAAGTTCCTACCCAATTAAATACATGCAAGTTAAAACTAACCAAAAGTTTATGACGAATCAATTTTTTGAACGGCTTTTATTATTCTCGCATCCCCAACCAAGCACGTGTCTCTATTTATATTATATTCTTGTTGAAGTTATAAGAATTAAAACAGTGTTACACACGGGATAAACCGATCTACGCCATATTTCATGTTTCATCTTCAAACAATCAATTGAAAAATTATTTACGATTTCATTTGATTTGATTTAGTGTTTGATTTATAATAAAAAATCCCCCCACAAGGAAAAACATACAAGTAAAAATGAATCCAAAGTATATAAAACATCAATTTTATAAAACAGCTTTTCTTGTTCTCGCATCTTCAACCAAATAAGTGTCATAGTTTATTTTATATTCTTCTCCAAATTAACAATTCAAAATAAAAATTCTTTAATTTATTGCCTAGTTATAACAATTAAAACATTGTGAGACTCGTGATTAACTGATCTACGCCATATTCCTTGTTTCAGCTTCAAAGAACCAATTGAAAATTGATTTATGATTGACTTGATTTAGTGTTTGATTTCGAATTAAAAATTACTAACCAAGTAAGAACATGGAATTAAAAACAAATCAAAAGAATATAACAAATCAGTTTTACAGACCAGCTTTTATTATTCTCACATCTTCAGCTAATCAATTGTCACCATTTATTTTATACTCTTGACAAACTTATAAGAATTAAAATATTGTAACACATATCGTCAACAAATGTACGCCATATTTCTCTTTTCAGCTTCAAACAACCATTTCAAAAATAATTTACGATTTGATTTCATTTAGAGTCAGATTTCAAGATCCTACCCAAGAAAAAAACATGAATCTAAAAATAAATCAAATGTTTATAACAAATCAGTTTTATTGAACAGCTTTTATTATTCTTGTATCTTCAACCAAACTACGGCTAATGACGTGTATCCAAGTGTCGCCGTTAAAAAAAAGTGCCACCTTGTCGAAATTAGTAATTCGAAATAAAAATTCTTTTATTTATTGTCTAGTTATAACAATTAAAACATTCTCAGACACTTGATATACGTAATATTTCTTGTTTCAGCTTCAAACAGCCTATTAAAAAGTAATTTACGATTTGGTTTGATTTAGTGTTTGATTTCAAATTAAAACTTCCTATTCAAGTAAAATCATGCATATAAAAACGAATCAAAAGTTTATAACGCAGCAATTTTATTGAACTGATTTTATTATTCTCGCATCTTCAACCAAACGAGTGCCGCCGTTTAAACAATTTAAACAATACTGTATACGCCATTAACCGGTCTACGCCATGTTTTTTGTTTCAGATTCAACGAATTAAAAAATAATTTTCGCTTTGATTTGATTTAGTATTTATTTGAAATTAAAAATCGCTACCCGAAGAAACGCATGCAAGTAATAACGAATGAAAAGTTTATAACAAATTAATTTTATTGAACAACTTTTATTATTCCCACATCTTCAACTAAACAAGTGTCGCCATTTATTTTTTATTCTGGACGAAAATTAAAACACTGTTACATACATCATCAACCAATCTACGTTTTTCTCCTTTCAGTTTCAAACAACCAATTCAAAAATAATTTAGGATTTGACTTTATTTAGTGTCAGATTTCAAGTCCCTATCCAAGGAAAAAACATGAATGTAAAAATGAATCAAATGTTTATAACAAATCAATTTTATTGAACAACTTTTATTATTCTCGCATCATCAACCAAACAAATGCCAACATTTGTTTTATACTATTTGATTTCCGGACGCTTTCCGGACGCTTTCCGGGTATTTGGGACATTTCGGTTTATCTCGGTCATTTTGGACGGTTCACTTTTCACCCCTTCTCACCCCCCCTTGCCGATGGGGCTGAACTTTGACTTAAACGGCCTCGAAAGTGTTACCATTCATCTCAGGAACCACGAAAACTATGGATTCTACACTAATCTCGGTTTTTTTAAATGTTAACGACTTCATCCCCGCCTTTATTGGTGCACTAGTCATGGGATTAAAAGTCATCGGTACTGTCAACAAACAGCTCAGCGTCCCCGAAAACTATGGATTCGACACTGCTCTTGGTCATTTTGGGTTTTTTATCTCCCTCTTCTCACACACACCATGCCGAGTGGGTGGGGCTGAACTTGCACTTAAACCACTTCAGGAGTGCAACAATTCATCTCAGAGACCCAGAAAACTATGGATTTGACACTAATATCAGTCGTTTTAGATTATTTTTACATGTCACGCCCTTCTCAGCTCCATCCCTAGGAGTTTTAGGGGTGTGTTACGCCCACAATATTTTCTTCTCTTTCCCGTAGGATACTTCGCTCCATATCTATACTGATGGTCCGACCGAAGAGGCCATTAAAAACGCTGCAGCTGGAGTTTACTCTATATACTTCACACTGTCTTGCGCAGTTGTCTTGACAACTTTGTTGGCGAATTAGCCGCCACTTATTTAGCCTTAGACAAAATAGAGCAGTGCAATAATAAAATACCATCAGTCTCGTTGATTTCAAGGCAACAATTATGATTTTAACAAATTACAACCATTGGGAATGCGAGATTCCCAGGAATTGCATTGAAAAAATAGATAAGCTATTGAACGACAAGAACCACACTGATCTGCAGTAGGTTCCAAGCCACACCGGAATATATGGAGACTAGCTGAAAATCCGCATTTCGCTACGGAGTACATTCAAATTAAATACAATGGTCAATGTATGCAATTAATACCAAAAGAAATAAATATATATATGTTTAATAAATACGACGATCAATTTATACAATTGATGTAAAAAAATATATATATATATATTTATAAAAAAATCGTAAGAGATATTTTTATAGACAAAATAACGTAGAAGAAAATATTCAAATTAAATCTAATAGGACATACTAAAGAATATAGTACAGTTAATATAGTACAGTTTGAGGAACATATCTTTTACTGTATTTTAATATCTTTTTGGATAATGTCCAATCGACTGCCGCATTAGCAAGGGAAAAAATATTTCTTTTTGTCTATTTCATTGTTATGGACGTGATGATAAATTTATTTAAAGTACCAGAAAAAGAAATCACGTGATCAGCATTTAATAAATTAAATACTAAAATTTAATCTTTAAAAATTCACCGAAAATCCTAAAATGGAGGTAAAGGTTCGAAAAAGATTTCATTTTAAAGGGATTTTTATGATATTTCTCGTGATATAAATTTCATAACCCTCAAGTTATTAAGTTAAATGCAAACTTAAAAAAAGTTACAAAAACAGTTTAAAAATTTAATTCAAAAAAATTTAAGAAGAATTTTTTAAAAATCTTTCTTAGTGCACCTGTACACTATAAGACAAATCGCCATGCAAAATTTAAGCCTTTTAGGTCCAGAGGTTCGGTCTGTACGTTGTATGGCAGTCCGTCAGTCAGTTACGGAAATGTTTTATATATATAAAGTAGATGAGCGGGCTGATATCTTGGTTAAAAACAGATCTGAAATGATGCAACCGGATCATCCCTTGCCTGTGCGACATGTAAAGCAATATATATCCTCCTATATTAAATCTATCCGTCTCAGCCTGTATAGAGAGATGGTTTCTGGGAAAAAGGGGAATTTTCTATTGAATAAGTAAGCAAGAATTTAAAGCTCCTTGTCTATAGCAGTCGGTGTGGCTTGTTTCAGACTTACCACCGGTCACGACTACTTACAGAGTCAACTGTATCGAATGAGACTGGCAGATACAGATACCTGCCCTCTTTGCGACTATGGCGTGTCCATGACTGGAGAGCACCTCAGCGTAGGTCCTGCTGTTCTTGAAGATTTCCCTTTATTTGTTACTTTCGGAGCCTTTGGCGATTGCTTTTATCGTTCAATTTTGTATTGCGCTGCACGTCGACTCATGACCGAGAGGTCAGAGATGGGAATAGGATTAAAAAATATTTTCTTTTTTCTTCCATATTGTAAGTCATATATATGTGTACCAATTTTGGTTGAAATTGTTCCAGGTGTTCCAGAGTTACACTGGAATACACACACTATATATATATATATATATATATATATATATATATATAGAGAGAGAGAGAGAGAGAGAGAGAGATTCTTGAGATTATCATAGAGATTCTTGACGAAGTTATAACAAAGCATTGTTACACCCGTCATCAAACCAATTTAAACCAATTTTTTTGTTTCAGCTCCAAACAACCAACTGAAAAATATATTATTAATTTGATCTGATTGAGTGTCGGATTTAAAATTAAATTTACCTACCCAAGGAAAAACGTGGAAGAAAAAACGAATCAAAAGTTTATGACAAATCAATTTTATTCAATGGCTTTTATTATCTTCAACCAAACAAGTGCCGCCGTTTATCTTATATTCTTGTCGAAATTAATATTTGCGTTTTAAGTACAATAAAAAAAGCATATAAAAAACCCACATGAAATAGGATTAGAAGTTTCTTTCACCTTTTCCCGAGAGATTAGTTCTTAAAAAAGGTGGAATAAAAGGAACATCAGATAGCGGTTAGCTTCTTTATAAAAACAGATAATAAACATTTCTCATTTTTATGTAGTAACACGATGTCAGCGTACATTATCCGCAAATTTGACACTTGAAAAGACGTTGCTTCGTACTCCAACATTGTTGCAACAATAAAATCGCGAATTTTTTTCCTCCTTCTTTGCTAAAGAACGTGTTTTTTCCCGTTTTTTGATAAAAGTCTGAATAGCAGTAACACATTGAAAGAAAGACCTACGTTGAAAGTTTAAAAAGAAGAAAAAGTGAAAAAAAATGATCGATAGCTGAGTGTGATTCAAATATTTTTGAGCAGAAAACCAAGCTCGTGCATTGTGTTCGGTATAAAAGAGTACTGCGTGTTTGTTGCTATAATATTAAAAAAAAAGTTCATGTAGGAATATTTCCAACATATTATTTTAACCTATCAGGGATTTCCTACGTTTCGTTTGCTGTGGTCGTTTTCTGCACTGAGTACCTAAGTGTTTAGATTGAATTGGTAAAATTAAGTTAAATTCGAAGGCAAATATGTTTTTAGGTTATGAGAGATGCAACGCACTTAAGGATTCTCACAGTCTATTTCACGTATATTTGAATAAATTTCATGATAAATGCTTAGAAAATTAGCAACACCATGTTCATTTTATCGTTTTGTTTATATTCTTTAGTCAACTCGGTTGAACTGAAACACTTTTATTTTTACACTTATTATGTTGTTCTATTTCCGAACATTAAACATCCCTACATTTTCCAAATATTCTTTTCGTAAATTGGAAAAATATACTTTGAATGCTGTAAATTTTTCTGCCAAAGATTTATTGAATCAAACTGTAGAAGAAGTGAAACATTTGAAAGTGAATAAGAAGAAAATGATTAAATGTGATGTATCGGTGGATGGCTCATGGCAAAAGCGGGGCTATTCATCTTTAAATGGATTTATTAGTGCTATTTCTAGAGACACAGGGAAAGTCCTTGATATTGAGACTATCCAAATTTTGTAGAATATGAAAAAGGATGAAAAAGGTGAGAAGATGGTTCAAATGATAAAGCAAGTCATTATGTACAATGAACCATAAAGGGTCAGCTGCAAGCATGGAATCAGTAGGAGAGTACAGAATGTATGAACGTTCAGAGACTCTAAGAGGTCTGCAATACAATGGATATTATGGAGATGGGGATTTCGAAGGATACCTATCGGTAAAGAATATTTATGGCAAAGATTCTGTCCAAAAACTTGAGTGCATTGGCCATGTTCAGAAGAGAGTAGTTAGACGACTGCGTAAATTGAAAGAATCAGTTGCGTCTTTAAAAGGCATAGGCAAACTTACAGATGCCATAATTGATAAGTTGCAAAATTACTATGGAATTGCCATTTGATCAAACATTGGTAATTTAGCATCTAGGCAATCAGCTACTATAACAGCTTTTTTCACTGCTGTTCATCTGAAAAAACTCATCGCATGGAAAATGTACAAAATGTGTTGAAAGCTGGTATAAATACCAGCGTGGTCCAACACCAGATACAAAATTTAAAGATAACTCAAAAAGTTTGCCACAATCCATAATAAACTCTGTGAAACCTGTTTATATGGAATTATGTGATAAAAGGTTATTGAAAAAATGTGTTCATGTAAAAACTCAAAATACTAATGAAAGCTTTAATAATCTGTAATGGACTGTTTTTCCAAAAGAAGTGTTTGTAGAACACACAACATCCCGCTTGGGATACAGTATAGCTGTTATACAGTTTGATAATGGCTTAATGGGTTTCATAAAAGTGTTTGAACTTTTAGATTTGATTCCTGGTTCACATTCTCTTGCAGGATACAAGAACATTTATGGTGAGCGAATTGTCGATACAAAAAGGCACTCTTTGCAAAATGTAAATGTGACTAGAAAAATAATAAGGGTTTCACGAAAGATAAAAGACTCTAAAAATGAAATAAAGAAGAGTGCAACCTACAAAGCTGGGAATTTTTAAGTAATTTGAAAAATAAATTTGCAAATTTTTTCTGTAATGAAATCTTAATTGCGTTTTACAGAAAACTGCATTTTTTGTGATTTTTTACTCAGGAAAAACATGATAACAAAGAAAAGTTTTTGTCATAACAATTTGATACTTATTACACATAATTTACATAATGATGAGAGTGTAATGAATCAAAAATTTGATTGTGAAAGAATTTTCTTAAAAATTACAGCTATTTTTAAAAATTATGGCATGGAAAATCTTTAAAAAATTCCCTAAATTGTTTCGATTGTGTATATCTCTTAGTATTGTCTAACGTATGTCTAAGATTGAGTTAAATTGCTGTTGATTTTGGAAGTTTATTATAAATTTATATACATTTTTACTGGGCTTTCATATTATTGATGTGTATACCATTTCAAATGCTTTTTTTATATTACGTTATTTATACTGTGTTTAATTTTTCATGAAGAGTTCACAAGGCCAAAAGACACTTTGACATATTTTCCTTTTCAGTTTTCAGTGGTACAATGATGCAAGTCTAAATATAGCTGAATTCTGAGGAGTTGATTATAAATTTATATATGTTTATGTCGGGTTTTCATTTTAATGATGCGTATAGCAGTTAGCATGCTTTTTATATTCTGTGTTATTTATGCTGTGTTTATTTTTTAAATTGATTTTGGTGAACCTACATTCTTAAAATCCTGGACATCGCCGGGTACTTCTGCTAGTAATTAATGCTTTACCACCTGTGTTGCATTGTTGTATTTAAAAGTCTTAAGAAATGTATATTCGGATGTTAATAATGACACCCCATGTTTAAGTAATAAGATAGCTAGTAACTTCTGCTAGTAATTAATGTTTTACCACCTGTGTTGCATTGTTGTATTTTTAAGTCTTAACAAATGTATATTCTGATGTTAAGAATGACACCTCATGTTTCAGAAATAAAATAAATAGAAAAAAAAATAAAATCTAGGTCTGAAAACTACTAGAAGTGTAAGAGAGCGAACTTTAAAAAGATAAGCTTAATATTCCTATGGATAAAAATGCATAACCAATCATACAAACTTAAAGTTATAACATGAAACAAGTCCAGACGGATAATTCAATCTCAGCTGAACGCGTATGAATAAACTAGCACGTTCTGCTCTTCTTCAAAAACCTTAAGAGGAAAAATAACCTAGAACTTTTAGCTATTTCTTTAACTCGGGCAGTATATTTTTTAAACCTTTCAATCTTTTTTTTTTCAATCACGACTCATGTGCTTTAATCCTATTTCAATGTCGTCTTCGGATTTTTTTTTCTTTATTTTTTTTATGTTTCTTAGGAAGGCTATAAATGAAACGAAACTACAAGACCCCTTTCAGAAAGTTTCTGAAACGAAACTGATTCGGGCGTTTCTCGGAGTTAATGTTCAGTTAAATTAAAGTTCTCCCTTTACTTCTAGGCTTATAGAACATAGCCTATCGATTTCTCCTTGCTCTTTTATATCATGAAACCCGGCGCAAGCATGATTCTGAAAAGCATAAATTTTGTATGTATTAAAATATTTAGATAATACTCTGCAGTTCAGGAGAAAAATTCTTGCTGATATCCTCGATATCAATTACCCTAACGAGAAATATGTTTTAAATTCCAAAAAAGGTTTTAAACACATTTCTTTCAAAACTCTTTGTTCGTTTTCTTTATAAGCAGTTATAAACAAAAGTGTTCTCTGAAAGGGACAACGGAAGTTAGAATTCAATGAAGTTTGTTCTTCAGAGACGTAATTTAGGAACTGTTTATCTACCGAAGAATCTGAAATGTACGGCATATTTACACACTACTTAATTTTTTGTTTCACTTAAAATACAGGGTTATCAGGAAAGAATCCTCCAATTACAAAATTCAATATTTTACATAATTAGAAACAGAAAATTATCATTAATATATCCTTGTAAAAAATTAAAACAATTTTTTCCACAGGTGTTCGATATGACTTCCTTTAGTCAGACGTATAATATCATTGCTATATGCCATTTTTTTATTATTATTAAAAAAAAAAATTTTCTACTAATCCCAAGACTGTCTAGCAAGGCTAGACAATCTCCATGAAACCAAAAATATCTAAAAAGTCTAAAAACAGTGGAGGGTTCCGAAGGACCTCGTCCTTTGTAAAACCCAAACAAGCCAAAAGATGGGCAGGGGAGTCCATGTCGGCAGAGCACCAGTGGCACTCCGGGACCCTGCCGAAAAGTGAGTGCTCTAATATGACCACTCATGAAGAGCGAGAATGCTGTTTGATATTTTCTGTGCTTGAGCTGGAAAGACCCACTCGGACTTCTTCCAAAGTACCATGTGTGGCAAGGAGGAGTTCTCCAAAGATGGTTTTGTTCTATCTTCTTAAGGGAGTAAATCTCTCTAAAAGTAAGAGCCTCACAAGGGCTCACGTACTCCTCAGCCCCCTTGCGAAACACGTTGTAATGTTAGGGCCAATTTATTGCCGCTGCACCGCGACCAATGGGCTATACAGCTACCCTCCTAGGTCACCGGAATTGACCCCATGCGACTTCTTCCTTTGGGGATATGTGAAAGATCTTGTGTTCATACCAACTTTGCCTACAAAATTGTCCGAACTTAAACAACGCATTTGTGATGCTTTACAAATAGTTAATAGGTAAATATTACAACGTGTTTGGCAAGAAATGGCATATCGGAATAATATAATACGGGTGACTAAAGGAAGTCATATGGAACAGCTGTGAAAAAAAATATAATATTTTTCCTTTACAATGACATATTAATCGTCATTTTCTGTTTGTAGTTATGGAAAATATTAAATTTGGTAATCAGATGATTATTTCCTGATAAACCTGTATAACTGGTCAATTGGTCAATTGATCATGTTATAAATGAAAATTTATGCTCTGCAGATGAATTGGGTAACATTTTATACAGATGTGTTAAAGATGTGTTACACGCACCTCCCTGCCAAGTTTGGCGTGGTAACCATGCGATTTTTGTGAGATTTTATTTTGTGGCAACCCAGTTTGAATGGCTAGTCGTGTGCGTTTGTTTACGTGATATAATATGGCGTCCCTGTTGTTGCGAAATAATAATGACGTATTTTGGACAGTATTAGCTATTTTTGTTCTTTTATTCATTATGCCTGCAGTATTTAGTGTAATTGAGAAATATCAGAGGATTTTTGTGTCTAACATAGAGGCGATATAATGTAAATAGTTCCTTTTTTATATTCTATAGTCAGAATGCATTTTTTCAATTGAATTTCTGCTGTAATTTATGTTTAATGAAAAAATATATATTTAACCAAGGTGTATTTTATGTTTATTTAAATTGGTTATTATAAGTGCATTATACTGACTTTTTTTTAGCGGACAAATTTTTAATTATTTTTAAACTTCTATTTTTTGTATTTATGTGTTTTTAAGATCCCGTGTGCGCCTACGTGTTTATCAATTTATTACGTTTATTACATCTGTTCCATATTTTGTTTACATTTCGCACTTTAAGTCTAACATGTCTGCAGAAACCTCCTTGGCTACAAGTTGGCGACAAAAACTTTTGGCGCCAACTTGTCGCCAAGGGAGGTGAGTCTCACACATCTGTTCACATTTTATATATGCCTTTGTTATGTCTCAATCTTCATGATCAAGATTTTCAGTCTGCCCCCTATAAAAAGATCGCTAGACCAGTACGTACCGATCCCATTATATACACGGTGCGCCCATAAAGTAACCGGACATTTTTTTTATAAATAAGAAAAATATTACTCCCCTTCAAATAAATTTATCTCCTTCAAAGTAATCTCCAAAGGAGTCTATACAATTTTTCTAACGTTTCTTCAAGTCATTGAAACACTTTTATAGGCGTTGGAACTAACCGTTCGCAAAATACGCATAACATTTGATTTAATATCCGAGACGTTTTTAAATCTCTGCCCTTTCAAGGATTTTACATTTTTTGATTACAAAGGAAATATTCACCACGAATTTGTTCCTGGAAATCAAACAATTAATCAGTATATTTACAAGGAGGGGCTTTTTCGACTAAGAAATAGGATAAGGCGAGTTAGGAAGGAACTGTTTTATTCTGGGCAATGGTTTCTTTTACACGATAATGCTAGGCCTCGTACAGCAATTTCTGTACAACAATATCTTGCTAAGCATTCAATTACAGTGATAAATCACCCACCATATTCTCCCGACTTATCGCCAGCTGATTTTTTCCCTTTTCCGAAGCTTAAGATGGCCATAAAAGGACAGAGGATTGAAAACGTCTTTGATATTAAATCAAATGTTACCCGTACTTTGCGAACGGTTAGTTCCAACGCCTATAAACACAGTGTTTCGATGACTTGAAGAAACGTTGGAAAAATTGTATAGACTCCTTTGGAGATTACTTTGAAGGAGATAAATTTATTTGAAGGGGAGTAATATTTTTCTTATTTATAAAAAAATTGTCCGGTTACTTTATGGGCGCATCTTGTATAATTTTATTTTTTTAAGCCTCCAATTCCAAAAGTCACTTAACCTGGTCTTAATTCGACAGTCAAACTCGGAGTCCACTATACGGACTAATTGGGCTGACAGTTGCATCAGAGCTTTCTACTGTATTATATTTTTACAGCGTATTGTATTGTATTGCATTGTTGTGTTGTATTATATTGTTTTATTGTATTCAATTACTGTGCTGTATTGTATTGTTTCATTGTATTGCATTATTGTGTTGTATTATATTGTTATATTGTTATACTCTGTTTTTTGTTCATCATAACAGTTAAAATATTATTTGCGTCATTGCCTCATGATTAGTAGATAAGCAGTTAATTTTCTCTTCTTTCCTCTTAAGCGCTTCTAATTTTGCAAATGCCTCACGTCACCTTTCGCTCGAAGGGAGAAGGAAAATGTATCAATGTGAATTTCAAATCGCATTCCTATAAACTTGAGTGAAAAAGCAAATCTGGAACTTCCCAGTGAGTTCAATCTTTCGGGGAGTGAAGAAATAGAGCCAAAAGCTAACAGCACGAATAAAACCTTTTTTTATTTTTTCATTCGGATTTGGGTATCGATCCGCTAAGGGTGCCCGGGTTACGCACATATTTGATTAGCTCAATGTTAACCTATGAAGAAAAGTGACTCAATAATTGTCAACCTTCCTCTAAAGTTATATATATATATATATATATATATATATATATATATATATATATATATATATATAGTGCTAGATTTGTAGAACTAGAGGTGCCGGAACGGTAACCTTCCGGGGTGTGTGTCTGGGGGGGGGGGATGATTCCAAATTATGATCGGAGATGAACATTAAATGAAATGGTTATGAAATGAAAAGGTCTTAAGGGAATAGGGATGTCTACGCTCAAATTGCATAGCAAAGACGATATTTTCAAGAAATTGGCGAATGTCCATAATCGCCAATATGTGCTTACTCGCGGAAAGAACAAAAATGTGTTATATCCCTCGCACGCCCATTGCGTAATACGTATAATGTGCTATCCATGCATGCTTTGCATATTAAAAACACCCGGAATCGGATAATGCGTGAAAAAAAAATTCAAATTCAAAACTATATAGACTGAGCGCGACACTAGCAAAACATGAATAATTTTACTACTCAAGGAAATATAAATAGACGCAAACTTTTTAACATGAAAGAACAAAACGAATTATAATACAATCCGGGTAAGCATTTCCTAATATAAAGCATGGTGTGAAACAATATAATTCAGTACAGTATTTTTTTACCTATAGCAGAATTCGACAAGAAATATAATTCGGCAAAGTATAATGACCACTTTGCGAAAGTAAGCAAGGTTCCTAGTAAATAAAATATGATACACTTCAGTTACCTACAATTAAGGATTCATGCATTCAATAATAATAATAATTAAAAAAACACAATACACGATAATATTTTAATAATACTAATTTTTGTATTCATTCCCCAATGAAATTGACAGAATGTGCCTAACATTCACGTTTGCTTAGTGAAAAACCTCTAAATGCAATTTAAAATATCATAGCATAAATGAGAAAACCCACAGCAACTGGAGAACCTTTGGAACTTCGTAGAATTTTGCTACCTCCCTTTCTAAGATATTTTGGGGTGCGTTGATTCCTAGAAAAAGATTGTTTATCAGCCCTTCCCCTGGTGCCTGTGCGGGCTACAGGCCCTTTCCGTTATATTCATTTTACGACTTTTAAATGCGCTGACGGAAAAAATGGAGATGTCACATACTGTTGGAAGGGATTGAAAAGTCCTTCGCGACAATATATATATATATATATATATATATATATATATATATATATATATATATATATATATATATATATATATATATATATATATATATATATATATATATATATATATATATATAGGGCTAGATTTGAGGCGGAATGCGCCGGAATGGCGTTCCGGTATCTCTATTTAGGTACCTCTCTTTATCAATAACTTTGAATACTCCCCACCACACACCCCGGAATGTTACCGTTCTGGCATCTCTATTTCTAGAAATCTAGCACTGTATATATATATATGTGTAAAGAAAAAGATACACATGTGACGTAAAAGATTGGAAGGATAGAAAAACTGTCCTGTTTCACTTGAAGCTGAAAAACGTCTCTTCTTGGATTAACAAATGAATTTCGATTCGAATTTAATAAGAACGACTTTAATTGCTGCAAGGTGGGTGAACAAAAAGAAGTCTTTGTTTGCTTCCAAAATGTTTGCACTTTGGTATTTCTTCACCACTGAACATTCAAACTCGGAGAAAATAATTAATTCTCTTTTATTAACATGGATTTAATTAATAAAGTTACGGGCGACATTTTTTGGATTGTATAAAAACCGATTATCTGGTGGTAAAAGAATTGTCTTGGTAAATAGAAGGTCATAGATTTAATATTGTTTTATAAGAGTATATCAATATTTGCAAGCAAAACATTAATTTCAAAGGGCTGCCGAAGTCGACCAGTAAGTATGTGTATACATGCAAATGCAATTTCGTGTATATCTACGTATAAGGGGCTGTCCAAAATTTATCGCATTTCAAATGAGATACTTGATTCAGTTTTTCTGGCCTGACAATTAGTTCCTTTTGGAAAGATACATCTTTTTACCGCATTGTATATTTAGTATATGAATGATTAGATAAGATTAGAACCATATAAGATATGGTGGCTTATAAGGATGTTAGAGGCTTTTAAGGTATGGAGTTAAAATTTTTTCTTTCTTTTGCCATTATATCTCTGTTTTATCGTTTTGCTGTTTTTGAGACTGTTCAGGATGGGGAAAATACATAGCACACTAGATGAATGGCCGTTCTTCGCTATGGAGTACATTCAAATTAAATACAACGGTCAATGTATGCAATTTATACCAAAAATATATATTTAAAATAAATACAACAGTCAATGTATGCAATTAATGCCAAAAAAATTATAAAAAATCGTAACGGATATTTTTATAGACAAAATAATGTCGAAGAAAATATTCAAATTAAATACAACGGTCAATTTATGCAATTAATTTGCATGTTTAATATCCATAAAACATAGTATTTTGAATTAAATTCTTAAAAAATACTTCCATCTCGATTAGTCTAGTGGTAAAATTTTATCTTTTGCAGTATTTTAATATTCTTTTGTCAATTTATTTCGTTGTTATGTACGTGACGCAAAATTAATTTAAAGTATCACAAAAAGAAAAGAAACCACATGATCAGCATTTAATAAATTAAATTCTAAAAATTAATCTTTAAAAATTCCCCAAAAATCAGAAAATGGAGGTAACGATTTGAAAGAGATTTCATTTTAAAGGAATTTTTATGATATTTCTCGTGATATAAAATTTATAACCCTCAAATTATTATTTTAAATGCAAACTTATAAAAAGTTTAAACTTACAAAAACAGATTTAAAATTTAATTTTAATAAATCAAAGAAGAATTTTTCAACACTCTTTCTTAGTGTACCCCCACTATAAGACGAATCGCCATGCAGAATTTCAGCCCTTTAGGTCCAGCGGTTTGGTCTTGCGTTATCTGTCAGTCAGTCAGTTACGGAATTTTTTTATATACAATAAATGGGAATAGGAAAGAATATAAAAAAACGTGCAATTAAATATATACATACATTAAATAAGATTCCTTGGTGATAAAAACGTATTCCCCGTGGATTCACACTCAAGAGGAAGACATTTGACTACTGAGTTAAATTAAAATGGAGGAGCGAAGTTTTGAAAAATGAAAAATAAAAATACAATTTTTTATTTAAAATATGGATATACAATTAACCTGTTAAACCTTTTATATTGTGTAATATTTTATGATCTATATATCCATCGTATGGCTTATTAGACATGTGGACAATAACTATACGTACAATTCTTTGCTTTCATCTACCGTATCTATAACAAGCTATATCTATATAAATATAGATTACAGACTAAGACACTTAGTAATTATATTAATGACTTATGATTGAAGCGTTTTTAATGCATTTTGTACATTAAAGATCTACAGCAATATAGTATTGAGGAACATAGAGTTTCAAATAATATACCGCAATTGAATGCGTTCTAGCACTTCTTTAAGAAGGTAATAAAGTTTGAAAAATAATTTGAGAGTTAAAATGCTACAACAATTAATTAATGAGGACAAGAGAGTTTAAATTCAGTACTGCAATTGAAGTACTGTATAGAGATATAGTAATGGGGGAAACAGAGTAAGAACCATTTTTGTTTTATATAGCTATAGCAATGTGATAATGGGAATCAGAGATTCCCAGAGAAACAATACGAACAAAAAAAACAGAAAATAGTAAGCGTTAGAATAAGTGTAATAGTAATTGTTTTGCCAGTAAGGTTAAGAGCGTCAACAAGGGAGTAGTATAAAGATTAAAATGCAGAAACAATGAAAAGGAATCAGAGATACGGTTAAAAGGGGCGGCATGAAATTTTCTGTTAAAAAGAGGAATTTAAAAATATATATAACATAAACTAAGAACCCCTGGTGATAAAAATGCATTCACCGTAATTTGACACACAAGGGAAAGGATATTTAATTACTGGGCAAAATTAAAATATTAAAATTATGTTATAAATAATAAAAATATAAATTGAATTTTGAATTAAAATAAATAAAATTCAATTAATCTATTAGAACGTGTATACCACGCATTAATGTATCATCTAAATACCCTTCTTATGGAATATTATATATATGGATTCTGTCTATATATGTTGCTATATTTTTATCTACTGTATGTATTACATGGGCTTTATCTATATAAATATAGATTACAGACCAAGATAGATTATAAATACACTGATTCATTTTTTTCCACTTTAAAATTTCTAGATTGTTATTCTTATCTAGCGATACCATTGACTAGGGGTTCCCAACCTGTGGGTCTGGTGTTTTCTGGGGGGAGGGGTTAATCCCGGTTTTATTCAATTAATACTTCAATTACATTTTTGCGGATTTTAACGAAAAACTTGTCTTTATTTATTGTACATGGAACAGTAGGGCAGTAATGTTTTTTAAAAGAAAAAATCTCGTTCAAAGCTCAAACTCAGTTCGTTACGAATCTACCACCTTTATTTGGAGGTAAATGAAAATTGCGATGACTTACTACGTACGTAACGGCAATTCTAAACCTTTAGTTTGTCTTTCATTAGCTTGTGCTGTGACTTTTCACTTTACAATTGTAGTTTCCTCAACAGAATACAGCAAATTCATTTAGGTAAGATGTTTTCTATTTTTTATGGTTATAAAATTCTATGATGAATCTATAATTCTAATGTTCTATGATGAATCAATATGGCAGGAACATTATCTTTCTTCAGGTTCCTTTTCTGTTCTGCTCTTGTTTCACTCACATCTTTGTCCAAGGGATGAATGTTTCTAGATGCTCTCCATTTATTACAAATTTAATGCTTGTTAAATTAAACGTTTATTTGAAATTAAATTATAGAAAAAGCCTTTTAGTGATCTCTTAAAAATATTTTTAAAGGAATATATGCAGGGAAAAAGGGGGGGGGGCGCAGCATGAGTGAAAACTATTGAAGGGGGTCGCGACTCGAAAAAGGTTGGGAAACACTGTTATAGACTATTATCTATTTTACAGGCTATAATTCTTAGGCATATATATCATAGATAACTGTCTTTTTTATCATTAAATAACATGATCCCTACTTAGTAACTCTAAGGCTGCTTTACAATCTGTGGGGTCAACTTCGAATTCCCTGTCCTCTATGGTCCTTGATTGTCGAGGGCACTTGCAAACCTTCTCTGTCAGTTAGAGGGTCAATGTTTTACAGTGGAGCCCTGGGTACTTTTGTGTTCATGGCAATGAAATTGCTGACTCTCTGGCCAAAAAAAGATGCTTTGATCTTGCAGGCATCTCCTTCCAGTGTCCCTTACAGTACTGTAAAGCGTATAATAAAAAATACGGTGAAAGAGATGTTCAAAAAGAGTCTCTCCGTTAGAACTTCTGAAAAGCCTTGGGGAGAAAAATTATTTGGGGTCTCTAAATGGCTCAGACATAAAATGGTGGCTGAGTTTAGACTAGCCACTGGCCATGACTGTCTCCTGGAACATTTGCACCGCTTCAATATTGTTTCTAGTCCTTTCTGCAGACTCTGTAACTTGGAATGGGTCATGAACTGTGAACATTTGTTTCATTGCCCTGCAGTTGGACCGTTATTGGGAGGCTAGAGGATTTCTAGAATCATAGACTATTTGCTGCAGTTTTTTTTTTCTTGTGTTGAGCTTTTATCTGGCTGTTGTTGTTTTTTAATCTGTGCCATTGGAAATAAAATATTATGATCTCTCAGTCTCATTCTTTTTTTTTTCTTTTCAGTAAAATCAAATCATAACTCCTGTGTAAAATTAAAGCATCATCGTACACAAGTTTTTTTGTTTTGTTTTGTTTTAAATTTAGGTTGTAATTGTGTCTTACTAGAGGACTCTTGGGTTACATCCCTCGGTTACTTGTGTCACCAGAAATATACTTTAAGTGTCATCAGAAATATACTTTATACATATTAAATGTGACAACTGAATGTGCATAAAATATATGTCTTACTTGAAACTGTAGCAATGATGAAATAATTCTAGAATCAGTAAATTTATTCTGCCAGTTTCTTGTAATGGCCATAAGATAGAATTCTTTTAAAATTTCCCTTGCGAGAACAGGATGGATCTTAAATTTACAGAATTCGAACCTAAGCATATTTAATCACCGTCACAACTTTTATAATACACGTTGAAAAACATCATTCTGTCACTTTTCCGCGAGATTTTGAAATCGGTTTAAAATAATCCTTCATAATAGGAAGTGTTATTTTTCAGCTCCAGACTGCATCTTGGGAATGAAATTTTGACGCACATCACGAGGAGTATTATCTACGAGATATTTCAAAACTCAACTTGAAAGTCTTTAATAGCGTGTAATCCGATTTGGGTATGCTGTTGGGTCTTGATCTAACTTAGCCGCACCGTTCGATTGAAAATCGGCGTCATTCAAAAGTGCAGAAATTAACCTAATATATAAAAAGGAAATCAAATTAAATTTTAAAAAATTGAATATCTAAACTAAACCGGGAGTTATAATGCAATATTGTTTATTCATAACAGTGAGAGTTATTATGTAATATTGTTTATTTATAGTAGTGTTATATGCTAACAATGTTTATAACAATATTTATAACAGGGATTCCTAACGGGGCCAAGCTGGACCCCTCGGGCGTCGATGGAAGTTTAAAAAGGGTCTATAGTATTCCAGGGCTCTAATGGGGGACTATTTGATTTTTCTGTTTTAAAATTTAACTTTTTTAGGAATGTAATTATTAGATAATAATATCTGTTTTAATATGTATAAATACAGATTTGCATAGGGAGAAGTGATCCACGCATTTAAAGTCGAATGTCATGACGATTTTGTATCTGCCTCGAATGCCGCCGTTGGCATTTATTTGTGTACCAACACTAGGTAGAACTGGGGAAATTCATTGGACCTTAAACAGCACATGGGTCCTCCCGATGCAACCAATCAGAAGCAGTTTCGTTTTTTCCGCTGGCGATGTTTGTGCAATTGCAGTCTGTGTTTCTGAAATCTTGCTTATACTTGTGAAATTAAAAATGAAAATAGTACAAAAATAATAAACATAAACCTAACGAACCACCTTTTTCTAATTTTTTTTTCGAATTCTTAACCAAATTGTTATCTTTAAATGTTTTATGTGCAATTCTTAGTATTATAATTATGTTGGAGGCTGTATATTATACAGAAAAATGTGAAGGGGTCGATGAAGAAAATTATTCTTTTAAAAGGATCGATGTTTTACAAATGTTAGGAACCCCTGATTTATAACAATGTTTATAATAATATTTATTTATAACAATGTTATATGTTGACAATGTTTATAACAATTTGTTTATAATAATGTGAGTTATGATGCAATATTGTGTATTCATACCATTTCTAAACTTACAGGAATGTATACAAACAAAAAAATACACTTTTACTTTTCAACTATACTGAAATTTGTGGACATTAAGTAATTATGGAAATAAAATTCTGTAAATTACAACAAAATTTAGAAAGATTAAGAAAATTTTCAGAGGTTTAAACAGACTAAAATGTAAAGTAAATTAATGATTGGAGATATTAAGACGATTTTCTATGTTTTAAACAGTAAAAATTGTTATGTAAACGAAATTACGATTTCAAAGATTATAATAGCGGGTTATAAAAAAAGAAAACAGTAAATTGAAATTGGGAAAGAAATGACTTTCAAAGAATCGAACATAATTAATCAAAAATAATCAAAAATATACATTAGTGATCCCTCTGTAAACCTGAATTATGGAAAAATTAGCGAATCTCATATGAATTTTTTTATATAAAAGTACGTTTTTTCATAAAAATATAGAAGTTCGTATGAACACAATTTATGATTTCACCTCCTCACATACGCAAGGAACAGAACCTTGGTTCTTAAAAAAATACTGAAAATTTATAAAAAGAAAAAAAATTCATTTCCTTTAAAATTTTCATAACATAGAACGCAAATTATTAGGGAAAATCCCATGTTCGTGTTAGAGGCCAATTTGCAATTTGTTTTGACGCTATTTTGTTCTCCACCGTCTTTACATTCAATTCTTCAGTAATCGGAACGAACAATTAAGTTGAAATTTTATGGCATTAATTATAAATTTGCTAATATCAATAATTTCAACCACTTGTTATTTTTTCCTTGTGACGCTCCAAAGTTTCATTTAGAAATGTCGCCAAAACAATTAATGTCGCCAAGTTACCCCACCATACATATTTAGCCGAAAATTCATCCCCTCATATTTTTAAAAAATCTCTCTGCAACATATTTTTTCCCTTTTTTATTTTTTCATACCATTTTAAATTTACTTAATAACACTTTCTTTGCTTAGAAGACATCCTTTTTTTCTTATACATCTTAATTAATACCCGCATATTTTTTAATACCCCCGCTATAAGATTTTTTTCTTATAATTCAGAAGTTAATAGTTAGTATGAGTATTTTATAATTAACTAACATAGTGTTTTTCTTTTAGTAGCCAAAAATAATTTAACCTTCTTAACTGAATCAAAAAACCCTGACTGAACGAATAACAATACTTATTCAATCTATGTAAATTCATAAAATTTCGTTCAAACTAAGGTAGACATATGTCTTAGTACAATGCACTTTGTGTGCCTTTTTTCTATGTTTCTTTAAATATATGGATGTATTATATTAATACAATAGATATATTGTTAATAATCCAATCGAAGCATTTGAGCTTCCAATTTTGAAAGTCTACAATATGTACATTCTTTTTACACGGAAATATCCCTCCATATATATTGGGATATATATGAAAGGCATATATAATTAACAACATATATCTTTTATAATTTGAATGTTATTCAAAGCCACTTTTGTGTCATTATTGCTGTAAAGGGAGTAAATATGAGAAAAAGAAAAAAATGTAAGAGTATTTTGAGAGACTGTGAATCAAACAAAATTTTCAATTTGCAAATAATCCAAGTATTCTTGTATAAACAAAGATTAATTACTTTCTGAAAAAATAACAAGGAATAATTCGTTCCAATTCTTGAATGGTCGCTTACAAGAACAAAATACTTCACTAAATGTCGCAAAGTCCATCATCATATTCTGAGTGGTAGTATTATTTATTTTGATACGGTAAGCACTTTGTACTGAAGACATATGCATGAACATCCTCGCGAGACTTCATGACTTGTACAATTTAGGAGACGCAGTGGTCCAGATGGCAATGACAGCGATCCAGTGACTTGAACGTCAGTGGTTCGATGCCCGTCACTAACAAAATCCACCACCGTTGTACATTAATGACGGCTGGTACATGAAAAATCTGTCGGGGATGCAATGTTCTCCAAGTTCTCAAATTTACCTCTGGAGGTGAGGGGTCAAGTCTACCGGTCTCGTTGTCGCAGAGTTTCGCGACATCGTAAAAGCGCAAAAAGAAACGGATGAAGAAGGCAAGTTAATTGGAAGATATAGTAGTAAAGAATAGTGGATAGCAATTTTAAGCAATAAAACCGAATCGATGGAAATGAGAAGAAAGAACAGGCTACCCAGTTGCAGTGAGGAAGAGATAAAAAATAGATGGAAATAGAGATTAGAATGTAAAAGAAAGTGAAGAGGCAAATAAAAGAGGAATAGTATAGAAGAATAAATAAAAGTGTAACAAGTAGTTGAGGCAAAATTTATGAGGGTAATAAAAGAATACCTCACAAGAAGAAAAAGTGTAGCGGTCCGTGGAAAGAAGTA
This sequence comes from Dolomedes plantarius, assembly GCA_907164885.2. Classification (NCBI taxonomy): domain Eukaryota; kingdom Metazoa; phylum Arthropoda; class Arachnida; order Araneae; family Dolomedidae; genus Dolomedes; species Dolomedes plantarius. The sequence goes on along the minus strand of OU015493.1, from coordinate 45,801,194 downwards.
AGGAAAGAGTGGCAGTAAGGAATATAGAACGTCCACGCTGAGATTGGTTAGCGAGGGAAGATGGAGGGAACGTCCCCCAAACCAATAGCAGGATAAATAAAAGTATATGACGAATGAAATTGGACGAGGCGTGGCTAACAAATTAATAATGGAAACGAATATGAAGAAAGAAAAGTAGATGAGGGTACTCTGAGAGTTGATATTACCCAGAGAGTTGCAGTTAGTAGTAAGAAGAGAGTTGCCATAAATAATTGGCGGTGCTGAGTTATAATCGCTATGAGCTACAATGTATGAAAAAAATGTATGAAATAAGGTATTGCAGGTACCTATTGCTTCATACAATCGAAGCATGTTCTGCCTTATGCCCCCAGCTGACCTAACCACACAGATCAAAATTCAAATGTGTTCAAATTAGTATTCAATGCTTTCTTCCCAACAGAACATCATAATGTCCTTAGTTTAGTTTTAATATAAAACTTCATTTGTGATTGTGTTAATAAACACTTATTTTCTTCGCCTATAGTTTATAAACGCTAAGGTGCTGTTATTATCACGTTGTCAGATTTTTCGATACTAACATTTTCAAGTTCACCAAACTTTCAAATAAAACAAGTGACATACATAGCCACGTTTTGGCAACGGTTAACAGTGAAAGAAAATAATATTGAATTCAAAAAAAAAAAATTCAGGTAGTCTCCTCTAACGAAACTACCGCGGGTTATTAACGGAGCATTACTTATCGTTTCCTTACCTTTTCTTTTTAAAATTTATTCTATTTTATTTTATTTTATTTTATTTTTTTGACGCATTTTGGTACTTTCCTGTTTAATTGTTTAATACTTAATGGGTTTGGCGCGCTGCCAAAATTATCACTCGCGACGCAGGACAATTTTTTTCTCTCTCAAGGACCGCTATTGAGGAACGTAATCCTACGTTAAAAAACATGTTGCGTATTTAAAACCTCGAGAATGTTTTTAATAGTTTGAATTTTAATTATTTATTTTTAATACTTTTTATGGACTTAAAGATTTTGGACTACCTTTAAAACTTTGGTTTCCATGAAAATTCCGAAATTATTTTTATTCCTTTTTCTTAAAGAATATAAATTTCTGTTTTCAAATCTCTTTTTTTCTGTACGATCATTAGAAATGAAATTAGAGCGACTGAAACAAGAGAAAAAACTGTCAATTTCAATGCAAGTGAAAACTTCTTTAAAGCTCTTTTCTTTTATTGTACTGATTTAAGCATGAGTTAGTAAACAGTTAGTAAGTGTTTACAATAAAAATCTTTAGAGCGTGCTTTTCTCGATTTGTATGTTCTTAATGTAATCGCTAACCTATTTGGGTGATGCATTTCAGCCTTCACTTCCTAACAGCTACCCCCGCTTTCAAAATTGATATCGCCTCACAAATATGAATATTTCATCCTTCCACAAAGCCTCGTCTCCCTCTGTGTTATATTCATAGGAACTACAGTGAGTTCGGTTTCTCCGATAACCCGTAAAGTAAATTAAATTTTGCACTCAGTTAGGGAAATTCTCTGCAATCGTCTCTTCCGTTCACTTGCATCAAAGCCCCAAATGAAAGCTACCGAAACGGCGCATTTCACTCACTCTCGCTGCAACGAAGGATGTATAATTTCAGAAGAGGATCAGCTAATTTGGATAAAACCTTCTTTAAAGAAAAAAAATAATAAGATTTTCTCTCAGAAATTTTAATTTCGTTTCCGACGCAAAATGAAAAAATACTGTGAAAAATCAATGTCATTAGGTATTGCCCGTCATTGAAACACATAACAAAAAAATTCGTGGTTTTCTATGCTACTAAACTTTAAGCTGTAGTAATCTCTATCTTACTCCTCTATGAATGGTTTGGTTAGACTTCGCGTCGAGTTTTAATAAATTGTTGTTTTTTTCAGTAGAAACTTTATTTTACAATTACTTGAGACCATAAAATTTTACACTGAGGAAAAAAAGAGTCAGAGAGTACTGTAACAAAAAATACTCCCCAACTAGTATTCCCATATATATATACACTCTGTTACAAAAAATATATGCACCCAGAAGGAAACGAGCTACATCACGAAACTTAACATGTATGTAGTGTATGAGGAGATAAGCAAATGATTACAAATTCAGAAGAACAGACGTTTTATTAAGAAGATATGGCTTGAAAAAGGTAACAAATCAGTAAGTAGTAAATCCACCTCTGGCAGCTATAAAAGCCGAAATACGGCGTGACATCGAATCAATGAGGTCACCTATGACCTCCTGCGGAAGATCATGCCATAATCTTTGAAACTGGGCTGTTAATTCAGCAGTATTCCGGGACGGCTGCAGCTGCCTCCGAAGAACGTTCCAGACGTGCTGTATTGGCGAGAGGTCTGGTGACATGGCAAGCCATGGGAGTACGTCATATCCTTGAAGACATTGTTGGGAGAGTCGCGCAGTATGTGGACGAGTGTTGTCTTGCAGGTAAATGACACCTGGGCGACTTGATAGCATAGGCAGTACAACTGACGTTAAAATCTCGTCCACGTAACTCCGTGCCATCAAAGTGCGTAGAGAGATGACTAGAAGTGATCGTGTGTCCCAACAAATCGCTCCCTACACTGTCACACACTGTGTAATCTCCGTATGCCTCTCGACAACAAATGCCGGATCGGACCGGTGGCCTGGCCGCCTCAAAACGCGTATGCGCTGGTCTTCAGAATTGCGACTGAATCGGGATTCATCGCTGAAGATCACACGCCTCCAGTCAGTCACACTCCAGCTTGCCCGAGGTCGGCAAAAATCCAATCGACACTGCCTATGATGTGGGGTCAGTGGTAGGCATCTTAATGGACGTCGGCTCCTTATACATGCGTCGGACAGTCGTCTCCGAATGGTTTCCCTTGATGTCAGGAAAGTGGTAAATGGCGGCGAACCGATTTTAGTGACGTTGTCGGTGCGGACGTGGCCGGTCTTATGATTGCGCGATCCTCGCGTGCATTTGTGTTCCTGGGACGGACTATCTCTTCCGTGATCCATTGTTGCCAACACCGAGCAACTACCATATCGCTCCGCCGAGGAGGCGGTCGATACGCCTGTTCGACCAACCTGCTTCTCTGAGGCCTACAATACGCTCCCTCTCAAAGTCCGACAATTATTCGTACTTTCGCCGGTAACGTCTCCGAGGAATCTCTAGTCACACTACCGTTCATCCAAGTCGACAGATTTGTTTGAATAACCCTATGGCACGAGCAATCCGGATTTTTAAACTCTCCCAGATGCGCATCTCATATGCGCATAGCGCGCCTACCCTTGTCTCATTGGCGTCGAAATTTTAATCATTTGCATATCTTTTACCAGACTGCATGCCTGCCAAGTTTCGCGATAGTAGCTCGATTTCTTCTGGGTGCTTATATTTTTTGTGACATAGTGTATTAATTAATAAATATTCTACTTTTAGCGCAATGCATTCTAATCTGCACTTTTGCATCACCCATCTCCGTATTGAAAATTAGAATTATCTAATAAGTATGAACATTTTATTCTTCCAAAACAATATCTCTTTCAAACCTAAGTCAGTTGCTTATCTTTGCCGGTCCATTAAGTAGATGAAATCTACTCACATTTATTGAATTCTCAACGTATTTAAAGTGGTTTGTGCCCGGCATCGAAATATCAAAGAGAATGTTACCGATGGGATGTCTTATGCTATATCTCCAAGACATCATCATGTGATTTATTTCGAAATCTGATCAGCTAATTTGAAACAGGAGAAAAAGCCACAGCTTTTTTTTTTAAAGAAGTTGGAAGAAAGAAAAAACATTTCAATAACCCCCAAAAGTTTGTTTCGTTTCATTATGAAGATGGGTAAAAAAATGACATAAAATCCCTATGAGAACTAATCACTATAGATAAAAACTCATTGTAAAAAAAATGAAAAATGTTATTCTTCAGAAATTTAGGCAAACTTGGTCTTTCTATTTGATAAGTGTTATCATGTACTGCATTTAACAAACAGTAATTATTTAAAAAATATTTTCTTTGCTGTTACTTCAGGACATTGAGGTTGTATTGGCGCCGAATGCTCATTTTTAAAGTCAAAAAATGGAGTGTTTATGGAGTGTGCCGACTGAAAAACATAATGCCTAAAATTTCAAGAATTCAAGGTATTTTATTTTCAAGCATTTGAAGATATAAATTTTCATATTTTTCAAGAATCACAATAAATTTAAGAATTCCGCTTACAGCGGCCATGATACACATACACTTATTAAAGAATTCCAAGTCAATTGAATTATTTAATTTCTCGCCACAAGGGGGAGTCAAAGGCGAGACAAAATCGCTGACGTCAACAAAACAAGACAAATGCGTCAGCACATCTGGAAAGGAGCGAACAGAGGTAATAAGCGTTAGAGAGTGTTATTACAAAGGAAAACTTCCCAACATATTTATCTATGTCTTTGAGTTATGTAATATAATTGCTAATATTTCCTTGATGCATTGGAATATTCAATTCCCAATACGTACTGCCGGTTTAAAAATTGATATTGCTTCACAAGTATGAGAATTTCATCATTCGGCATCGACTCTCTCTTCAACTACAGTAAACGGCTTTGCTCTGAGGACTCACGAAATAGATTAAATTCTGCACTCAGTTATTAAATTCTCTAAAAATTACAGATCGTCGCTTCCAGAGGATGACATCAAAGGATTAAAAGGAAAAGGATGTTGCCGATACGGTGTGATGGAAGCAATAAATGTTTATGGATTCCATCATCACAGAATTTCAGACTTTGTGTTCTCACTTTCTCCTTTATGAATAACCTGTTTCGGGACGTCCTGCCGAGACATAATAAACAAGTACACATCCAACGTTCCAGGCAGCCTTGCATCTAGGTTTGGCTGTTGCTCCTCAGCAAGGTATAGCCGTTGAGTACGCTCGATGAAAAAGAATTCTAAATGCAAAATCTATATATTTAAGTTGCTAAGCTATATTTAAGTTTGGGCAGTCCGTGAGAGAAAACTACTCCATCGATTTACTTCATTTTGGTCTTAAAAGAAAGATTGTAATCTGTAGATTTGCCAAATTTGGTTTTTGCAACCACAATTTGCATTAATTAGCGATCATTTAAAATTAAAAATTGATTTCTGCGCATCCTAAGTGGCATGTTTAAATCTGTCTTTAGAAGCTCACTGTTTCTGCGCATACTCAATGATATGTTTTAATGGTAAACACGTTTATTCCGAAAAATCTCTCTAGATCTCTCTCTGCTATTTTTATTTTTATGATAATTATGTTTGTAAAATAAAAGATTAAACCTGATTGAAATTGTTTATTTCGCGCTGTTTAATCAGCAGTAATTTACAATTAAAAAAATTGCTTTATGCGCATGCTCAGTGACATTTTTCAGTCTGGCTTTAGATACCCACTAAGTACGATGCCGCTTAAACACATTAATTTTTTTCTACGCATTATTGTGATGTTCAACATTTGGAAATGATTTGTTGAGTATAATTTGCGTATTAGTACATTTATTTACTATCTAGCCGTCATGTTTTGACGGGTATCAACTAGTTTATATAATTTTTTAAAGGTTAAAAGGCAGTACTTTGGTTTACTTCAGAAAAAGCTATCTTCTATCGCGTATCGTGGTATGAAAATTAGAGTGCTTGAAAAGGACAAAATGTAAAGAGCACTCTGGGTAGAGCCAATTGCAAATCCAAACACGTTTCAAGTAGCCCTTAGACCTAGGGAAGCATAGGTATTGTGTCAACTTAATAAACAGTTCCCATGGGGGAGTCTGTAACCCCCAGAGACCACGTTCCCAGGTAGCGGATCGGGGAATGCCTCCACAAGAATTTTCTTCGGTGGCAGATGTGAAATGATATACTCTTCGCGGACCAACAGGTAGGAATCTAACCTTTTTCGAGGAGATGGCATCGCTCTTACATGGATAGTGTATTCTTTTTTTCCTATATTCTTCTTCTGTAGTATTCCAGGATACGACAATAGAAACAATCACAATAAACAGTTACATATTTATGTTAAAGCTTCTTTTTATCGTAACGCCAAACTTTAAGGTAGTAACCTGTCGTTACACATAAATTCTTTCCAACATGTATTTCTATGCAGTCAATTATGCAATATAATCTCTAGCCTCCGCATGGTACATTTGAATTTTCTCTTCCCAACAACTACCTCCGCTTTCAAAATATTACCTGACATATACGAGCATTTCATCATTCCATAATGCAAAGTATCCCTCTTAAAGTTTTGAAAGCGGCTTTTCTATGGCGAGAGACATAAAGTAGATTAAATTTTGCACTCAGTTATTAAATTCTGAGCAATTTTAATGCCGTCCCTTCCAGTCACTTGCATCGAAACATCAAAGAGGGTGCTGCTGAATTGACTCCCTTCATTCATTTCTGAGGCAACGAGAGAAGTTTCCGATTCGGATGAGGATAAGCTAATTCGTACAAAGCTGCTACTCTCTTTTTAAAAAAATATTAAGATTTTCACTCGAAATAAAAGTTTTGATTCCGATAGAGATCATGGGGATAATACAGTGCAAAAAATTCCAGTATGACTGATAGCTGAGCATAAAATCGTATAGTATAAAACGAAATATTCATTTTTGGTATGACACTTTATAGTTCTAAAGGCGTATATCAACTTAGTAAATATAGTGATATACTAAGTGAATAGTAAGTAATCAATAAGTAAGCAATTAATAAGCGAAGTAATAACAGTAAGTAACTAAGTATATAAATATATAAATGCACACACATACACACGCATACACACACACACACACACACACACACATATATATATATATATAACATTAAAAAAACCTAAATTCCTTTCAAGATTCTAAATTCTTCTAAATTTCCTTGGGTGTAAATTTAGAGAGATTAATTTCGTTTCCGATTTAAAGAACAAAGACAGCTGCGTAACGTCTTCTCGAAAATCCCAAATTCTCGGGTATCTTACATAAGGTATCACGTGCCCTCTGACACCAGGGTCACGGATAGCCAATCATTACTCTTTTTCATGATCACATGACGAGCCACCTCAAAAGTTTATATAATACCCTGCGGTCAAGATTCGGAGAGCTTTTCATATTTCATTGCCCCGAGAGGTTGTGTCATTTTGTCTATGAAATTATTTAGTTCAACGTTATGATTGCTGTCAATGCTCCGGCCTCGACTACATAACATACGTCTATCTCTTCGCTGTGACATGGTGGGTCCATGATTTAATTGTTCCTCTCGGGTGGACCTACCACGTTTCATATATATATATGTGTGTGTGTGTGTGTGTGTGTATATATATATATATATATATATATGAATGAAAAATTGGTCATGGTTTAAATTATGAATTTAAACAAATTTGAAATAAAATTTAATTTTGTTCAAGAATTTCTAATTACATAATCATCTTTGTAAAAAGTCCCATTTGTTGAAAACTATCATTAAAAACTTGTATTTATGAGAAAAACTTTTAAATGTTCTTTTCTGTTCAACTTTATACCGGACCAAGTAAATCGAAGAAACTCAAGAACATGAACTTACAATGCGAAATTGTATTCTTCCTGAGAGGGAGCGTAGAGCTATAAGTGTTACTGCGCAAGCGTCTTAAGCGCTCTCTGGTAGCAACAGATGTAATAACAACACATTTTAAGAATAATATAAAAGCTCAATATTCTTCATTCTTAATGTGTTATTTATTCAGTGGCATGTTCCTATTGAAATTCTTACGATCATGGCGTACATTTCGTTTTCTTCCAACGCCTGTGATATTTAAAATCCTCATTTCCTCTATGAAGCATATTTTCATCACAATCGACTGAAACATTCCAAGGCCTTCGACATAACTTAAAAATAAATATTTGTTGTATTAAATACGTAATTATAACATGAATCACAACAAAACCCCGCGAAATAACAAGTCCCTGTAACTACCATCTCCTCATTTCGCTGTTGACGCCGAAAGCTAGGAGTTTAATTTATGTGAACTCTCTGCCTAAGCTGCCAGGGAATTAGAAATTATTCTCTTATAGCCCTTGAAAATATATATATTTGGCAATCGAGTCGTAAATCTTCGGGAAATGCACGACTCGCCATTTCAGCGCCAAAAGGAAATCCGAGTCACACTCGTAAGCACGGTGTGAAATGCGCGGAGTTATTGTAACTGCGTAAAATTTAAAGTGATGCATGACGTGTTTCGCCAGCGAGGAATAGACATTCAAATATTTAATTATGTCTGTCTCTAATAAAAGTACTACCAGATTGAACGAATCTTTTTTCCCGATATAATTAAGCATGGGAAAGTCGAAATATTTTAAAGTGTAATGAGCATTTGCCTGAAATAGTTTCGAATTCGGGTCACCAAATCACGTGCGGGGTATTTCCTCACCAGAACCATCCAAGAGATATGAATAAATCAAATTTTTCAGACACTAATCACTATATTTCCTATTTTTAGCGTAGTATTACATTCCTCAATAACGGTCCTCCAGAAAGGAAAAAAAAATTGTCCGTCCTCCATCGAGAGTTATAATTTTTGGCAGCGCGCCAAACCCAATAGCAGTAAGCAGTTTAACAGAAAAGTATCAAAAGGCGTCAATAAAAAAGAGGTAAGCAATGATCAGTAATCCTACGTTAAAAACCCGTGGTAGTTTATTTAGAAGAGTCTACCTGAAATAGTTTCTCACAAACAAAAAGAGTAAAACTTAGCCAGTGACCAAACTTAGTAAGCCAGTGACCTTTATACACAGTGAAACTTTTCTATGGCGGCCAGTATTGGATCCGAAAAAAAGTTGCCATTTTGAGGGATTGACGGCTAGAAATATTCAACTGTACTAACACTATATACAAGTATGTATGTATGTCCCAAAATAAATCTTGCTCCTAATTTCCCCCTAACCCTTATTGCAATATTTTTCTTCTAACAAAGCACAACCCTTTTTCTTAAACGTAACCTAGTAATAATGTATTTGATAAATTATACAATCCCTCAAAGCACGTGCCAACATTTTCCAAGGCACTGAACATTCTTTAACCCTTCCATGAATGATCAAATTCAATAACATACTCTTATACTCGTATGGTCAAGAAACCGAACCCCTCGCGTCCGATTAACATTAAGTAACTATAAATAAACCCTGTTTACAACCAAATATCCACTAACAGATCGACGATACCCATTCTTGACCCAGTCTGCATTATTTCACACTAAACTGTAAGCACTTGGAAGAACGCGGGAAAAAGCCCGTGATTGTTCTAACCAATTTAAAAATTCTAACCCATGGTAAACAAACATAGTGAAATGTCCATTTTGCATACACATGAAAGGGAGACGTTTCCGATTTTTCGTTCGAAGTGTTGCAACGTAAAGCCATGGCTTTTTCTAAGTGTCGTCGTGTACACTCCCGCTGCGCATTGTTCTTCTCTCCACCAAGTATCTACGGCTGCTAATTCTTCTTTAATCGGTGAATCATCATGCTTACGTATGTTTTGCCTGTCCATCACCATGCATTGGACATGTGAAATAAAATATTTGGAAGAAGAATTGGGCTTATTTTTCTATGATCTACCCTTCCCAATTGAGTCTTTTTTTTATATTTTTATTTTCTACAAAACACAAGGCAAATAATCTAGTCGCTGGTTGAAAAAAAACTGAACACTGATAAAATAATACTTTTAAATTAAAACAAATGATTTTTTGTGATCGATTGGCAAGAAAGTGTTGTGATTTACACATACAATATTTGAACAATTAAGGTAGGTTTGGTTCCTAAACCTGTCTCCCAAAAAATAATATTTTTTGGTGGGTCATCAAAATTAAAATATATCTATTAGAATCAAATAGCAGAAAGCAAACTTTTCTAGTATGATTATTGCCAATTATAGCATTTTATGCTATACTTTCTATTATATAGAAAGTATAGCTTTCTATAAAATACAAAGTATGTATCGTCAAGTACACCTGCACTCCAAACCTATTTATCCCTGAATGAAATTTTCTTATTAAAACGATTTATTTGAAATTCCTTAGAAGCTACTCATAAGAAATGTGATACAGCATTCCTTCTTTTCTGTTTTTCGTCAGATTTCTCCAAGGTTTTTCATTTACTGTAAAATTTCATAAAATATTTTCCTTTATGCAAAAATATTACACTAAAAACATTATTTTTCGTATTTAAAATTACAAAATCTATAAATAATGATTACAGGACTCCTGTAAAGATTAGAAAATTAGAAACCATTAAAAAAAGATTGGATTTAGAAATCATTCTACGCACGAAAGTTAGAAACTGTTGTTGCGATAATAGCTGTTGGCTCAGATAATTAAACTTAAAATACACTACTAGCCAAAAGCATTGCAAATTTGAGAAATCTAATATTTTTTCAAGAATAAGCCCCAAAAAATAATATTTTTTCAATGCAACTGATATACTTTAAAATCAATATGTTAAATTAGTTTAAAGATAAGATATGATTAATTTATTGAAAAAAAATAATTATTTAATTTTATAAAAAATAGCATACAAAAAATGTACAGGTTATCAGAAATCGGAATTCATTTTGGTTCCCCGCAATAAAATAGAAATTCATAAACAATTTCAAGTTCTTTTGAGCAAAAAACATAATAAATGAGTGCAATTGGACCGAAAAGCACTTAATATGTTGTTGGGCTGCCTCAGACTTTGATCACAACAGCCATTCTTTTAGGCAAGGAATGCACAAGGTTTTCCAACACTAGGTTTTGCATGAGTCCAGACTGCCTGGTTCGTACAGCAAAACACCCAGAAAGCTAAATAATGTGGGGCTGCATGTCATATAAGTCATGTCTATAAGTCATGTCTATAAGTCAAATGGATGACTCCATTTTGTACAGGGAACTATGAAGAGTGACCAGTATATTAGTTTGCTGAAGGATCGATTACTTCCTAATGCTCATTACATGTTCCCAAGGCAGAAATGAGTATTTCAGCAAGACCTAGCACCCTGCAATACATCGAAAAAGGCAAGAAAATCTTTGAAATTAAATTAAATTTCATTAGAATTCAATTCTGAACTCTAAATCTAAACATTTCTTAATTTAGATTAAGGCTGAATTTGCAAAACATGGTATTAATGTTCTCCCATGGCCAGGAAACGCGCCAGATTTATATTCTGTAGATAATTTAAGGAGTATAATTAGGAGGAAAATATCTCAAAATCATCCCAGAACAAAAGGAGAGATTCAGGAAACAATAATTGATATTTGGCACCATGAAACATGAAAGAATGTTGCAAAACTTTATGGATTCCATGCCTAAAATAGTGGTTGTTGTGATCAAAGCCAGGGTCGTACCAACAACATATTAACTGATTTTCGGTTCAGTTGCACTCATTTATTATCTTTCCTGCTCAGAAGAAATTGAAATTGTTTATTTATTTCATTTTGTTACGGGGAACCAAAATGGGTGCCGATTTCTGATAACCTGTACATTTTTGTATGCTATTTTTTATAAAACTAAATAATTATTTTTGTTCAATAACTTAATCATATGTTGTCTTTAAACTAATTTAACACATTGACATTGAAAAAATATTATTTTCGGGGGCTTATTCTTGAAACAATGTTAGATTTCTCAAACTTGCAATACTTTTGGCCAGTAGTGTAGTCTCAATTTTAATTTTTTTAAACAAAATTTCAACGTGTTGAAGTCATTTTACAGGCAAAACTTTTATGTGCACATTTAAGAGCAAAAATACATTGATTCGAAATGCATGTAATTAAAGGAAATATAGTTTTTCCCCGGGGCACCCCTAGTTGAAGCTCACAGCTTTAAAAATAATTAAATTGTCAATCATACATAAGCAACTTTCAATTTGATGTTAGTAAATTTTGATCGTTTGATTTATTTTATTCCCAATCCATCATATCCATCCAGTTTGAAATCAAAATTTCCCATAACAGGAAAATAAAGTCTCAAAAGTATTTCCAAGCGGGCTAAAATATCTAATAAACGCTGGGCTCGCCTCACCGCCAGCTTTTCCCTCTTGTGGAGCGGAAAAGGGCCTCAAGTCGCCGTTTAATTAATGGGTCTTTGCAAATAAGTTAAAGCCCTGTTTTCCAATCAGAGATTTCCTCGAAATATCGCCAAGGAAACTCCCAAGCCGAATTCTCTGCGGTTTGCAATCCAATATATATTTAAACAAGCTCAGTTATTAGAGAATACGGCTCTTTTCTTATAAGCACATGTATATGTCATAGAGAATATGATCTTGAGAATTTCAACTACCTAAATTTTAAACAGAAAACGGAAACTTGTATGACAAACGTGTCACTTAATGCAACGAACTTCAGCTAGTGACAAACGGGTCATATTCTGCCAGCCGATATAGCTGAGGCTCTTTCTTTTTTTCATTTTTAGTTAAAAGAGTGGTTAAAATATGAAAAATAAAGTTCTAGAGAGAATTCATCATCCATTAATTGGACAACCAGAAAAAAATGGTAGAGTGAAAAATTTTAAATCTACTCTGATTAGGTACTTAAATTATCTTTGGTCTTCTCCTGGCGTCAGAGAAATTTGCAGAATCCTTAAAACGTCTTGTATATAAGAATTCCTTAAGGCCTGTTCACATAGCAGTCAAGGTCATCGGAGTGTTCCTGGATGATGATTCGTGAGTCAACAGATGATTTCATAGAGCTCAGATATATGATTGGTTAAAATTTAACGCTTACGCTGACGGACTGCTATGTGAGCAGGCCTTTAGAGTGTTAGGTCAAAGTTTTCCAATCCTTCCCGACAATATGTCAAAGAGTCAGTCACCCCCTCTAAACTATTTATTATTTCATTGCAATTCTTATTTCCGGTAATGAGAATGATTAAAAGAAATCTCAGACCACAGATTATGCTCTGTATATATTGTTTTAGAGAAGGTAAAACTTAAAATACGTTTCTCACAAAACAAAAAAAAGGAGGTAGAACTTTGTATATCGGGAATATGCCTGTTTTCGTGTATTTAATCAAATGGAAATGCCATATTTCTGAAGAACATTGCAATGTCATGTAGTCCTGCTGGGTACTTTACTAAAATAAATTGTTATTTGTCATTTGCTTCCGTACTAAATTCTTTTATGTTTCATTAGCTGAATATCCGTGCTTCGCTAATACTATGTAAGTTTAATATCCATAAAACATACTAATTTGAATTAAATCCTTAAAAAAACTTCCATCTCAATTTCGTTTAGTGGTTAAATTTTATCTTTTACCGTATTTTAATATTTCTTTTGTTAATTTATTTCGTTGTTATGCACGTGACGCAAAATTAATTTAAAGCATCACAAAAAGAAAAGGAACCACGTGATAAGCACTTAATAACTTAAATTCTAAATATTAATCTTTAAAAATTCACCAAAAATCAGAAAAGGGAGGTAAAGATTCGATACAGATTTCATTTTAAATAATTTTTTATCATCTTTCTCTTGATATAAATTTTATAACCTTCAAATTATTATTTTAAATGCAAACTTAAAAAAAGTTATAAAAACAGCTTAAAAATTTAATTTTTTTAAAAATTTAAGAGGAATTTTTCAAAAATCTGTCTTAGTGCACCCCTACACTATAAGAAGAATCGCCATGCAAAATTTCAGCCCTTTAGGACCAGCGCAGTGGTTTGTTCTCTGCGCTAACTGTCAGTCAGTCAGTCAGTTACGGAACTGTTTTATTTATATTGATGGATTACAAATTGAACAAGAACGAAGTACAATGTGAATACGATTTATGAATCGGCGAAATAATGATATATCCAACAAACATACGAATTTATAATTAGAAGTACGATCAACATACGAATTCAGAAGTTCAGGAAATGTTCAAATTTGGAAGGTAGCTCCTAGAATTCTGCCTGTAATCTACATAGAGTAGGTATCTTCAGCTCCCTGTCGAGCGGACTCTAGGTGGACCGCTTGTTATAATTTCATGGCCCGCCGTACCAGGTCACCATGTTTCAAGTGAACATAGAAGTTGAAATTCGAATAAGTTATAAAGAGGCTAATTGTCTGCAGACGCAAAACGGAGAGGAAAGAAATACCTCTAGGTGCAGAATGAAAGGGATGAGTGAGAATTTTTTCACTCCATCCATTTTTGTCAATTTGTCGCTGTTAAACACGATCGGATATGTAACTCCTAAGATTTTTGCAACTCTTCCTGACAACAAGATTAAATGTCACGTTCTCAAAACTATCTAGTGTTTCCGGGATTAGTACATTTTTCTTTAAACGGTAATATTTTCAAAAATTCTAAATTAAAAATTATAATATGTATGGTGTTTCTACGATGAAAATAAAATTAACAATACAAAATTGATACTTATAAAAATATAATGTTGTGAACCCCTTGAAATCGGCGATTAGACCTTAGGTAGGTCTAAAGAAAGACAAAGAATATGAATTTTATCATAAAAATTCTTATAGTGTCCCATTCAGTTGTAAAGTAAATACCTTATTAAAAATATTTTTTCTTGTATATAGTTCTATAAAAGTGCCACATTTAATTTCATTTTCATAAAAAGAGATGCATTTAACTAACCAACAGAACCATATACATGTAATCTATTAATTCCATATTCCAGTTGAGAAATTAGGACAAGATTCGAATGTGGAAAGCAACTACTAGAGTTCCGTCAAATCCCAGATTATAGCTTTTATGAATGACGTACATATATACCACACATATATTTTTTTAATCTTATATATTGTTATGTATCATATATCTGCTAACATATGATACTTCCATCTTATAATCTGTCTCAAAACAAGCGTGGATCAGGCAACACCGTTAGTGCAAAGAATAAATCAAACTTGAAAAAAATCGTGTACAAAAGTGTGTAAAATATTGTAGTTAACGTGGTCAACAGCATTAAGAGATAAGTGAAGGTATTACAATTATTCACGGATATACTGCGTTCTCGAAGGAGGTACGACATCCCTAATTTCTTTGGATGACCAACGCAGACACGTATGAATCTGTATGAATCTGTTATAATGCTTTAGATTAATATTTTACTTTATGCTGCAAATATTGAAATATTTAAGGTTGTCTTGTAAATGACTGCTACGAAAAACTCGTGGAAGAAGATAAATCAATAAATAGTGGCAAAAAAATAAAATGCTCTTTTCAAAAATGATTAAAATAAGTATTTTGTTTAAACATTTTGAAAATGGTGCAAAATAGTACTATACGTTGGTTTAAAAAATATTTTTTCACTTATACATTTCAAAATGTTTTGCCCTCAGCTGCCCCCCCCCCTATACACAAATACTCTCATCATCTAATCTAAAATGCAGCTAGAGATCAAATCAACAATTTGCTGGTACTTCATTACTCAGTTTCCCCAAAAGTTACGAAATCCGTAAAATAAGCGGCATTTATACAAACCTTTCGGCTATTTAATCGCAATTAGTTTCGTTTGGTAAGTAGACACTCTAAATTCTTCCCTTCTTCATTCAGCAGATAATGAAATAACATTTAGCAAGGTCCATTACCGAAATATTAAAGTATTTAATTTCGTGTTTACGAAATTGTCAAGCAATTTTCATGTAAGTGAAATTAAATTCTTGCATCTAGGGACTGTTATTCAGCACGATTACAATACTGAAATGTAATTATTGATTTTGTAACATGATACGCAATAATAAATATTCATTCTTAGAGTTTACCATGGAAATGAAACGAGTCAAAAAGGAACATGTAAAATGCGACGAGGTAAACTCGTTTGTAGGTCAAGTCTTTACACCAATTTAGGTATCAAGCATATTTTATCCTACACAATTTATCACCTTTTCTCTGAGATTACTTCCAAATCAACATTAGGTATTCGTAACTCATGTGAAGTCTTGTTCATTAAATCATGTGAAAAATATAACTTTTAAGGCGACAATGGACCTTCAGAATGACAAATATATGTCCCCAAAACGTTTTTTTTCTTTCAGAAAATGATTCTGCAACTCATCAGCTTTAAATTAAAAAAAAGTATGTTAATCTGATCATAATTAACAGAGTTGAAAGTATTTTTTTCAAACGTAAACAATGGAAATGTTAGTCAAATAAACTTTAAATTCTATTTTCTCAAAATTAGTTTTCATGTCGTTTCGGTAAGTTCAAAATGTTCCATGCGTCACAATTTTACTTGAATTCTCATAAAATTTCATAAAATGATTATTTATATATGTTAGAATAAAACTTAGTAATCAATTCATTATACTATTTTAAAACAACATAAAATTTTTACAATAAAAATTTTTTTTTTGATAAAATTTTGCATAAAATGACCTATTTTTATCGATTTCTTTTCTAGTTTTTATAAATATAAATGTAAATCAAATATTGCTACTAACTTTTATTATGACTATATAAAGCTAGCTTATGAGAGAAAATTAGATATCTAAGACAAAAACTGATGCGCACGGAGCATTTTTATATAGAGTAATTAACAAACTGATTTTAATTAATATCTTAATTAATTACATTGTGATTTTTTAAATTTATAATTTCCATCTCTAAACAACACTGTATAAGTATACAATTGGTTAATAAATAAATAAAAAAGTTTTTCATGGTCCATTGTCGCCTTAAAAGCCAGTTTTAAGATCAATGTAAGAAATTCGTAAGTGTTATATATATATTTTTTTTGTTTCCTGATTAAAATACTGATATTTTAATCTATGTTTGTTTGTTTAGTTGTTGTTGTGTCTGTGGATAGAAGCTCTATCCGCAGAAGAGGGGGTGCCATTGCCTCAAGAGAGGGTGGACCTCTATATGTTACACCCCAGTCCGGTGTACATATGAATACAAGGAAATAGAAACATAAATCGCACAATCACGGAAGAATATTTTATTAACAAACGATGACACCGGCGATGGACAATGGGTTGCATCTCCCCTTATGTTTAATCTATCGCATGCTATAATACCCTCTAAATTTCAATTCACGATGCATGCCATCTATTACATACATGTACATGCGTATATTTATATGTACAGTGAAACATCTATCAATCGTTTTTAAAGGGACCTGTTGAACTAAACGATAAATGCGGGAAAATAAAAAATAATATTAACATACCTAAATTTTTTATACACCAAATTTTTTTTCTCACGTACATAGATGCTGACATAAGGTACAGCGTAATTGAAAATAAAACTACAAAGTTGTGCCTAAATCTAAAAATAATAATAATAAATAAGGAGTACAATAAGTACGCAGGAATTTTATTTTAATTCAAACAAAGCGTTTGTTATTTGGCGATTTTATTTCCACAAGTAAGCAATATTTTTGCTTCGTTTTGCAAATAGTAATCTTGTTAGCCCCGGTTATTGTGTGAGAATATAAAAAAAAATTCAATTTTTCAAAGGCCACGCATACTTCCGAGAACGAGGGTACAGGCAATGGATCTTCTTTGACACCATCTCCAACCTCATCTGTTATCTCGTTCAACCTTACGTGACAAAAGTTTTCGATTGTTTCAAACCCACAAGAGGCGACTTCATCTCCAAATGCTTTAAACATATCAAAATTTATGCATTCAAAATTGTGTAGTAATAATGTCATTCTAGCTCAATGCAGACATTTATATTTTAGGTTTTGTTATTTAAAAAAAACAGATTGATCTAGTAAAATAGTAATAAAGCTGAGATATTCTAAACGCATACTGCGGTAAAACGACTGATAAAGGAACGATCTTTATGAAAAAAAACGTAAATCGAAAGTTTAAGAAAAATTGCAAAAATCACGATATTTTACATAGATAGATAGATAGGTAGGTAAATAGATAAATAGGTATGTATATATGTATGAATGTATGCATGTATATACATACATGAATGTATGCATGTATAACATTATTTCAAGACCAGTACTTAAAAAATTATATTTTAAATCTCTCTATTGTAAAAAAGATAACACTCGCTGCCGCTGCCGCCGCTGTCAAAAGCTTGTCGCGCTAACTCCTCTGAAACCGCTGGGGGTATGGGGTCGAGACCAATACCAATAGATGAAGAAAAATGTGGGAAACAAAGTGAGACATTTATAATCTTCGTCGGACTCTAAGTTTTTTTTTTTTTGTTTTATGTTTTGGGGGAAAATATTCATCTTCAGATTACGATAACTCACCAAAAAATAATTGTAGAATTTTAATCTTTTTACATTCTAAGACTACACACATTTCGCTTTCAAACTAGGCCTCATTTTTTTAAAAAATATTTTAAAACAGACTAATATTTTCATCAAAAAATGAAACACAGTTTTTCAAGAAATATCGTCACATATGTGGATGGAATATCGATGCTCCTCGAGTTTTTATCTTATAACGAAAATATTTACATCATCTGGAAGATGAAAGCTTTCTTATTCATATGAACCTCATTTCAAGTCTCTATCTTAAAATTTCGATTTTTTATTGAATTTTAAAGCTGATCATCCAACTGATGATTCAACAGTGATTCCCCTTCGCATAAGGGTGACAACAATAAATGGGTGGAAGCTATTGCATTGCCCGAGAATCACCCCTATGTATCTCGCTATTAGCCCTAACAGAGGAGCGAGCGTAGTGAGCCTAGGAGCGCAGCCCCTAGTTACTCATAAAATTACTTGCATAAGAGAATAAATAAACTATTACGAAGAACTCTTTAAGTTTCGTCAGCGCTGTAGTCGAACTGGCTGAAGGTCAAAGAGCTGACCAATATGAGGTTGGAAGAAAAAAAATCAAGCAAAGATTACATTTGAATTTGAGTTCATTCCTTAAAAGGTCACAGACACAACTCAATACATAAGCTAGTTAGAAAAAGAACAGCATTTGATACGCTTTCTAAACTGAACATGACAGAAGTTCGATCGGCAGGGTGAAGATTTAAAAATTTAGCGTTATGGTGAAAAGCTAGAAACGAAACTTCAAAACGACAGGAACATGATATGAGCATCTCTCTACTGCACCTTATGATTGACTAAATTCCAACACATCAACGATGAACTGACAGGGCCCCCAGAAACAACCAATTCTAAGAACTAGGTCGTTATCACAAAAGAATTTATAATGTGATTCTCACATTTATAGCATGATTCGAAAGAAACATTCGATGGAAAATGCTTTAATCTGTGGGAAAAAAAATTGTGAAAGCATACGCATTGTTATGCTAAAATATGCAGATGTGGTAGAAAATTCAAGTAAATAAAGAAGAATCGTTTGCGAACGTGTAAGTAGAATTTTATGAACAGAAATAGCTGAATACCCGTGTTTCGCTACGGAGTGCATTCAAATTAAATACAACAGTCAATGTATACAATTAATGCCAATAAAAACAAAAAATATATATATTTTTGAAAATATCGTAATTGATATTTTTAAAGACAAAATAATGTAGAAAAAATATTCAAATTAAATACAACGGTCAATGCATGCAATTAATTTATATGTTTAATATCCATAAAACATAATATTTTGAATTAAATTCTTTAAAAACTTCCATCTCAATTAGCATAGTCGTAAAATTTTATCTTTTACCGTATTTCAATATTTTGTTTGTCAATTTCTCTCGTTGTTATGCACGTGAAACAAAATTAATTTAAACTATCACAAAAAGAAAAGAAACCACGTGATGAGCATTTAATAAATTAAATTCTAAAAATTAATCTTTAAAAATTCACCAAAAATCAGAAAATGGAGGTAAAGATTTCATATTAAAGGAATTTTTATGATCTTTCTCGTTATACAGAGGCTGTTCAGACATTTTTAGACGATGTATATTGTATTCACAAAACTAAATTACATAAAATTCTTGTGTTTTAAATGTTCTATTTGACATCCCTTATTCTGACCTATCTTTCGACACCGCAATTTCCAGGATAATAATGCATTTTGAAGTGTCAGAAGAGGTATTCTATCCCATTTCTCCTGAACAGCTTTCCAGAGTCCTGTAAGGGTTTTGGGACGACGTTTGGATAATGCAGATTTTAAAAGTCCGAAAGCACAAAAATCCATAGGTGATACATCGGGAGATTTAGTAGGGATATCAGTGAAGGGTATGGCCTTGATACCAGTTTTTTGTTCCATTTCTTTTAGGAAATTTACAGTGCATTTTGATGTGTGATTGCTAGCTTTGTCCTGATGGAGTCTCACAGATTGATGGCACTGTGGGTAAAGCGATGGTATTTCATTCAGAAAAATTGGCGATAAAATATGTTCCTGATAGTATTTGGAGTTAATCTTGACATTTTTTCCCACTCTCTTTATTTTAAACTTGTCATTATAAGAAAAACCAGCAACAATCATGAATCCCTTAGAAAAACTTTCTTTCGATTCTTTGAACCATGTACTTAAATTTTTTCTCCCCTTTTATGATAATAAATGGCTCTTTTTTTTGTTGCAATCATTCAAATACACCCATGATTCATCTATTGTGACAATTGTTTTCCATTTTTCTTTGGATAAGTGTTTCTCATATAGAATTCTGCAGCGTGTCCTGCGTTCAGCGATATGATTTGGAAGATGACGATGCACATTGCGTTTTTTCTCTTTCTTAAGATTTAAATCAACGTTTATCATTTTGTTTACAGTGGACACCGAGCATTTTAATGATTTTGCAACTGTCCTTAGACTAGGGGGATTTTCTTTTAACATTAAACAACGTACATTTACAATAGTCGAAGATGTCCTTTTTTTCCTTGGATAATTGTTTGGAATTTTTGTCCCACTTTTGGCTCCAATTTGACGTTTTTTTCCTTTCTTGTTGACGATATTACCTATCGACGCTTTAGATATCTCAAAACCATGACTCTCACGTCGTTTTTGGATAACTGAGTATGCATATTTCTATTCGGAAAGAGCATAAATGTAGCCTTCGAACCACTGCTTTAATAAAAACGCCATTTTGAATAAAAACAAAACTTTCAAGCCGCAGAGGATAATTTTGACTTTTAAAAACATAGTACAATTGCAATTATTTCTTTTGCAGCAAACGATTTTTTTTTACCGCTTACCAAGATCGTCTAAAAAATGTACGAACAGCCTCTATATACAAATTTTATAACCCTCATATTATTATTTTAAATGGAAATTTTAAAAAAGTTGCAAAAACAGCTTAAAAATTTAATTTTTAAAAAAGTCTAAGAAGGAATTTCCAAAAATCTTTCTTAGTGCAACCCTACACTATAAGAAGAATCGCCATGCAAAATTTAAGGCCTATAGGTTCAGCGGTTTGGTCTGTGCGTTACATGTCTTTCAGATAGATGAATCTCGTAATGTCAACAATGATATTTAATTCTTCGTGTATAAAGAAACAAAATCACATATTCGAATCCTCTTACCTTTTTTTGTTGCAACCGTTTATTTCCGACTTTGAACAGATTTAAAACTTTTCTTAATTACTCGGGAAACTCTTAATAATATATAAAACTCATTAAAAAGTAATGTAATTAACTTTTCAGGACTTTATCACCCCTTAACGCATCCAAATATTACGGACACACCTAAACGCTCGTTAAGAAGAAAAAATCAGATATTTAAAAACATATTAAAAGATAAACAATGGAATGCGGCAAAACAGGCTGATAATTTTTTTTTTTTTTAAGATTTCATTACGGCCGAAATTAGTAGTTTTTTCAGAAACTTTCGTAGCATTAATTTTCTTAAATCCTATCTCAGATTGGGCGAATCTTATTTTCATTTTAGTCCTTTTGTTCATTCTGTTCGAAAAAATTAGCAACCTAAGCAATACTTAATTATGGAAGGGAATTTTTCTATTATAAAGACAATTATCGTATAAAGGAATTGGAATCAAATGAGCGCTAAATATAACCCAATATTGACCGTAAGATAAATTTATTACCTGTGTCATTTAAGAGAAGAAGTAAATAATTAATCCTCGTAATACATAAATGGAATTTTTAATTGTTATCGAATCTATATAGTATATATAAAGCAGTTCCGTAACAGACTGACTGACTGACTAACAGACAACGCACAGACCAAATCGCTAGACCTAAAGAGCCGAAATTTTGCATGGCGATTCTTCTTATAGTGTAGGGGTTCACTAAGCAAATTTTTGAAACATTCTTCTTAGATTTTTGTAAATTAAATTTTTTAAATGTTTTTGTAACATTCTTTAATGTTTGCAATCAAAATAATAATTTGAGGGTTATAAAATTTATATCACCAGAAAGATCCTAAAAATTCCTTTAAAATGAAATCTTTTTCGAATCTTTACCTTCATGTTCTGATTTTTGGTGAATTTTTAAAGATTAATTTTTAGAATTTAATTAATTAAATGCTGATCACGTGGTTTCTTTTCTTTTGTGATACTTCACGATAAATTAAGTTTGCGTCACGTGCATAACACCGAAAAATATTGAGAAAACACGATTAAAATACGGTAAAAGATAAAATACGGTAAAAGATAAAATACTCCTCTAGACTTATAGAGAAGGAAATTTTTAACGTGGGATTACGTTCCTCAATAATAGTTCTTCAGAGAGAAAAAAATTGGCCTGCGTCGCGTGGTATAATTTTGGCAGCGCGCCAAACCAAGTAGCAGTAAACAGATAAACAAAAAAGTACCAAAATGCGTAAAAAAAAATGCGTAAGAAAACGATAAGTAATCCTTTGTTAATAACCCGCGTAATTTCGTTAGAGGAGACTATCTAATATATAAAAATGAATGTTTGTATCTCTGTAATTGTATAGAAATCCACAGTTTAGCAGCAACGATCGTGAAATTTTACATACAGGCGTCTTTAAAAACAGCCGAGGGTCTGAAGAACTTCAAAAATCGAAATTAATTATCGTTGATTTTTAATTAATAAAAAACCAACAATTTGTAAGCTGTTACACTTTGTGGAATCACTTCTCTGAATATGGCGTCCACGTTAGGCTTAGCTGGCAAACAGCGAGCGAAAAGATAAAAATAAATAAAATCAAAAAGTTTCAAGTTATATACTAAACCAGAATAATAAATGAAAATAATAATCTTTCAAGTCAGATTTTATACTCTAAAATAAATCGGATCCAACGGCATATTGACACTATCACACGCGATGGAAAATTCGAATCAACCACGCTAAGTGTCACAAGATCATTTTTAATCGCTACTGCAACCCCCCTCGCTTTGAGTCTATTGAAGAGTTAAAGACTAAGCTTCTATCCTGCTAACTTATTTCTAACTTAAAACTCCTCTTACTCCATAAATACATGTATATTCACCAACCCATAGCAACTTTCCAGTAATTTTAGTACAAATATTCTCCTATTTACACAATACACCAGCATGTTATTGTGGCGCATTCGGTAAGAGCGTTCATTTACTACACTACACGACGCGGGTTCGAATACGGATCGTACAGATTTTGCTAAACCTGTATTTTCAGCTTTTTTATGGAGGCTTTTTTGTTTCAGCTTTTATTTTAATATTTTTAAATTATTATTATTATTATTTTTATTTATTCTTTTTTTAAATTATTTTTATTTTATTTTATTATTTTTAAAAATTATTATTTTTATTTTATTTTATTTTTCATATTATTAATGTGTATAACATTTCGTATACTTTTTTTTCTATGTTATTTATACTGTGTTTATTTTTTTAATGGATTTTGGTAGGTTTATTATAAATTTATGTATTTTATGTTTTACTTTTCAGGAATTTTTGCTGCAATGATAAAGGCTAAATCTTTTCTATGTTATTTATACTGTATTTAGTTTTTAAATTGATTTTGGTTAACAAACATTCGACAATTTGACATTTTTACTTTTCAGCTTTACTTTTCAAAATTCTTTACTTTCCTGAAGACAATTTGACATTTTTCCTTTTCAGCTTTTAGTGGTTTATTATAAATGTATATATTTTATGCTTTACTTTTCAGGGTTTTTTTGCTCCAATGATGAAACGCTAAATCTAGCTGAATTCTGAAGAAATTATTGTAAATTTATGGTTTTTTATGTTGGGTTTTCTTTTTATTCATGTGTATAACATTTCACATGCTTTTTATTCTATGATATTTATACTGTGTTTAGTTTTTAAATTGATTTTGGTTAACAAACATTCTTAAAATCCCGGGCAACGCCGGATAAATTATCACCTGTGTAGGTTGATAACTTATAAATTTTAAAACTGTTACCACATGTATATTTACAGATCCACAAGAACTTTCCAATATTTTTAATTAATAAATAACCAACAACTCTCGATTCACAAGCGTACAGTAGATGGCGCCACTATTTTAATTTTTTTGTGTCTATTTCGTTGTTATGTGACGATAAATTTATTTAAAGTACCAGATAAAGAAATCACATGATCAGCGTTTAATAAATTAAATTGTAAAAATTAATCTTTAAAAATTCACCAAAAATTAGAAAATGGAGGTAAAGATGCGAAAAGAATTTCATTTTAAAGGAATTTTTATGATCTTTTTCGTGATATAAATTTTACAACCCTCAAATTATTATTTTAAATGCAAACTTGAAAAAAGTTACAAAAACAGATTAAAAATTTAATTTTAAAAAATCTAAGAAGAATTTTTCAAAAATCTTTCTTAGTGCACCCCTACATTATAAGAAGAATCGCCATGCAAAATTTCAGTCCTTTAGGTTCAGCGGTTTGGTCTGTACTTTGTATGTCAGTCAGTCAATCAGTCAGTTAGTCAGTTACGGAACTGTTTTATATATATAAATAGATTTTTATTACTATCTCTATATCGTAACGTTAACTTCATGCGCACACATTATTTTTAACTGGCATTCAATTGGCTGTTAAAACTTTATATTTACATCCTATTTAAAAGAAGTAGGGTGTAAATTGTAGGGTGGAAAGTTGGTAAAATTAAAATTTTGTGCAATGTATTTTAATTTCTCGATTAAAAGTAGTTTTTTTTCTAAAAATCAATTTATTTCGCTTGAAAAGCTAAATATTTTATGCACGCGGTTTATATTATTATTACTATTAACGTTAACTTCATGCGCGAGCATTATTTTCTTATGCTTTTTTTATTATTATCATCTTTATAATAGCTTTATTTTCATATGGTTTTAAGCAACTATCGTTTTTATTCATATTATGTTGGTTTTTTATTAATTAAAAATTAAGGGTAATTAATTTCGATTCCGGAAGTTCTTATCTTTATTTTCATATGCTTTTTCATTTACGAATTATTCAAATGTTGGTTAAAAAACTTTTGCGTAATTTATATATTTGTGTGTGTTTAATTATTGAAATTAATAAATTTATATTTCTGGAGAGGATGTTTCAGATTTTAGTGGTACTATGATGAAAGGCTGAATATACCAAAATTCTGAGGAGTTTATTATGGAGAGAAAAGGAATTTAATATGTAGAGGATGTTTATAGGAGTTAAATGTGGAGAGGAGTTGAATGGTTTGCAGCCCTCAATCAAACACTTCATTTTTTAAGAGGCAACACTGCAGTCATATCATTGTTCTATTGGAAATTTCTGCTGAACCTGTAATTGCAGCTTTTTTTTACCCCAATGATGAAAGGCTAATTCTAGCTGAATTCTGAGGAGTTTATTATAAATTTATATATTTATAGATTTCACAAGGTTTTTTTTCTGCTATTTATACTGTGCTTAGTTTTAAATTAATTTTGGTTAACAAACATTAGAGAATTTGACATTTTTACTTTTCAGATTTTAGTATTACAATGATGAAAGGCTGAAATTCTGAGACGTGTATAACATTTCACATATATTTTTTATGTTATTTATACTGTGTTAATTTTTAAATTGATTTTGGTTAGCAACAAACATTCTTAAAATCCCTGGCATCACCGGGTACTTCAGCTAGTCTAATATATAAAAATGAATGTTTGTCTCTCTGTAATTGTATAGAAATCCACAGTTTAGGAGCAACGATCGTGAAATTTTACATAGAGGCGTCTTTAAAAACAGCCGAGGGTCTGAAGAACTTCAAAAATCGAAATTAATTACCGTTGATTTTTAATTAATAAAAAACCAACAATTTTGAAACTAAATGTAAGCGGTTACACTTTGTGGAATCACCCCTCTGAATATGGCGTCCACGTTAGGGTTAGCTGGCAAACAGCGAGCGAAAAGATAAAAATAAATAAAATCAAAAAGTTTCAAGTTATATATTAAACCAGAGTAATAAATGAAAATAATAATCTTCCATGTCAGATTTTATACTCTAAAATAAAACAGATCCAACGGCATATTGACACTCTCACACGCGATGGAAATTTCGAATCAACCACGCTAAGTGTCACGAGATCTTTTTTAATCGCTACTGCAACCACCCTCGCTTATGTCTTTGTGTCTATTGAAGAGTTAAAGACTAAGATTCTATCCTGCTAACTTATTTCTGACTTAAAACTCCTCTCCCTCCATAAATACATGTATATTCACCAACCTATAGCAATTTTCCAGTAATCTTAATCGAATATTTTCCTATTTACTCAATAAAGCAGCATGTCATTGTGGCGCATTCAGTGAAAGCGTTCATTTACTACGCTACACGATGCGGGTTCGAATACGGATCGTACAAATTTTGCTAAACCTGTACTTTCAGCTTTTTTTATGGAGGCTTTTTTATTTCAGCTTTTATTTTATTATTTTTTAAATTATTATTATTATTATTTTTATTTATTATTTTTTTAAAATTATTTTTATTTTATTTTATTATTTTTAAAAATTATTATTTTTTTTTATTTTATTTTTCATATTATTAATGTGTATAACATTTCGTATACTTTTTTTTCTATGTTATTTATACTGTGTTTAGTTTTTTAATGGATTTTGGTAGGTTTATTATAAATTTATATATTTTATGTTTTACTTTTCAGGATTTTTTGTCCAATGATAAAGGCTAAATCTTTTCTATGTTATTTATACTGTATTTAGTTTTTAAATTGATTTTGGTTAACAGACATTCGACAATTTGACATTTTTACTTTTCAGCTTTACTTTTCCAAATTCTTTACTTTCCTAAAGACAATTTGACATTTTTCCTTTTCAGCTTTTAGTTGTTTATTATAAATGTATATATTTTATGCTTTAATTTTCGGGGGTTTTTTGCTGCAAAGATGAAACGCTAAATCTAGCTGAATTCTGAAGATATTATTGTAAATTTATGGTTTTTTATGTTGGGTTTTCTTTTTATTCATGCGTATAATATTTCACATGCTTTTTATTCTATGTTATTTATACTGTGTTTAGTTTTTAAATTGATTTTGGTTACCAAACATTCTTAAAATCCCGGGCAACGCCGGATAAATTATCACCTGTGTAGGTTGATAATTTATAAATTTTAAAACTGTTACCACATGTATATTTACAGATCCACAAGAACTTTCCAATATTTTTAATTAATAAATAACCAACAACTTTTGAAACATGCGACTCTCGATTCACAGGCGTTCAGTAGATGGCGCCACTATTTTAAACTTTTAGTATTCCAACCATAAGACAAAAATACATTTTTTTACAAATCGTAAGGGATATTTTTATAGACAAAATAATGTAGAAGAAAATATTGCAATTAAATCTAATAGGACATACTAAAGAATATAGTACAGTTTGAGGAACATATCTTTTACTGTATTTTAATATTTTTTGGATAATGTCCAATCGTTTGCCGCATTAGCAAGAAAAAAAAATATTTTTTTTGTCTATTTCGTTGTTACGTGACGATAAATTTATTTAAAGTACCAGATAAAGAAATCACATGATTTGCGTTTAATAAATTTAATTGTAAAAATTAATCTTTAAAAATTCACCAAAAATTAGAAAATGGAGGTAAAGATTCGAAAAGAATTTCATTTTAAAGGAATTTTTATGGTCTTTTTTGTGATATAAATTTGACAACCCTCAAATTATTATTTTAAATGCAAACTTGAAAAAAGTTACAAAAACAGATTAAAAATTTAATTAAAAAAAAAACTAAGAAAATTTTTTCAAAAATCTTTCTTAGTGCACCCCTACATTATAAGAAGAATCGCCATGCAAAATTTCAGTCCTTTAGGTTCAGCGGTTTGGTCTGTACTTTGTATGTCAGTCAGTCAATCAGTCAGTTAGTCAGTTACGGAACTGTTTTATATATATAGATTTTTATTACTATCTTTATATCGTAAAGTTAACTTCATGCGCACACATTATTTTCCTATGCTTTTTGCAATTATCTTTATAATAAGCGTAATTTTCATATGATTTTAAACAACAATCGTTTTTAACTGGCATTCAATTGGCTGTTAAAACTTTATATTTACACCCTATTTAAAAGTTGTAGGGTGGAAAGTTGGTAAAATCAAAATTTTGTGCAATGTATTTAATTTCTAGATTAAAAGTAGTTTTTTTCTAAAAATTAATTTATTTCGCTTGAAAAGCTAAATATTTTATGCACGCGGTTTATATTACTATTACTATCTTTATATCGTAACGTTAACTTCATGCGCGAGCATTATTTTCTTATGCTTTTTTTATTATTATCTTTATAATAGATTTATTTTCATATGGTTTTAAACAACTATCGTTTTTATTCATATTATGTTGGTTTTTTATTAATTAAAAATTAAGGGTAATTAATTTCGATTCCGGAAGTTCTTATCTTTATTTTCATATGCTTTTTCATTTACGAATTATTCAAATGTTGGTTAAAAAACTTTTGCGTAATTTATACATTTGGGTGTGTTCAATTATTGAAATTAATAAATTTATATTTCTGGAGAGGATGTTTCAGTTTTTAGTGGTACTATGATGAAAGGCTGAATATACCAAAATTCTGAGGAGTTTATTATGGAGAGAAAAGGAATTTAATATGTAGAGGATGTTTATAGGAGTTAAATGTGGAGAGGAGTTGAATGGTTTGCAGCCCTCAATCAAACACTTCATTTTTTAAGAGGCAACGCTGCAGTCATATCATTGTTCTTTTGGAAATTTCTGCTGAACCTGTAATTGCAGCTTCTTTTTTTTACTCCAATGTTCATCATTGGAAAGGCTGATGAAAGGCTTATGTTGGTTTAAGGCTTTAAAGGCTAATTCTAGCTGAATTCTGAGGAGTTTATTAAAAATTTATAGATTTATAGATTTCACAAGGTTTTTTTTTTCTGTTATTTATACTGTGCTTAGTTTTAAATTAATTTTGGTTAACAAACATTAGGGAATTTGACATTTTTACTTTTCAGATTTTAGTATTACAACGATGAAAGGCCGAAATTCTGAGACGTGTATAACATTTCACATATATTTTTTATGTTTTTTATACTGTGTTAATTTTTAAATTGATTTTGGTTAACAACATTCTTAAAATCCCGAGCATCGCCGGGTACTTCAGCTAGTCTGCAATATTTTTTTAAGAATTTAATTCAAATTACTCGTAGTATGTTTTATGGATATTAAACATACAAATTAATTGCATAGATTGACCGTTGTATCTAATTTGAATATTTTCTCCTACATTATTTTGGTCTAGAAAAATATCCGTTGCGATTTTTTTATAAATATATATATATATATATATTTGGAGTTATTTTCATACATTCACCATTGCATTTATTATAAATATATATATTTTTTGTTTTTTTATGGCATTAATTCCATACATTTACCGTTGTATTTAATTTGAATGTACTCCGTAGCGAAACACGGGTATTCAGCTAGTATTATTATAAAATATCCAAGAATAATATAAATGACATCATGTCTGTTGGAAACATAGCCTATATGTAATAAAATCAGGTGTTCCGAAATTACAACTGCCAACTTCGTAGTCACAAACTCCCGCATCTCATGTAAAATAATATCAAAAAGTAAACTTTACGACTTCACTTCAGTTTATACTGTTAATCTGAAATTGTTTTTCACTAGGTGTTACTCACTCCCGATTAATTGGGAAGTAAATTATAAACCGGTTTATGTTGATGTAGCACGTTACTTGTTATAACGGTAAACCGCCGTATGACATAATTGATCGTGATTGTTTGGGGGAGTGCCCATTACCATCGTGTTCTATTTTTTGTGTTTTATATATATTATATACATTATCTGAACTTTTGGATTCTACTAGGTTTTCATATTAGATGTAATTCGTTGATAATTTATATTTATGGTGTTGGTTCATGTGTAATTTATGGTGTAACGTAGTTCTAAACTTTTGAACTGCTTTTCAACTATGCTTAATTTTGCATTTGATCAACAGTATTCTGTTTCTAAATCATATTAAATAAAATGTATTATCTTCTGGAATATTTTAGTTATCATTTACGTTGAATATTAAGCTATACAGAACACTGCTTTTAACGGGAAAAACCTAGTATTTACCTCGGTACCTTTTTTATCATTATTACATCATTTGTCGGTATATACCCGACGCAAAATTGCGAACAGAAATTCTTAGGACTATTTCTACGTGATTTAAATTTCCTATTCACCATCCAAACTCAGTATTTTAGTTGCAATTTCAAGGAAACTTTGTCATTCACGTGAATTTCTCAGTTTGAGTCAACGATTTGTAAAGTTTATCAGTGGCCTAGAAAAACTTTTATCCGTAAATTCGTTTAGTATACCACTTTCTATCTTTCTTCAAATCATTTAATCTTAGTCTTTTATTTTTTTTTCCGTCTTATAACGTGTTCTCGTTTATATTTTCCAATCTCATTTATATTTTCCACTAGTAAGTGCATTGGAGGCATATGAGCAAAATAATGCTTGAAATTAATCCAAAAAAAAAATGATTTAATTACTTTAGAAGAAATAATTATTATACTAGTAAATGTTTACCAGTAAACCTGTTTGTTAATCGTTTGTAATACAATTGTATTATGTATGTAATATAATTGTTTAATGCAATAGTAAGTGTAATTATGTTTGAAATTGCATCTTAAATGTAAAATTGTAAGAGTAAGGCAATTGTATTTAAATTTTACCTTGAATGCAATTTGTGAGTATACAATGTAATACGTAATTCAATATTGCAATGTATCCATAATGTAGTGGCAAATGTTATTGCAATTGAAATGGTAACCGAAATTGCATCAAAAATGTAAAATTGTTAGTATATAATGTAAATTGAAATTGTAAATCGTAATATGTTATTAATGCAATGGTAAATGTAATAGTAACAGTAAGAGTAATTGAAAGAAGGGCGTTGAATGTAAAATTGTATGTATATAATGTAAGCTGTAAT
This sequence comes from Dolomedes plantarius, assembly GCA_907164885.2. NCBI lineage: Eukaryota > Metazoa > Arthropoda > Arachnida > Araneae > Dolomedidae > Dolomedes > Dolomedes plantarius. The sequence continues at coordinate 45,770,005 of OU015493.1, read as the reverse complement.
TGTAAATTGTAATATGTTCACAAACAACTTTAAATATGCCGTATAAGCTTATCGCTGTGGGCGGCGGAACCTTTAGAATTATATTTTCCCACTTTATATACAATCCTTCTTTATGTGTCTCTATCTTTCCTCGTTGCCCACCTTTGCGTAAGATCGGACTCATAAAATATCACTTTTTACATACAAACCCCTTTTTGTGTCACTTCTTTCTGCCTTTGATACCCACAAAGAACAAGAAATTTCGTAATCAACCTGATCCAGTTCGTGCAGAAGAATCTCTTGTACTTGATACTTCTTTGGCACAACTTTCGCACATTACATTTCAGATTTCTATAGAAACCAATTACGGTGCTACAGTGTAACTTTAAATGATTTATTTCCGCACACTGAGCATCGTAAATTCGTAAACAAATGATACATTCCACCAGCATTTACAAAAATATATCCTCGACTAATGAAGTCCCCTTCCATTTGAGCAGAAGTCTTTAGAGTCCAGCAATCCTTTTATGTTTGTGGACAATGTGATTGCATCATTACACACAAATGCAGAATCCTTTGCACATGAACCTTTAGTCTGGATTTTTTATCCATCTTTCATTGATCATTTCTACGAATGACTGACTTTTCTCTTGATCCTAAGCTGTATTTCTTTTAGAAAAATAATTCAAATAACGCGTAAATTCCACTTCTCCAAACTACAAGCTAAGACGAATCACTAGGAAATCAGAGCCAGAGAACGAGAAAAATGTAAACAGAGCAAAATGTGGAAACTTACGTTCTCCGTTAATCTATCTTCAAATGCACAGTCAGGCAAATTAAAATATTTTCGGATAAAATCAGAGGGTTTATTTGATTTTCAAACTAAAACATTGAACTGTTTGTCACATTTAAAGGGACACTGATAAGAATAAATTGGCAAATGAACCCTATCTAATTTACTGCTATTCCAATTATCAAGAAATATTAGACAGAATGTTTTAGAGATGTCAAAGGTTTATATTAGAACAAAAATCTGAAATTTTTGTCATTTTTTGACAAAGAAGTAATGAGTCCCCTTATAAATCAAATAATTTAATGATATTCGTATTTGAGAATATTTCATAGAGAAAATCATACAGGGTACAGCAGAATGGACTCCTATACTTCTGAAGGTCACTGGTAAGAGAGTGGATGGGGGAGGGAGGAGGTGTGGGAGATGGCAACATTTCAGGCGGATTTTATAGTTGTCAGTAGACACCATGAGTTGGTCCTGTGAAAATCACTGTTTCGTTACCGAGGTGTTTTTCAACACTAGAAAGACGGCTGCCGTCATTTTGAAGGTTTCGGACGTACTATTGAGCGCTATGTCTGTATTTATGTCTTCGGGCTTCTGAAATTTTATGACCTTTTTCTAATTTTACGCGAAATAGGCACACACATTTACGAAATTATATTCGATAGTAAAGATGGGGAGAAAATATGTTCTATACCTTGTAAGACTGATAGACGTCAATTTGACGGCAATATAGAAAACGGGCAGAAATCTTTAAAATAATACCGGAAAAATGTTAGTTACTTTTCGTCACTTCCCCCTTTTGCAAATAACAGAAATATTGGCTCTTCGGAAATATTGCTTTTGAAAAAAAAGAGCTGCACAAGCCATGCATATGTTTTTACGGATAAACCATACCAGATTGTCAGCTCGGAATACCTGCATAAAAATACTATATCTAAATATATAATAATTTATTATATATTGGTATGGAATAGTTCAAAATTTAAAGTATTTAACCATTTAAAAAACATTAAATATTTTAAATGCTTGATTTTATTTTTAACCGTCAAAATGACGGCATTTAGTATTTTTAGTACGAAAAAAATTCCCCTCTTTATATTGTTAAAAAAAAAACGATTCTGTAAAAGCAACACAGAGGACATTTAGGACGCGCTTCGGGAGCTATGCAACTGATGCCTTTCCTGATCGAAAAAAAATCCTGCGATGTGTTCCAAATGTGACAGCAAGTGGGTCTGCGTCATCAAGGAAACCAGGTGGTCGCCCTTGGAACACTGGAACACCAGAAAAGGAGTCCGCTGTTCGGGGGGAAGTAACCGCCATTCACCCAGAGATGACCAACAGAGTCATGGAACACATTAGAGAACGGCTTCAGTATGGCACGGCAAATAACTGGCCCCAGCTGAGTGATGTAATTTTCAAAATCTAGAAGAAAGAACTAGACAGTTAGCACTTTTCCAAAATATAAAACTTTTTTCTATAAACTGTACAGTCTGTTTTTCACTTTAAAATGTACCATTTAAAATGTGGGAGTTTATTCTGCCGCAACCTGCACTTAATGCTCCTTGTGTAATAGAAAGGAGTGTCTATTACTTTGAAGAAATAGCAGACATTTAAAATTTTTCTCGTGAATTTTAGGAAGCTGTGTTATTGTTACAAGGTATTCCAGAGGTTACGTGTAATTAATAAAATCCTTCTGTTTTGAAACATTTTGCACATTTTTTATTCTTTCTTCAATCACCGTCCTGAAAGCCATATTTCACAAAAAAGCACGAATATAGTAAATGATACCGGCTGTCCCAAAAATGACCGATGATTTTAAAAATCAATTAAAGAAAAACGGAAGGTGATAGAAATGTACGGTTTGCTGCATTCTGCTTAGGCAACAAGGGAATTTATTCTCACCAATTTTCAAAATTAGTTACAGAGTTCGTCAACAGATGGCGCTGCTGACTGAGAAAAACTATAAAACAATATTTTTGAAGGCAGATGCATACGCAAAGTGGCATGGATTGACCTCCCTATCCGCCAGATTTGACACCTTACGATTTTTTTCTTTGGGGGTACTTGAAAGACCAGGTGTATCGTCACAATCCACAAACTGTAGATGAACTGGAACAATACAACTCTGCTGCTTGTCAGAACATTCAAACTGAAATGTTTGCACGGGCGTCTACGAGTTTTGTCCTTAGACTGTGCCACGTAGTTGCTGCAAACGGTCGTTATTATGAAAACATTGTTTTATAATTTTTCCAGTCAGCAGCGCCATCTGTTGACGAACTTTGTAACTAATTTTGAAAATTGGTGAGAAAAAATTCCCTGGTTACCTAAGCAGAAAGCAGCAAACCGTTCATTTCTATCACCCTCCGATTTTCTTTAATTGATATTTCAAATCGTCGGTCATTTTTGGGACACCCGGTATATTCAGAGGAAGGCATTTTATTAAAAATTCACTGTAGTAGCTGCATACCCGTGCTTCGCTACGGAGTACATTCAAACTAAATACAACGGACAATGCATGCAATTAATGCCAAAAATATATTTATAAAAAAATCGTAACGGATTTTTATATACACAATAATGTAAAAGAAAATTTTCAAATTAAACACAACGGTCAATGTATGCAATTAATTTGTATATTTAATAGCCATAAAACATACTAATTTGAATTAAATTCTTAAAAAATCGTCCATCTCAATCAGTCTAGTAGTTAAATTATCTTTTACTGTATTTGAATATTTTTGTGCATTTATTTCGTTGTTATGCAAGTGTCGCAAAATTAATTTAAAGTATCAGAAAAAGAAAAGAAATCTCGTGATCAGCATTTAATAAATTAAATTCTAAAAATTAATTTTTAAAAATTCACCAAAAATCAGTAAATGGAGGTAAAGATTCGGAAAAATTTCATTTACAGGTTCTAATTTTTATGATATTTCTCGTGATATAATATTTTATAACCCTCAGATTATTCCTTTGATTGCAAACTTTAAAAAATGTTACAAAAACAGCTTAAAATTTTAATTTAAATATATCTAAGAAGAATTTTTTTAAATATTTCTTAGTGCACCTTTACACTATAAGAAGAATCGCCATGCAAAATTTCAGCTCTTTAGTTCCAGCGGTTTGGGATGTACGTTATCTGTCAGTCAGTCAGTCAGTCACGGAACTGTTTTATATATATATATATATATACGTTAAGAAGGCAACTACTGTTATTAAGAGTAAGATTGCACGTGTGCTAAAAAATGCGCCAAATTGTTTAGAAATATAACAGTTTTATTTTGAAAGTCATGACTTAGACATATTTTTAAAATAAAGCTGGTCTGATTCTAGTTTTTTTTGTTTGTTTTACATTTAGCGTATATATGATGTTGTAGACATAACTTTACGGAAATTTGGTCTCAATGAATTTCATATTTTAGATTTTGTGTAAATATTACGTCATAAACGTATTTTTTCCTCAAATGTGGCCGCATTCCATTTTTTAAGGTAAAGTTAAGGTTAAGGTAAAGTTAAAAAAATTTTAACATAAACATTTGACATCTCTAAAGCATTCTGCCTAATATTAATTGACAATGTTATTAATAGTAAATTAGATAGGGTTAATTTGCCTAAGCTATGTCTTTCAGTATCCCTTTGAATACCACAGCCACTTCAATGTTTATGTTTGAAAATCAAAACAACTGTATGATTTTATCCGGAAATATATAACTCCAAAAATATATAAATCAAAAATATATAAACTTAAGATTATAATTATAATGTAGTGGGAAACATCTTTACAAGAAATTTCGTAAGTTTCTAATTTTTTTAATTAGTTGTACAAATAATGTTGATGACATATTTTTGTAATAAATCTAATATCGTTCCATTTTATTTGCTGCTTGCAAGGTATGCATATCGCGTGTTTTAAAATATACCGTGTCTTGAAAACATTCAAAACTATTTTCTTTACATTTATTTCTTACCTGACGTAATTAATTGATCCAACACTGCTAGTATTCATTAGAAATTTAAGATAATTATCCTTTTTCATCCAAATAAAGCCTTATCTGGAGATAAATAAAAAACTCCAACATTTTGGTGTAATTTATAATTCAATAGTTGAAATTTTTCATATATCAATCTGAAGTTAAATTATTGAATACCATGATTATTATTATTATTGATTGATTCATTTATATCCATATTTATGAATTTTTCTGAGTATAGACAAGAAGATTTTTTGTTATAAATTTGATTCTTTTGCAAAAGAAAAATGCTAAACATGTGCAGAGTTTCAGGCCTGTTATTTTCGTAGTTATACTTCAAGAATTACTCTAACTTTCAGCATTTTAAAATTTTTCTATTGTACTTATTTCTTTTTATCTATTATAAATGAGTTTTAATGGGGCAAGAAGGAAACCAAAATGTGTTTTTAGTAACAAAAACACATCTAAAAAAACAATGTTATATATATATATATATATATATATATATATATATATATATATATATATATATATATATATATATGTATGTATGTATGTATGTATGTATGTATATAGATATATATGAAGAGAGTATTTATTGTTCGGTAGATTGTGGGTTCTATGAAGCGCTCAATACATTGGTCAAATATATCGTGTTATTTCTCAAAGGATCATTTAGAGAGAGTTGATATTATGAACGCTATTATTTAATTCCTTTGTATAAAATTCTCAAACCTTCTTCGTTTAGGTTTTAATTATTCTTAATTTTTTTAACTTTTTATTCGTGATGCAAATGTATAACATTTTTATAAAATTTGCAACAAACTGCCTGCACAACTCCCTTGCTAATGTTTGAAGATTTAATTTTAAATACCAGTAAAGCATTCTGACCCCTAAAGAAGAATTTTATGGAAGTTTTCTAAGGCTTCAAAAATTAAAGTTAACTTATACTGCATCTTTGAACAAACATTAATAAAAAAAAGTACCTGAAAATGTATGTTGCCTGGGAAATAACAAAATACAAATACTTTTTTTGGCTTTTTTTTAATTAATGACATTATTATGATATTTAAATGCATTTAACGGTGTATAAGGGTATTAGTTACTTTTATATGGTATCAGTTTTAAATATTTTTTCATAACTTTCATCACAATATTTAATATTCAGAGATTATATTAGCATTTAAAAAATAGCACAGTTAAGCTTTTGTGTTTATTCTGTAGCAGAAAATTTTAATTTTGCGAGAACACTCAAGTAATATTTTTGCAGGAAGTGCGTTAGCTATTAAAAAGAAATTATGCTTCAAAAACTTCAAACACAAATTATTGCCTTTAATCAAAATGAGGAAAAGAAACTATTAAAAATGTATTAGGATTCTGAAAAAATACGGTATTGCTATTCATCGCTTCAAAATTATTGTTAAGTACATTTTAACCGTTTGTTTTGAGTCAGGCATAATTTCTTTTAGATGCCCCCATTTTTAATAATCCGTTTTTGCCGTAATTAGGCAACGTGATTTCTGTTGGGAGATATTGTTGGATTCCATGTTAATTTTTGATTTCATAGCATCACGGTATACTGATTCCCGAAAAATAAGACTATTAATACTTTCGTTGATCAGGCATTCAATCATATTTATAAGTGTTGGTAATTTACCAGAAATTCTGAGTTTCGTAATTGTATCAACACTTCTCATTTAATTACTTTAACTTTAGTGTTCAAAGTTATTTTATTTTTAATTTGTAAATAGGTTGCGAAAGAAAACTAACTCATTTTAAATAGGTAATAACAGAACCACGAGGAATAGAACGGGAAACTAACCGAGAATTAATTTTTCAAAAATCTATATGAATGAGAATATCCATTAAATTTGAACACTGTAAGAACAAAATTAAAACTAGTGTTGTTTTAAAAATAACTTGATTATACGTTCTTTTATATCTAATTTCTTGAACTCTTGTAGTGGGCTAATACTTCAAAGGTGAATATCTTCTATATATCCAACCCTCTAAATGAATAATCTTAAATTATTATTTATGACTTACATCGTCTGTCTGCACAGCAAATAACATGTTTTATTCCTTCTGTTGGAAATATGTTATGGATTAATATTTTTATTTATTTTTAATAATTTATTTCTTGTGACTAGACAATTTTTTTTCTAGTCACAAGAACTCTAGACAGCAGTGACTAGTAAAATAAATTTTTCAAACAGTGACTTAGAAAAATTAATTTTTCTAGTCGCTGTTAAATTTTTCAGTTTAAACATTGTTAATATCCCCCGGTAACATTTTTTTTTGTTACTGGGAATCGCAAAATGTACTCCGAAAAAGATATTTCCTTCCACGAGGTCAGTGGGTGGGTAAAGACGAGAGCCCTCCAAATGTCGTCCCTGAGGGTGCTCGGTTAAAATTGAGCTGGCACCAAGGGATCAAAGTTGATACAACTGTATGTTGCTTCCAGATAGAAAATAATCAACAATTTCCGCCATATACAGAGCGAATGTCTCATGAAAAGTGTCAAGGCAGTGACGTTCATGTCAAAAGACCGGGAAATACACAATATAACAACATTACATCAAAACCTTTAATAAAACTTTAAGTGCTTTAGCAAATCCTACCAGACGATCTGCTAATGATCTTTTACATTAGGGAATTTGAACACGGAGTAATTATACTCGCGTGTGTTCTTTCGCACGTGCCTAAGACGTGGTTTCTGATGTACAATTTGCATAGCGCTGTTGCCACAAGTGCCTCCGAATTAGCAAAAATTTTAAAAAAGGAGTACAAAAATCACTGAATAACATGACGCAATCCTTTCAGTCCATATTCCTGATCCATATATGTGTCCCACAACCGATATGCTGCGAGATCGGTCAGTGGTGGCCGATTTTTGTGCGATGAATTCTTCTTTGTTATGGCGACCATAAAATACGAAGAAAGAAATAAACTGCTAAGCCTTAAGTATGATTTGTGTATTTCGTCGACAACGGCTAATATCAAACATGTGTACTCTAAGCATCGGATGCAACTCTCACATTAATAAAACAAACGCTTTTCCATTGTATTCCTTTAGTGTAATACTATACAGAATCCCATGGCAATATTTGAAACTGTATTAACCCCTTGAGAGGCGCCGTTTGCACAGCGTAAACGCCTAAATCTAGTCTTTTTTTCACTTACATTCAATGTATTGCAGTTAAATGAGCAGAAAAACGGTTAGTACTGCCATCTGTTATCAGTTTAAAGAAGTAAAAACATTTTGCAACCTTTAATTGGAAAAATTTTCATGATGATTTAGGTTAAAAAAAATCTGCAAAAAATCTGCAACGTACAAACGGCGGAGGTTTTTGCTCCTGAAAGGGTTAATATATTCTATTGCGGTGTATTATTTGTTACTTATATATTTCAATAAATTAATAAAATCAGTAATGGAGTAAGCATTTATTTAAAATTCACATGTTCCTGATATATATTATTTAATATTGAAAAAATTGAAAAAAAAACTAAAATTCTAACAAGGATTCCCAAAATTTCTAAACTTATTCCTCGGATGCTATAGAAGTAACAAAGTTGGTAATCCCTGATTTATACAGCATATCAGCACATATACCAACGTAAATGTACCACGGTGTTTCAAAAAGTAAAGTAACAAGACCTCTGAGAGTAAACCTTTATTCGCGAATCCAATGAAATACACAACTTAGTAAAGCAGGGTAAAGCACCAAGTAAGGCTGGGACTTCGCACTAAGTTAATTCCATCTCTTCGGACCGTTGAAGAAGCACACGAGTGGTAGGCATTTCAGAACCGATAACGACTTTCAACAAGCAGTCTTGAAGTGGTTCTAAGACCTTGACGCTGATTTCTTCTATGCCGGTTTCGATACGTTGGTGAACAGATGGAACAAATGCTTCTACAACCATGGTGACTATGGGGAGAATTAACATGTGCCATTGCCTTACTTCGTTGTGTATCTCTTTGAATTTGTAAATAGAGGTTTTCTCTCATAGGGCTTGTTACTTTACTTTTTGAAACACCCTCGTATTTGCAGACAATCCATACAGTGCGTTCGTTATTCAATACCATAAATGAACATTGAATGAAAAATTGAATGTGTTTTTTAGTTTTACAAACTACTCAACAGCAGTTTTCGAAAACAGTTAAAAGAGGCTTAAGTATATGACATAAGAATAAATTATTTTTACCATGTATTTATTAACTTGCTTTCTTGTTTGTTTCTGTGTGTGTTTGTCCCTTACAAATCTTGCAATCGATTTTCAACTAACTTCCCGACTAGCTAGGCATTTGAAACTTTTAGAATAGCTCAGAACACGATGACAATGCATTATTTTAATACTTTTAGCCATCTTTAAGCAGATTGGAATCCATTTTCAGTTAATTTTATTTTGTAGACTGGTGCATCCATCTATCGCCCGTCCAGATAGATGATTAACCCAAAAGTTAAACGCAACTTAACTTCCAATTGACTTTATTTTCTTTCACGTTGATGGGATAATTCATCAAACAATTTAAAAAAACCATTTATTAATTCATAGAATTGTAAAGTTTATATGATTCAACAGAAAATTTAAAAACATGGTACATAAAAATTACTTTTTATCTTGTAATTATTATATATCTTACTCGTGTATAAAATGAGGGATACAATACAAATTACAAATATTTAAACTCCATCCTAACTCACATCTTTTCAAATGCCGACATAAAGAAGTCATAAAATCATTGTTGCGTATCCTTTTGTTAAGTATATATACTTAGCATTAGGTTATGTGTACAAAAGTTCTCCCGTTGAATAATATGCGAGACATATATCCAATCATCTTATTTAACAGGAAAATTTTTTCATTAAGTCAAAGAGTACACAGAATTACTGCAAAGAAAAAAAATTAAAACCGTTATTTTCAGATATTTTCGCAATAAAGCTCTTTTTGGGAGCATTTCAGCAAAAGCAATTAATTAATTAAACAAATACGCTCCATTATGAGAAATAATATGTGTATCTTTAAGTAAATATTCCCGAAAAAAGGACCATTCTAAAAAAAGGAATTTAGGAATTTACTTAAAGAATGCACTTCTTTTCAAAGAATGCGTGTTGCACTGAAAGTAAAATGACAAGTTTGACACATTTTATTTTATTGAATTAATTCGTGAAATAATTATAATGAAATTGAATTATTGTTTAAACAATAATTTGGAAAATATTATCATAAAAGTGTTCATTAATTACTTCGGGAGATCCTCTTTTAATATTTAGAAAAGTTGACAAATGAAGGAGAATTTTATCTTAAAACTGAAAAGTCCTTTTAAATTTGTATAGAATTTTTAAAACTACTATGAAATAAGGAGGATCATTATTTTAATGTCAGGAAACGTACAAAAATATTAATTTTTATTAGTATAATACTATTATTAGTATAATATATATATATATAATGTATTTTTATGGAGTAACGATGAAATATCAAGCCGGTGATCTCTTAGCGTATCAGGATATTCGAGGAGTTTTCGGGTAGTAGTCGTGGAGAGCTGCTGGGGAAGGCACATAGACAGGGAGTCCGGAGTGAAAAACGTACTTCCATCGTCTTAAACTTATTTTATTCTTCGATCACTCACTGGACAGCTTACAACAATTTGTCGTGCCTTAAACTTAGGCACGGATATATCACATTTTTGACAGTCAAGTACTCCGGCAGCCGCCGGAGCTGTACAGAGTGGTTAAAAAAACCGCAGCGCAAAAATTACATGTTGCCAGGCCGGAGATCAGACACAGAAGACGCCCGAAACTCTAGTTCTGTGCTTTAGAGTAAAGGCGTGCTGAACTTCCATTTGGTTTAAACGTGACACCTGACCCCAATCACGCCACCTCGGATGAGTTCACGAGGATCTCGTCATATTCTAGAACACTCTTCTTATATAAGCTGTAGGCGCGTGGTTTGCTTAGGGGGAAAACTAATAGATTAATTTGGTATTTAGGTCAAATTGAGGGATAATGCTCTATTGCGGTAGGACAAAGTTAACGAAGGAAAACGATTGAAATCAGTTATATATATATATATATATATATATATATATATATATATATATATATATATATATATATATATATATATATATATATATATATATATATATAAGCATTAAAAAAGATATTCCTTTGGCTTTTCTGTTTAATATTTCTCATACATTATACTTCTCATTGTGTACAGTTATTTATAGAAATATGTTTTGTATTGTAAAATTTAAAAGCATATTCTTTGACTCACCAGTATTATATTTCTCAAGTATTATATTCCCCATGTAATACTTGTAAAATAATAATTCTCAAGTATTATATTCCCCATGATGCCCGATATAAAGGGTTTAAGCCGGATACTGTGATTTAAATATACCAAGTTATTGGCTTTTATACCAATCGCAGAAATATAATTTCGACTTAAGTCTTTTGTACAAAGAAATGTAATTTTGTATGCAAAATTGATAAACTTAAGCCTTTTATACAAGTCAAAGCATTTGTTTTAATCAATACTAACAAATGTCTAAAAACCACTTTTTTACCTAATCCCTTTGTTGTGTTAGTAAGATAAATACAGCTTTCAATAAATATCCACCCCTTTTATTTATTTATTTTTTTTTTCTCTAATGCGATGGCAATTTGTCATGAGACATTTGCCTTTTGTTATTCACTGCAATTTGCAGGCTACTTTATTATGGGAGCACCCTATAGGTGAGCCAGCATTGCTCCCTATGAGGGGAACGACACGAAAACGACCAGACCTTATTCGGAATTTGAACCCAATCTCACTACGTGACAACTACAACAGAGCGCTAACCACTGTACCATGTGACCGGCTTCACTCCTTAAAAGGTTTTTTGTTTCAAAATTCCCCGTTGATAACAATGAAAGTATTAGTTTTGCATTGATAACTTTTTTTTTCTCACTTTACCCGCACTTATTATCAAATCTGGAGAATACATTTCATTATCTTAGCTTTCCGTTATTATTTTTCTACAAATCCTTGCAGGCCGTCAGGCACTTATCTAGGGAGGCCGATTTACTCGGATTTACTCCCAACGCTACGCACTATAATGACATTTTAACTGCCGTTCAGTTCAGGATATTAAAATATCAGCACGGAGTTAACGAGAAAAAAATCTATGAATAGCTATCAAATAGTTAAATGTATAGTGCCGTAAATAAGCGTAAAAAAATTGTACATTTTCGCATTATTAAAAATACTACGAATGTATAAAAATAATACTTGAAAAATAACAGCACTCTTGAATACAGTCTAATGTTACACTATAAAATAGCCATTTCTGTAAGCTCATGAATACGACATAAACTGAAAACGTACTTTTTTACTCATAGAGTAACTATACCATGCATAACGTAGATAATAACATCCCGGTTTATTTAATCTCGAAAAAAGTCTTATCTCTCTAATACTCTTTTTACACTTGCATAGGTTACAAGAATGGAGTACAGGGCTTTAAAATTGTAATATGATTATTTTACATTGTGAGCATTGAGCCGTACATGGGGAATATAATACTTGAGAAATATAATACTGGTGAGTCAAAGAATATGCTTTTAAATTTTACAATACAAAACATATTTCTATAAATAACTGTACACAATGAGAAGTATAATATTTGAGAAATATTAAACAGAAAAGCCAAAGGAATATCTTTTTTTTATGCTTAGTATTCTTCAAAAATTTAAAATTGATGAGAAAAGCGTGAAAATGTTATAACCATCTCCATTTAAAATTTTTATACATGGAATAAAGTGCACTCTGTTTTAACAAAAAATAAATGTGGAAGTTTTTCAAATGGTTTTTTGAAACTCTAATGTGCCTAAAGTAAAGCTCTTAAACATTTGTTGCATTTTCCTTTTTTTATGTTGTCCAAAAAAACTTACAGAGATTAAAACCTGATAAATATTAACACTTTAGTTTTAGATATATTGATCTCATATTTTTTTTCCTTGCGTTTTACTTTATTTCACATTATTTGTGTTATTTAAGGCTTTAATTTTTTAAAGATAAAGGCAGTAAGTTTTAAAGATAAAGACATTTTAATCATGTGTATAAAATTATTTATTCTTATTTTTGAACTGTATTTCAACACAAAACTAAGTTAAATAGATTTTGCATTTACTTCTGTGGACGAACGGAATTTACTTTGGAAATTGCGCGTTGTAATTTTGTTACGAAATTTTAAAAAAATACACATATATGGAAATAACAGCAGAAACAAAAATATTTTGATGTGAAGTTTTTCAAACTTCAACGAACGTATATAAGACTGGGAAATAATTTAATTTTTTTTAAAAGTCTTAAAAAAGAAATATGTTTTTTGACTGAAATAATTTTACTCAATACTTATTTTTTCATAATATTTCGATTTGGGATGTAAAAAAGTGTTAACTTCACACCAAAGTTTGTTAGCATTTATAACCAAAATTATTAGCAATAAGGTACAATTGTTACATCATTGGCAGATAAGCGTTCCTGCCTTTTTCAAGCACCCAAATATATCCAGGTAAACAAATGTAGCAAAGTATTTGCAACGCATTAAAAAGGGATTAAAACAAATAAGTTTAATTAAAAACACCTTGGACCATTTTTTTGAATCTTGAAGCGAGTTTTTTTATAGTCTGTATTCGTTTTTCATGCTCACTTCAACGAACTTTCACTTGTAAAAGAACTTTAACCTTTTCCCACATTCCATCTAAAATTCTGTTTCGTGCTATCACATGCATTCGACGTAAAAAATTGAATGAAGTTAATTTATGCCATTATAAATTGTACGTCCGTTATATGAGGTTTTCAGAAAAATCGAAAGCCAGACGATTTGGTAGAAGGTAGGGCAGAATGGACTCATTTCATAGGGTTATAAAAAACGAACAAAAAATTTACGGACGGCATCAGTTGCATAGATCCCGAAGGACGTCCTCAATGTCCTATGTGTCTCGATATAGAATCGTTGTTTTTACAGAATGCCTCGATGACGAAACCTGGATGTTCACCGAACCAACTCTTGGTGTCTGCTGACAACTAGAAAATCCACCCGAGCTGTTGCCACCTCCAGGACCACCTTAACCCCCCCCCAACTCCATTACCAGTGACCTTCAGAACATTCTGCCACAACCTGTATAAGACATGCATATCAGATAAGTTATAAAGAAATAAAGTAATATTTGTTAGTAAAAAGATTGAAAAGAAACAAAGAGAACGTGAAAACTTTTAAGTGCAGAATATAAAGATTATGTTGTCATTAATGATTTTTATATATGTATAAAAAGAATTTAAGACAAAAAAAACTCCATGGAAATGCCTATGATTAATGAAATATAATTCCCACTAAAACAACAACAAAAAATAAATCATTCATTATTGTCCGCAATGCACTGTACTCTCGAAAATAAATATGCTACAATTATATTGTTTCTTGTAAATTTAGCTTATTGCGGATGATAGTTTTTTATGGCATGATTACTTCAAATTTATTAAGGGTAATAGGACGTCTTTGATTAAATATAGAGATTTAATTCATAGATTTAATAGGTTTATCTATATATCAACACATAAAGATCGTTTAACAGTGTCGAAGAGCGACAATCGTCCACGACCATGTCAACTAAACCACTAAAATGAGAACCTATTTCTTCATTTACATTACTTCAGATGTTAATTTATTTTAGTTATTTTATTGCTATTTTCTCAACACAGAGTTTTTTTCGTGCTTTAGAATTGCGGGTCATAAACTTGGTTTCTAAAAATAATCTTTCAATGTAATCGCCAACTGTTAGGGTGGAGAATCGAACTCACGGCTCTAAACTCGAGTCAGTGTTCAACTAAAACGGCGGTATATATATATATATATATATATATATATATATATATATATATATATATATATATATATATATATATATATATATATATATATATATATATATATATATATTTATATATACATATATCTGTATTATATTATGTTTTATTACATATATCACTCCTGATATCAATCTTCAATTCATTTCTTTTTTTAAATAAATATCTATACTTAAGCGTTCTATCTTTGGAACGCACGTGTGTGCTCTAAACGTAAGAATTGTGATCATCCGACCATCGAACAGTTTCATTATGCTGGAATCTGATTAAGAGAAAATTGTAATTGGTATTGTATAATATTGGTCCTCAAATAGTATGACACAAAATGGTGGATGATTTTGAGTAGATCGGATCACAACTGAAAGTCACCATAACTTTAAACAATGACTAATTATACTCTGATTTGTGCACACTGTATTAATTGCACACAGTCTGTTACAATCTGTTCTAATACTCTGTTTTATTTACGTACTTACACACACACACACACACACACACACATATATATATATATATATATGTATGTATTATGCCAAAAAGCATTTTCTTAATTCCTAATTTACTTTGTCCTGTAAATTACTAAATTTACTAACCTCTTTGAAACTTTTCGTAATTTTCATATCTACCCTAAGGCGAGCTTTGAGCTACAAATGTCCCGTGAGAAAATAACAAGGATAGCAGTTTTAGACTAAAAAACATTACCACATAAAGAATTGCTCTAACTTTGAAATTTGCTCCCCTAATGACAATTCTGACAACAGGAACACCCTCTTCGGGATATCGGGGTATAAAGTCATGGATAATTTCGGTTTTGCAGTGATTCTCTTTTAAGGAGACACGCCAGGAACGGTGTGTGGCCCACAACTTCCGTCGTCTCTATCTTAGTAATTCCATCATAAATTTAATTTTAGATATGGCATTGTAATTATTATTATGACCACTCCAACCCTATCACTACAAATTTAAGATGTTTTTCATGCTGAGATATTTTAAGTCTGACGTATGTACATAAATGCATGCTATCGATTTCGTCATATATTATTCATACTGCCGTAAGTACAGAAATTTTCGGAGAACCTTCACATCTTCTTAGAGTTAAAAAAGCTTCTTCTTCAAAACACGGTATCTGCATCCATTACGATCCTGTAAAACCGTCCCCTAAAATGTATCATATTCTAACGCTGCTGCAAACACTGATATACTACCCTATATCTACGATAATACACCGGATAAAATATGAAATATAAGATACGGGAAGCACTTCTTGATTTACTAGTCTATTTATCTTTGTTTGGAGGTCTTTTGAGATATTATCTCGGCAACGTGGCATTTGATATTATCAGAGCGAGATTCGAGCATATTCTGGGTATTATGTCGGAATATACATTTCATGCAGTGAAAACATTTGTTTATAAAATGTTTGAATTCAGTTTTATATTTTAAGTTAAACATTTTATATATACAAATCGATGTATTATGAATAATTTATTTTTGATAATATATATCTTTGGTTATAAAATGTTTAAAAGTGTATAATTTTTTATATTAAATATTTCTACTTCATGTACAAGGTGTTTCAATGCAAGTGATACAAACAAATAAATATAAATAAAGTAACAAATAAATAAATTCACACACACACACATAATATATATATAGATATATATATATATAGATATATATAAATATATATATATATATATATATATAGGGTGAAGTGGGGTAAGTGAGAATGTTAACTTTAAAAAAATTGCAAGTGTACTTTGTAGGAAAGTTCTTGCTCTACTGTTATGCAAAATTTTTATTTACAGAAA
The DNA here is from genome assembly GCA_907164885.2 of Dolomedes plantarius. Taxonomy (NCBI): domain Eukaryota; kingdom Metazoa; phylum Arthropoda; class Arachnida; order Araneae; family Dolomedidae; genus Dolomedes; species Dolomedes plantarius. Next base: position 45,753,527 of record OU015493.1, on the reverse strand, counting down.
AAAATTGCAAAATGGAAAATTTTTGTGTCTACCAAACCCTTGTATTTTAACTTAGGTACCAAGTTAGAATATTAGCAAAAAAAAATCATAACTTATTAACCACAACACATAGAGTTAATTTGAATATACCCACTTATTCATTAAGAAATGAAGAATACAGATGAAATATATATGCTACTGGCAAAGAATGAAATCCGAATGAAATGAATGCCGAATGAAATGCTTAATTCTATAGAATGCTTAGGCATTGTATATAATGCCTAAAACTAGCCGGCAATGTATGAAACGATTCATATTTCACACATTTCCTAGGCATTCTATAGAATTTCAAATGAGAAATCGGCAAAGTATGAAATACATCTCCGATTCGTTTCAAATATCACGTGGCAAGGCACTCGACGTTTAACGCGTGCCTCAGGCTCAGAAGTTGTCAGTTGTACTTTGCAGTTTGTTCGGGAGTTTCAAAGTACGCAATTTTACATAAATTTGTTCAACAAAAAATTAGTTTTTTTCTGTGCTGCATGAAAATGGAGTTGCAAGCTGTAGTGTTGGAGAAAACGTCATGGTCTATGGACATGAAGCAACGATTCGACGATGAACTGTCCAAAATTCAAGTTAATGCTGCAAAAAACAGTTATTTCTTAACCGAAACTACTAACCAGGAGTTAATAAATGATGTAGAAAAACCCAAAATGACTACTAAGAAGGAACACAGGGTCTATTGATTGCTGAATTGCTATGATGTGATGATTGTGGAAAACAAAAGTAAACTCATTTATCCTGTTACAGAAGGTGTCAGTACTATACAGTATTACGTCATGGACTCTGAGTTATTTCTTGTACTTCATGAAGCTCATTTGGCTATTGGGAACGGAGGACGTGAAAGAATGTTGAAAGAACTTTCAACCAAATACAAAAACGTTACACGTCATGATATTGAACTGTACATCCACCTTTGTGAACCTTGCCAGAAAAGCAGAAAGGTATTAAAAAGGGCATTGTTGTGAAACCTATGATTTTTTCCGAATTTAATTCCCGTTGTCAGGTAGATCTTATTGACTTTCAGTCTCAGACAGATAGAGAATACAAATTTATTATGGTGTACCAAGATCATCTCACAAAATTTGTGATTCTCAAGTCTCTAACGTCAAAAAGAGCTGAAAAAGTAGCCTACAACCTAGTGGACATATTCTCGTTACTTGCAGCGCCATCTATATTGCAGTCTGACAATGATAGGGAATTTGCCATTAATGTGGTGACCAGCTTGAAGGAGTTTTGGCCAGCACTGAAGATCGTCCATGGGAAGCCTCGCCATTCACAGAGTCAGGGTATTGTCGAAAGAGATAATCAAGATATCGAAAATATGCTCTGTACTTGGATGCAGGACCAAAAAATCTGACCGCTGGAGTGAAGGAATGCGTTTCGTTCAATTAATGAAAAATAGAGTTCAATTCTACCCGAAGATGTTTTAAAAGACATAAATACAGAGGAGAAGCTAGAAAAAGTAATAGAAAGCCTCCAAAAAATGGAAAAATGTGAAACTAATCAGATTATGCAAGAAAAAGAGACTGTTTCAAAAAAAAAGATGAGATTATAGTCGATAGTGGATTAAACCAACATGATGAAGACATGCTTATCGAAGATATTTCTGTTTCTGATACCTGTTGGGTGTGTTTAAAAGAAACGAGTGATTCACTTGCATGCAAAAAGTATCGTCAAAAAATTCAAATCTCCAGTGGCCATGCTAGTAAAGATTATGAAATCAATATTTTGTGCATCCTTTGTTTCAAAACTGAAAATACTATTGAAGGTAAAATAAATTGTAAAATCAATCTGGAAATACAAGCCAAAAAAATGAAAATGAATTCGGAAAAAAAATTTCTCACTGCTTCTTCAGGAACTACTATGCGAGTTCCTATTCCTGACGTCGATAAGGGGCGAGGTGATTCGCGCAATATATCGGCATTTGTAACGACTGTGACAGAGAATGGTTTCTACCGACTTGGAACTTCTGAAGGAATTTTAAAACAAGTATATGCGAGATCACAATTCACTTTATGCAATAAGAACTTGCTTAAAATTGAAGATACAGAGGCTGTTCACACATTTTTTAGACGATGTATATTGTATTCACAAAACTAAATTACATAACATTCTTGTGTTCTAAATGTTCTATTTGACATCCCTTATTCTGAACTATCTTTCGACACCGCAATTTCCAGGATAATAATGCCTTTTGAAGTGTCAGAAGAGGTATTCTATCCCATTCCTCCTGAACAGCTTTCCAGAGTCCTGTAAGGGTTTTGGGACGACGTTTGGATAATGCAGATTTTAAAAGTCCGAAAGCACAAAAATCCATAGGTGATGCATCGGGAGATTTAGTAGGGATATCAGTGAAGGGTATGGCCTTGATATCAGTTTTTTGTTCCATTTCTTTTAGGAAATTTACAGTGGATTTTGATGTGTGACTGCTAGCTTTGTCCTGATGGAGTCTCACAGACTGATGGCACTGTGGGTAAAGCTATGGTATTTCATTCAGAAAAATTGGCAATAGAATATGTCCCTGATAGTATTTGAAGTTAATCTTGACATTTTTTTCCACTCTCTTTATTTTTAACTTGTCATTATAAGAAAAACCAGCAACAATCATGAATCCCTGAGAAAAACTTTCTTTCGATTGTTTGAACCATCTACTTAAATTTTTTTCTCCCCGTTTATGATAATCAATGGCTCTTTTTTTTTGTTGCAATCATTTAATACACCCATGATTCATCTATTGTGACAATTATTTTCCATTTTTCTTTGGTTAAGTGTTTCTCATATAGAATTCTGCAGCGTGTCCTGCGTTCAGCGATATGATTTGGAAGAAGACGAAGCACATTGCGTTTTTTTCGCTTTCTTAAGATTTAAATCAACGTTTATCATTTTGTTTACAGTGGACACAGAGAATTTTAATGATTTTGCAACTGTCCTTTGACTAGGGGGATTCTCTTTTAACATTAAACAACGAGCAATTGCAACGTCAGTTGCAATTGCTCAGTCCAGTGGAAGCGGCCAAGAATTCGTCAAATGTATGTTTAAAACAAAGTGTCAAAATATGAAATGTCTTTGCGTGAAAAATGTAATGAAATGTAATTCAAAATGTCATTCAAACCTACCATGTTGCAAAAAGTAGGTTCATTTTGATTTCTTATTTTGTATATGAAAATTTTGCTTCCCTTAATAAGAAAGGCATAAATTTTGTTTTGTACAACTTTCATTTTTCTTAACGTATATTTAATAATTTTATTTTAATGGGACTCTCATTATTTTTTCAGATTAACATTTGTATTTTTGAGGAATGCACGTCATTTATATGATAGCCTTATCAAAACCTTTTTTCATACTTTGCCTAAATAGCATTTGTCATTCTATAGAATGTCTAGGTATTATATACAATGCCTAGGGATAGTATGTAATAATTTTCATATTTCATACTTTGTCTAAAAACGTCCGGCATTTTATACAGTGCCTAGGTATTCTATACAATGCCGGCGTTTCATACTTTGCCGGTAACATATATAAACATTTTTTTGCAATATTCCTTCAGTGCTGCAGGGCCATACTTGCCCCATAAAAATTTTGTGTTAGGGCAAGTGAGAACTGACTGCAGTTATCACTTGCCCCTCATACTGAAAAACCTATCTTTGTGTTATAACAGCCATATAAATAGTTTTTTCTTCCCAACATATGTTTTCTAGCTGGAGAAACTTCATAACCAACCACCTTTTGCCATGTTTATTTAACAGCTGATGATTGTTTTTAATTTCTTAATATTCAAAAATAGTAAATTATGCAATTAAAACTAGTTTTTTTTGTTGTAGGTTTGAAGAAGTGAATTGTAATAAACTAACTTGTTTAGAATAACAGTTAGTGAATGTGAGTGGAGTGGACATTACAAACTGTGCAGGGCAAGTGAGGCTGTTTGGCGATAAATATCTCACCAGGGCAATAATTGTAGCATTTAATAAATGCTTTTGGAATAGAATGAGAAAACATAAAATGCATCTTTAACAATTTATTTAAAACTTTAATAAAACAAAGTACTTGAATTATTTTAAAAAAAGGATTTTCATACAGCATGAAAACATATGTAATCTTTACGGATTTCTTAGAGATAAAAATAATAATCTAGAAACAAAGATTTAAAAAATTAATAAACAAAATAAGGAAAATTTTTAAATTGTTTTGGGGAGACAACAACTTAATATTTAAACTACGATGCTCATATAAATTATGTCAAGTATTCTGTTGAAGTTTAACACTCAAATTCAGACAATAACACAGCCCCGATGCTTAGTGAAAAAAAATTATTTTTCTGTGTTTCTAGTGAAAAGAAACAAGGTCTAAAATATAAAAACCTCATATTTAATGGACAGTAAATGAAGAATCACTTGTGCTAAATAAAATTCCCTTTTATTTCTTTTTCGATAGTCCCCAAAAGACACGTTTTCTTTCCTTTCTTTTTTTTCTCTCTGTGTGTGTACGTCTATTTATTTAATTAAGATCAAAAATTTGAATTTTAATTCTCTTAACTCAGCAATAACTATAGATTAAAAACCTCAACTGACCAATTTCACTATCAGCTTTACTCAAATTTATCATAAGTTACCATCGGATAAGCCTTTCGCCCAGGTACTCCAAAAAGAGCCATAATGGCGATAATGAGTTTAAAACTTTTTAATCATGTTATATAGTATCAAAACTTCAATTTTCACACTAAAATAAACTATCATGATCTACTTCGAAAGACAACAGGAAAATTATTCAGAAGTAATCATAAGTGTAGGAATTTGATATGTTTCAGTTACAAAAAGTCAGATTTATAACTGAAATACTAGATAAATTCTAGTCAATCACAAGAACATATAATTTTTAAATAAGAAAAAGGAGATCTGAGGGGAAAAAACACAAATTAAACTTACTGCAACGTCGTAAATTTAATTTTTCATTGACGTATGAACACATGCACGTATAATCCCACACGGGTCGTAATATAACGACTCTAAGTGGGAAGTCTTCAAAACATCTTGCCCTCGTTTTATTAAATTTAAATTCCCGCTGGAAAAAGAACAAATATCGCAAGTTGTCATTGTACACGGCTAATAGACACCGGAAATGAATTAACCTAAACAATCCCAAAATGATTTGGCATCTTTGATTTAGAAGGTTACCATACAAGGGTTATCATAATTTTCTATTTCAATACGCTTATCGCCTACTAGGCAGTGTTTGATAAAGTGAAATTCGAAAGTGAATATTATTTATTGTTTTTCTCTTTAAAAACAATGTGTCCAGGCGTAATTTTTATGAAAAATCGCAGATTTTAAATAAACTAAGGTTTACATAGTAGGAATTTTTTAAGTATGGATAGGTTTCGAGCAATAGTCTCCGCAAAAAGGAGGCAATGCTAATTTACATAGAGTTTCCTAGCTTTGTTCTCCAAAGGTCTCCAAGATGGCCGATGGCGTATTGTCAATTCAGCTTGGAATGGATTGTGCTTAGAATACTGGAATATGTATGCTCCAATATTTTGTTACACAGTGGGGGATATATAGGGTATTATAAAATTCCGCCACCTCAGTTTTTTTATTTTTTGCATCATTCATGTAGCCATATCAAATTCACTTTGTGAGAAAATTTCTTTTTATTCAGAATTATATTTTAATTTTTAGAGGTGCCTCTCATGGTCAAGTATATGTTACTTGCTCAAATAAACGGTATACAAAAATATTCATGCATTTTTCTATTTCTTTTGGCAAGAGGAAACGAAATATTTAGGCTGTTGAAAAACATTAGTAACGTAAAGACGTGATGCCGGATTGCTTATGTCATATATTACTTGTAAGCTATAATATTTTCTTTCTTGTTGCTATTTACATGTTACGTTCTTTAGTCTTTCGAGGTCGGTCTTGAACAAACCTTTAGAGCAAAATCTCTTTCACAAAACTTAAAATTTTCAAAACTAGAACAACACACTTCCACGTTAGGCGTCGAAATCTCTGTCTAGTATTAAAAAAAGAGAAAGCTTTAAAATCACCATCTTTTATCGAATTCCAAATTCCCGTTGTTTCTTTTTTGTAAAATGTTCATTTAATCATATTCCTGTATCAGCTATATCTCACTTTTGAAATGGTAAGATGTGCTTTGCAAATATATTCACCTGCAGAGTACCAGGCAGAAGTAAATCTCGTTTCAACTTTGCTATAAAGGTTCCTCGGCAATACAGAGCCGATGAGTACTGTGCGTTATTTGGCTCCGCTCATAAGCGCGTGCTCTATGTTTAACGTAAGAAATCATTTAATGCAATATCTGGAGAAAAGCTGGGGTTAGTTCCAGTATGGAATGTTTTTGAAAGAAATTGAGACAAGGTGGACGAGTCTAACCCTCAAACGGTACAATCGTTTGAGACGAAATAGATGGTACGGTCGGGTCGAATTCGACACGATCTCTTTTTTGATGAGGTCTTTTTTGATGAGGTTTTTGTTAGAAATAAGTACACAATAAGCATTTTAGTTGTATAATAAAATTTATTGATAATATTTTACATGAAATAAAACCCTTTTATAGAAAAAAATGACGAAAGAATTGTAATTTTGCTAAACAAGGAAAAAATCTTTGGTATTTACATAGAATGTTGTATATTTAGGTCTAATATGTAATTAAGTCTATCTAATTTCAGAAGTTAGTGAAACCAACTTTCTGTGAACAAAAATGTAAATAATAATATATACTGACGTTTTTGGTCTTCTAAATGGAAATAAAAAAATTATAAAATCTGAAATAAAAAATTTTAAAAATGATTAGTGATTATGGATAATGTTTTTCAACAAAGGGACTCGTATTTAGTTATTCCTATATCTAGTAGGTTGGTCTAGTAAGTCTGTCTGGTAGGGTTCCTTGTCAATTCGATCTCTTTCAATGAGAGGGGAAAGTACGGGAGGGGGAAGACACACCCTTGGGTCGGATCCGACCCCCACTGTACTGTTTGAGGGTCAATCTGGATTTTTAGTTACATTAGCAGTTCTTTTAGTGTGCAAAGGTTAATCATTACAGTTAAATGGTAAATATGGTTATTTCCCCGAAGAAATATATTTAAAATTAAAAATAGAAACAAACAACAATAACAATGCAGCAAAAATTAATAATAAAAATAAATAATTAAAATTCTGTTTACGGAGATATTATTCTAATAGTTATAAACCATCCAATTATTTCTCCTAATTAAATGCTATTATAATTCAGCTCCATACCGCGGTTAATTTATTATAGTCTTAGCTGTTCGTAGCTTCTACATCCATTACTTTGTTAGCTCAGTAACGATGCTATTAAGTCAGATGATTTAGAGAGAAGACCGATGTCAGACCGTATTTATTATACTATAATGCTATTATAACTCCAAATATAAAATGAGACGCGGTTAATGCAACTCCAAACACGGCTGCGTCGGCCGTGTATTCGACAATGCATGAGATGAGATATGAAATATGCGATGCGAACTGTGTTCGCTGATTTAGTGATCTATTCATCTTTATTTGGGGGTAGTCCTCGGAGAAATTATATACATAACGTGGGATTTGGAAGCTCAGATGCAACATATATTCTTGAAACCAGAAAAGATTCCAATACCATTTCGACTTGCAGCGTTATAAATCATTAATAATGAATCAAAACACACAAGAAATGGGTGTTGAAGCACTCAATTAATGTTTCCAACTCATGATATGTTTACGAGAGGATTCTAACGTTCTATGAATTAGTTTGGCTGATGGCACTACTTCGACTATATAATAATTGTACCCCTTTTCAACATTTTGTCATTTATCTCACTCTAGAATTTGCTAAAAAGCCGTCATTAATTTTTGATAAATAGGATCAAATGCTCGAATGAATCATACATCATCAAAATATTTAAGTTATAAGAGCTCTCTTGCCACAATATCTTAAGAAAAGTTCTTAAGTTTATACTCTTTTTCACTCATTACGGTAACGAGGTATCACAATTCAATATTTTCTTTTACCATTTTCTCCCTATTCGTATCCTTTTGCAATTTTATCATTGCAAAAAGATACGAATAGGGTTTGGCTTCGTTTGGAGAGCTATTGTCATTTTTTATTGTTTACTACACGAGGATTAATTAGACCGGGACCTACAGCTTAAAGTAGATTCCAAACGGCTACAAACATCCATGCCAAGAGTGGGACTCGAAACCACAGACTCCGGTACCGAATGTCAGCACCCTAGCCGTTCGGCCATCGCCCGGCAGGATACAAATAAGGGAAACAAGTCATTCGTATTCTTATCCCACCCTATTCAAATTAAGTGTTAGCAATTTAAAATTTTCTTTTGGGGATTTAAAACTCTATATTTAAATCATTTTTACAATGTTTTTATTAACTTGCTTTCTTGTTTGTTTGTGTGTTTGTCCCTTACAAATCTTGCAATCGATTTTTAACTAACTTCCCGACCAGCTAGACATTTGAAACTTTTAGAATAGCTCAGAACACGATGACAATGCATTTTTTTAATACTTTTAACCATCTTTTAATATATTTTTACCATGTTTTTATTATTTTCAGTTAATTTTGTTTTGTAGACTGGTGCAGCCATTTATCGGCCGGGACGGGAACGAAACTTTAAATGCAAGTTAGCTTCCAATTAACTTCATTTTCTTTCAAGTTTATGGGATAATTCATTAAAAAAATTTTAAAAAAGTATTTATTAATACACAGAATTGTCAAGTTTATATGATTCAACAGAAAATTTAAAAACATGGTATATAAAAAGTTCTTTTTATCTTGTAATTATTAGTACTTCATATATCTCATGAACCAATGGCGTAACGTGTATATTTTAATCTGCTCCGTGCATACGAATATTTTGAAAAACTCGAGATTTAAAAAAAATTATTTGAAAAATTTTAGTCACTTTAAAGAATAACAAAATTATTTTTTATCAGAATATTTTTTTCCAAAATAAGATTTTTTTTCGGATCCAAGTTTGCTTCAGGGAAACTTTTTACAGAATTTTTTCTCTATAATAAATATCGGTCTGTTGAAAGATAGAACAAAAGAATGCTTTACAAAATTTTATGGTGATGTCCTGCAAGGAATTTCTTCATATAGCCTTTAAAATGGAAAATCATTAAAAAAAATCCACTCCGAGAAATATTGAATTCAAGTACAGCGATATATAGATGCATGGCAGTACAGCATTCATCGACAATACAGCATAAAAGTATTGTGTCTAGCAAAGCAAATCCTGTTTAGACACATGTGTTATGGTTATGTTTGATTCTTAAATTTATATTTCGCGCAGGTTTATCTTAAAAAAACTTTTAATGTAGTAGATAAAATAATCAAAATACGTGTAGATAAAGGAAATATTTTTATGTATTAAATTACAACTTGCGGGGAACGCGAATGACGCTTTTAACAAAATATTAAATCAAAAAATTGAAAAAAATAACTTCCCGCAATTATTATTACTTAGAAGTATACACATTTCTTAAAAGCAGTATTTCTAAGAAACGTAGATGAAAAAATAACGTCTTCCTGAATTCAAATACGAGTACATAATAAAAATTTGTTCGACGAGGAAATTACGTTTTCCGCTGTTGAGATACTCAAGCTTGACAACAGCGTGGCTCGCTGAAATTAACAGAAATAGTAAAAGCCATTACAACATCTCTTTTAAATGGAGAGTTTAAAATACAATATGAGGCCGGATGGAGGCAAAATAGCTTTAATCTTATCTTAAAGCTATTAAGCTTAAAGGTATTAAGCTTAAAGCTATTAAGCTTATCATAAAGCATCTTAAAACCAGAATCTGCGGTTTGAACCAGTTACCATGGAGATGCATAACCTCAAAAAATCTGCTCTGTGTTTCCTGTAGTTCCCGGTCAGTTAAGACCTCGAATAGTAAATGCTGACGATAGTGCTTCCAAGAAACCAAAATGAACTATAGGGCATCAACATTTTGAACAGAGATTGATTACACTTTTCCTCAAAACACTCCTCTTTCGATAAAACGCTTTTCGAGCAACTCCACTGTTCAAAGAAATTCCAATTTCCAATCATTTCTTTTTAATATTTATTCCACCGTTTTATCTAAAATCAGACTAAGGATATGACAAGAAATATTTCAAACGATTTTGAATTCCTTTTCTTCAATAAATTATCGTATCTTCAGATAATAAATGACGTTGCCTCTACCTACCTATATTGCTTTTCCCCTACCTCATATTCTATGCAATTTTTATATAATTTTATTAAATATTTATACACTATTTTCTACTATATATGTATTTCTACATTGATATTTATACATACTACATATGTACTACATATTATTTCTACATTAATATTTCAAATTACCGTTTGTTTCAACTAAACGAATAATTAAAAATTAGATGACAACTAAGTATAAAGAAAAAAAATGTGAAGAAATAGAGAATAATAATTAAAAGATTAAAAGAACTTTTTATATACCAAGTTTTTAAATTTTCTGTTGAATCATATAAACATGACAATTCTACGTATTTATAAATACTTTTTAAATTTTTTTGTTGAATTATCCCATCAACTTGAAAGAAAATGAAGTTAATTGGAAGTCAACTTGCGTTTAACTTTTCGTTCCCATCCCGGTCGATAGATGGCTGCATCAGTCTACAAACCAAAATTAACTGAAAAAAATTCAAATTCTGCTTCAAGAGGGCTAAAAGTATTACAATAATTAATTGTCGTCGTGTTCTGAGGTATTCTAAAAGTTTCAAATGTCTAGCTAGCTGGGAAGTTAGTTAAAAATCGATTGCAAAATCGACTGTACCGGACAAACAAACACACACACAAACAAACACGAAAGCGAGTTAATTAAAAACACGGTAAAAAGTGAAAGTACTCAATTTTGTAGATTCCTGATTTCCCAAGAGCTGACACAGTTGCAGCGTTCAGACTAGAAACCGGACATGACTCGCCAAACATCATTTCAGAATCGGGATTCCTCACAGCCCATACTGTATGTTATGTTCTCGTGATTTTTTATGGACGGTGAACACCTTTTGGACTGTTCTGCACTTACAAGAGATATTTTGTATTAAAGATATTTGCAAGCTAGAGATCAAATGCAGCTCACCTCTGTTATGTAATTTTCTTTTGTTCTTCAGTGTTGATTAACTTGTTTTCACCCTCATGTATATATGCTTTTACATGTAGGTCAATGATGTAATATTTCAAATACCTTTGCAATAAAAAAAACGTGGGGGCGGTGGCTCAGTTGGCAAGAGCAGCGGGCCAGTGATCTGATCGTCCCTGGTTCGATGCTCGTCGCTGCAAATCCACCGCCGTGTTGATTAATGATGGCCGGGGTACGTGAAATAGGGCGTGGCTGTAATGTCCTCCAATTTCTCAAATTTACTTCTGGAGGTGCGGGGTCAAGTGTTCCGGTCTCGTCACTTGACTCGGTTCAAAATTACGGGATCGGTCATTTAGCCAAGTCGGACTCCGACCCTTGTGTTGCTAATTAAAAACAGGAGCCGCACCTTCATCTCCCATAGCCTTCGGGACTTGATCTGATGTTGCTGTTCGGTCAAGTTGCATAAGCAACAATATAAAAGCATTAATATTTATTTATTTCAAAACATTTATCATATCTATTTTCAAATAACTATGGATTTCTTTTATCAAGGAGGGCTTTAGCGATTTAGGAAGCAAGACACTATTTATCATCTTAATATGTCTCTAATCTAATATTTTGAAATATACCCGCGTCTGCATTGAAATGTAATCTAACATCCTTTTCTAAAACTGTCTCGTTGTACTTGCAGTCAATGTATGTGTCCTAAATATGATAACACTAAATAAAAAATGTATATATATATATATATGTACATTTTTGGATGCGAAAAACACATTTGATGAATATGTATCGTCCATATATCATTAAACCAAAAATACGGACTGTGTGACCAAAGTCTAGAACTCAAATGCATTAAGAAAAAGTATAGTCTGCGTGTTTCTGGGGAATGTTCGCGTTGTTTGTTATAATTTTTAATCTTGCTCGTAATTTTTAAATGTTTTGTCCCGTCTGCTTCTTTATTTTTTTAGTTAATTCAATATCATTTACTATTTAATTGGACTGAACTTAACCTAAAGGGAATAAATAATTATTAAAATTTAATTTTAATATTTAGTAAAATTTTAATTTGTTGCGGTTGGTTAACTTTTCCCTTATGTTTTACGTATTATTCACTCACTGTCTAATATATTCACTGGCCTCTGATTCAAGCTTTTTTCATTTGCCGATTCCTTGCATTTTAATTGGCTGTTGAAACCAGCCTCAGGATTAGATCGTTTTATTTACCCCTGGAGAGTAATGTTCAATGTAAGATTAAAAATGTGGACTATAAGTAAAAACGAAATTTTAATCTAAGGTATGATGGCGAATCCCAACGATATGGGAACCGAGCTAGAAGACTCGTCTGCGTACTACAAAACTTCTCCTCTCAGGCACTGGAGTGTTACAACACGATCGCCTTGATAGGCGACTACCAACAGTTCAGATTACACCAAAAAGCTCTGCTTGGCGTAAACAACCCCTTTTTTCCGCATATAGTAAGTCTTTTTCTCATTGTTCATCGTCACCTCGTTCACTACTGTCAGCGCTTTGCTCAATCTTCTTTTATTATTTTACTTTTTTGATATTATTTTCCTTGGATTCTCGACACATTTTTGTTTGTCCCGTGTTGTATTGTCTTTCCTGTGTTCTTTTAATATATTGATCGAAGAAGTTCCATACGTGTTTTGTTCGAAATCTCTTCAATTGATGGTTCGTCCCATGTATAACAGTTCCTCCATCATTTTATTTAATGTTCCGTTCTGGGGAATGTTTGAAGAAATCGCAGGCCTGCTGTCGGTAAGCTGCAATTGAAATACGATGGACTAAAAATCAAGATGATGCCTAAATTAACATGCAATCAGCATTAAAATAGTCGTTGGATTTCTGGTTATTCTCTCTCCAAGTACAATTAAAACCATACATGAAACTTTCGATTCTGAGCCTTTATTCTGGATTCCTGATTTTACGGAATTACAAAAACCCGCTACTAACTCCAGATTGACGAAATATTTTACTGACCGAAATTTTCTGCAAAACTTTGACTGTAGTTCTCATTCAATCGTACAGAGGCTGTTCGCACTTTTTTTAGACGATTTTGGTAAGCGGTAATAAAAAGTCGTTTGCTGCAAAAAAATAATTGCAATTGTACTATGTTTTTAAAAGTCAAAATTATCGTCTGCGGCTTGAAAGTTTTGTTTTTATTCAAAATGGCGTTTTTAACAAAGCAGTGGTTGGAAGGCTACATTTATGCTCTTTCCGAAGAGAAATATGCATACTCCGTTATCCAAAAACAATGTGAGAGTCATGGTTTTGTGATATCTAAAGCGCTGATAGGTAATATCGTCAACAAGAAAGGAAAAAAAGTCAAATTGGAGCCTAAGTGGGACAAAAATTCCAAACAAGTATCCAAAGAAAAAACGGACATCTTCGACTATTGCAAAGGTACGTTGTTTAATGTTGAAAGAAAATCCCCCTAGTCAAAGGACAGTTGCAAAATCATTAAAATACTCGGTGTCTACTGTAAACAAAATGATAAACGTTGATTTAAATCTTAAGAAAGCGAAAAAACGCAATGTGCATCGTCTTCTTCCAAATCATATCGCTGAACGCAGGACACGCTGCAGAATTCTATATGAGAAACAGTTTACCAAAGAAAAATAGAAAACAATTGTCACAATAAATGAATCATGGGTGTATTTAAATGATTGCAACAAAAAAAGAGCCATTTATTATCATAAAAGGGGAGAAAAAAATTTAAGTTCATGGTTCAAAGAATCGAAAGAAAGTTTTTCTAAGGGATTCATGATTGTTGCTGGTTTTTATTATAATGGCAAGTTAAAAATAAAGAGAGTGGAAAAAATGTCAAGATTAACTCCAAATAGTATCAGGAACATATTTTATCGCCAATTTTTCTGAATGAAATACCATCGCCTTACCCACAGTTCCATCAATCTGTGAGACTCCATCAGGACAAAGCTAGCAGTCACACATCAAAATCCACTGTAAATTTCCTAAAAGAAATGGAACAAAAAACTGGTATCAAGGCCATACCCTTCACTGATATCCCTACTAAATCTCCCGATGTCTCACCTATGGATTTTTGTGCTTTCGGACTTTTAAAATCTGCATTATTCAACCGTCGTCCCAAAACCCTTACAGGACTCTTGAAAGCTGTTCAGGAGGAATGGGATAGAATACCTCTTCTGACACTTCAAAAGGCATTATTATCCTGGAAATTGCGGTATCGAAAGATAGTTCAGAATAAGGGATGTCAAATAGAACATTTAAAACACAAGAATTTTATGTAATTTAGTTTTGTGAATACAATATACATCGCCTAAAAAATGTGTGAACAGCCTCTGTATCCCCTAACTACGAAAATATTTCTACAGGGTCGGGTAGGATGAACTCCTGCATTTCTGAAGATCACTGGTAAGGATGTGGTATCAGTAAGGAGAAGCGGGATGTGACAACAGTTCGGGGAGATTTTCTAGTTATTAGTAGATACCACGCTTAAGTAACACACATCATTCGTCCAACAGCAAATTTTTGTTACATCTTTGGGAAATGGTTACAGTTAGAGACTTTCCAGAAACTAAGATGGGCCAATTGTAAAATATTTATGTTGAGCCAACAACTTTTAACTGTTGTTGGCCCAACTGCAAATTAGTGCTGTTGGGCCAACAATTATAAAATATTGTTGGGCCAGCTGCAAATAATTGCTGTTGAATTCCAATTTGGAACTCCGTAGCGCGAAACACTATCTGCTAGGCGTAGCGGTCGTAAAAGAATGAAGTATTTCATTAGTTATGAAAAGCCACGTTTCTTTTAGAGATGTGAATAGTTTTTCAGCTTTCCCGGGTCTTTCCATGATAGATTATGATGGTTAAGTGTCCTCAGTTTTTTCCATTACACCTTTATGAACTGTTCGTTACGTTTTCTTTAGCTGGTAAATTTCTGATTACTTTTGATAAAATGTTAATCGAGTTCAAATGATTGTTGTCACCAATGATTTTTTTAGTAATTTCTGTATAATATTTACACTGCTGGCCACTGTAAATGCAACACCCTGAAGGAAACATGCAAATAACATGAAATTTACAACATGCATTAGCGGAGGTGAGATATGCAAATGATTAGAATTTCAGCGCAGACGCACATCACGCGCTCCTGTGGCGCCACTTCAAACCGCTATTTAAGGCTTGGAGATTTCGACGATTTCAAGTTCGGCAATTGTGTTTTTCTTGTGTTTTTTTCAAAAAACGATCAATTATGCCTCGTCGTAAACAGCGATCGTCTTTTGATCAATTATCCGAGTTCGACAGAGGAAGGATAGTGGCCTACCGAGATTGTGGATTATCTTTCAGGGAAATCGGTAGTCGTGTTGGACGAAACCAAACAACTGTAATGCGGATATGTGATCGTTGGATGCAGAAGGGTACGACAGACCGGCGTGTTCGATCGCATCCACCTCAACGCACCACTTCATGTGATGACAGGCAAATTGTGCGCATGGCAGTGACGGATAGCTCAGTCACATCACGAACCATAGCACAGCACATGCAGTCTGTAACGCATCATCCAGTGTCTGCGCGTACCATTCGACGCCGTTTACAGCAGAGTGGTCTGTCCGCAAGACGTCCATTGCTTTGTCTACCCTTGACGCAGAACCACAGACGTCTCCGCCGCCAATGGTGCGATGACAGAAGGATGTGGACGGCAGAATGGAATGAAATTGTCTTTACTGACGAGTCACGCTTCTGTCTGCAACACCACGATGGTCACATTCGAGTCTGGAGACACCATGAAGAGAGGATGCTGAACAGCTGCATTATGCACCGCCACACTGGTCCTGCACAGGGTATTATGGTATGGGGCGGTATTGGATATCACTCTCGCACACCTCTAGTACGCATTGCCGGTACTTTAAACAGCCAGCGCTACATTTCCGAGGTGTTGGAGCCAGTTGTCCTTCCTTATCTTCAGGGCTTGCCCACAGCCATATTTCAACAGGATAATGCGCGACCACACGTGGCACGCATTGTCCAACGGTTCTTCGTCAATCGCCAGATTGAGTTGCTTCGCTGGCCGCCTCGCTCTCCGGATCTTTCGCCGATAGAAAACATGTGGTCCATGGTTGCTCTACGATTGACCCAGATTCCATCCCCAGCTGCCACAGCAGATCAACTTTGGCAACGTGTGGAAGCTGCTTGGTCTGCTTTACCCCAAGAACTCATCCAAAGTCTCTTTGAATCAATGCCGAGGCGTGTGGCAGCGGTGATCTCCAACAATGGCGGCTACTCTGGCTACTGCTTTTGGCAGGAACCACACTTCACAGAAGTCTATAAATTTAATCATTTGATACTTGGTCAACATGTTATCTACAAAATAAATTTTGTTGTGATATCTTTTGTCTTTCTTGGTGTTGCAATTTGGATGGCCAGCAGTGTATTTAAGGATATATTAATAAATGATGCTTAAATATGATTCTGTAAATAATTTTAGGACAATTCCTGACAATAAATCTTATTGAAATATGACTTAAAGAATGTTAGGATGTAGGTATACTCCACTGCTAAAAACATCCATAAAGGTATTTTGAAAAACACTTTATAGCTTATAATAATAAGAGAATTAAATTTATTTTCAAAATAAATACCAGATAAATTCTTTCTTAACAAGAAATAATAAGTATGCGAGAAATAAACAATGAAAATAAAAGCTTATTATATCATGCTATTAACAACAAACTATGAGTTTTATTTAGTAAAAAAACTGATGTACTAGAGCTAATTAGTACCACCAAGCAGTTTTCTAAAATAACATGGAGAAATGAAGCGTAACTTTGTAAACTTAAGTAAAATACTTTGTTAAACTTTTATAGAAACACCAAAAACTTTCCTCAAATAATGAATATAACTACTGTAATTGCGTATACTGTTTCTCTATTTTATAACACAATAAGTAATCTGTATTTTTAGAAGATTGTATAGAATGGCAGTAAATAAACTTTTTAAAATCATGGAACTATCTATGTTCTTTATTTTGAATGGTTGGGTTGCTTTAGTTAATCGAATCGTTAAAAAAATTTTTAATTGAATAGTTGTCCAAATTTGATGTTCACGTTTATTTTTGAGTATCAAGATATTTATTCCCCTACTAGCTGAATACCCGTGCTACGGAGTACTCTTTAGGATAATTATAATGAAAAATAATGAAATTGCTTTTTAGAGGATTTCCTTACAAACAATATTTTTTGTTTCTTCATTGGGGGGAACTAATATTACGAGGCTCTTCTGCGAACTTACGCATGAGCAAGCTACGTAAGAACTATTAAGTTACCCTGCGGTCAGCCATAAATGAATCTGCTACAGATAACTAGACGCTGGGAGAAACAATTTTCTCTTAAATCTACGCCAACGAATTTTAATGTTTGGCCTTGAGACTCATTTATCGTCATAGCGAAGCATACCTTGAGGGGAAATTGAAGTCTATTAAAGTCAAAGGGAAGGTCATTAGGTAATAGAGGAATGGGTGGCACGAACACTTTTTCTCCTTGAGACACCCAATTAAAATAAATCCGTCGGAATGCACAATGGACATAGATGGATGTAGATGATCGGACAGGATTCTCACCAACTGCACACACCCCATGCCATCACAGAGCCCCCCCCCCCCAGCTTGAACAGTCTCCGGTTGACATGCCAGTGTAGCATCAGGAACCGATCTAACAACTTCACCAGACACCTGTTGTCTTATATAGGTGCTACCGACCGCATCGCGTTAAGATGATTGGCTGCATATATCTTTGCATACGCACTCCTGTACCAGTTGTTTTCGCTCTTCAGTGTATATGAAAATTTATTTTATCCACCATATACTACGATGTCTTATTTTTCTAATATTAATTTGGTTCAAAATTTTTAAATTATTATTTAATTTTCTTCTGTGAAAATAAGCTTTGCTAAATACATGCAAGTAGTTTAAGAGGATAAGTTCCTATAATGTAAAGAAATTTTTGTGGTACTTCATGTAGCAAATGCTTCGTTAAAAATATACACTGCTGGGCATTAAAATTACAACTCCAAGAACGAGGGGATGATACAAACGACAAATTCGCATCAAAGAAAGAAGGTGCTGCGATATGCAAATGATTGACATACAAGCGGAATCGAACAACGCAGGAAGGAGAAAGGTATCTGTAACTCCGTATAAAAGGAAAGTTACGCAGAGGGTTTCTCATTCAGAAATCGCATTTGAATGTTGGTGGTGTGTGAGAAGATAGTGTTATTTCTCGTATAAGAAGTAGAAACGGCTACCAGCACGTGTCAGAATTCAATTGCGGCAGGATCGTGGCCGATCGAGAGTCGGCCGATCGGATTGTCGTTCCACGATATTGCTACTCTCATTGGTCGGAATCCAACGATTGTCATGTGAATATGTAATCGATGGGTTCAGGAGGCTGAACGCCATACAGGATCTCAACGGCATCCCGCCACTAAAGCCCGAGAGGACAGACATATTGTAAGGTCAGCCTTGCAGGATCGTGCAGCCACATCAAGGACCATAAGTCAGAAAATGGACTTGTTTGTAGCACGACAAGTATCCGCGAGGACAGTGCGACGAAGTCTGGAGCAGCACGAACTGTCTGCACGGCGACCATTATTACAGCTTCCGTTGACACTGCTGCATAGAGACGTGCGGCGACAGTGGTGCGTCCAATGCAAAAAATGAGTAGAGAAGTGGCACCACGTCATCTTTTCAGACGAATCCCGGTTCTGAATGCAGCATCATGATGGACGTATACGTGTCTGGAGCCACCGAGGCGAACGCACGTGGCCTGCTTCCATTCGATATCGTCATACGGGCCCTGCATCTGGTATGATGGTACGAGCAGCCATTGGGTACAAGACACGAACACCTCTTGTTCGCGTCGTAGGTAATCTGAACAGGCAGCGTTACATTTCTCAGATCTTAAGGACGGTGACTGTGCTCTAGCTTCGAGTCCTCTGAGACGTCATCTTTCAACATGGTAACGCAAGACCGCCTGTTGCCCGTTGTGTCCTGACCTACTCGACACAGAGGGTGCTCGAGTGTTGCCCTGGCCAGGACGTTCTCCATATCTCTCACCCATTGAAAACATGTGGTCATGGGTTGCTGAGAGATTGTGCCGCCACCGCTGCCAGAGGTGGCAGCTGTGTGTAGTAATTTCAGACCCTGTATAACACCAAATTGCCTACACATTTTATCATGTTCTCTTCCTACTATGCTGTATACGTACAATAAATAAAGTTTTTTTATTTGATTTCCTTCTCGGTGTTGCAATTTCAATGGCCAGCAGTGTATATTGGGTCAGATGTTGGTGAGGTAGGAGCTAGTATTCGTTAAGAACCAATTTTTCTACAAAATCAAATAACTCTCTCAATTGGGCATCTTTGCACGATTCTTTAATGCTCACATAGCTACTTTATTAACGATAATTTTTTTTTTTCTGAAGAAAGCTTTCGTCAGAATGGCCCATGAATCTGAGTTGTTAATGGAAAAGTCTTAAAGAGGTCATAATAATATAATGGTTTCACTTTGCTAAAGGTCGGAGAGGAGAAGGAGAGATAAGAAGATTATCTGTAATAAATATCACTCATCTTAACATAAAATTGTATAAAAAATGTGTATAAATAAAAAATAATGATGTTGTTTGTTATAATTATGAAAACATGCTTTAGAAATAATGCCGTTTTTAAGAAGTGAATCAGGTATGTCCAGAAGGTTTTCTTGTACTTTTGTAGAAAGTTGTTGAAAACAAAATATCGGGCAATATATTTAACTTAAGTCAGATCTAAAGACTTAATCAAAAGATGACCTGAGAAATTTCAGGAGAAAAAAATCAAATTAAATAATTAAGTTTACTAAACTTTAATAAAATATAAATTTCCAGTTTATTCAGTATGGATGTTTGATTTTATGCTTGTTTTGATTATAATAAAAGTGTTCAGAATAAAAGTTGTTATTTGTGGTATAAAACCTTGTAAAAACCATAATAACAAAGTTATAAAATCATGCTTATATACAGCAGTGTCATACAAAAATATAAAATCCAAGCCCTTAATATAAAAAAAATAATTGTCATTTCCTGTACATTGAACATTTTCACCTATTTTTTTATTAATGAAATGGAGTCAATTTCGTAATTTTCAAAAAAATTATAGGAAAAGCATTTTTTAGTATACTGTTTTTATAGAAATTTTTAAAGACTAAATACTGGGATTAATACCAAATAGTACAAAGTAAACTATTTACAAAAAAGAAAATCATTTAAATCACTATTGTAAACAATTTGCTAAAAAAAAACCCTTGAGAGTGATATAGTCTGACTGTGTGCCTAACTAACAGTTCAAAGTTTGCTGGGATGCAAAATGGATTATGGACCCAATTAAATTTAACATTGGTTGTCCTGCAAAATTGACTGTTGGACCAACTAAAATCCAACTGTCGTACCAACAAACAGCCAACTGTTGGCAGACCCGCAAAACCAACGTTTGGGCCAACTAAAATCCAGCGGTCAGACCAACTGAAAACCAACCATGTAAAACCACGGTTGGACCAACTGAAAGCCAACTGTTATATCAATTTGCGCCAACGGCCAAATCCCACCGTTGGCCAACTATGCCTATTAGCGGTTGCCCAACAACTTACCAACAGTCTTTTTTTTTACCTGGGATGAGTTGGTCCGGTGAAAATCGCAGTTTCGTTATCGAGGCGTTGTTTAATGCCGCATTTACACATTTGCGATCGCGCCAACCACAAGACATTCGCGAGACATTAGTCACGTTCTTGCATCGACGCGAGTGACCGTTCTCACATTCCCTTCTCTTGCTGTGAAAAAGTCTTCCCGTTGCAACGGCGCCATTCGTCCTTTCGACTTGTGCCAGAAAACCGCTCCCGAAGCGAGCGCCACTATTGACGAGGAGAAACAGCGAGAACACTGTTTACACATTCACCCCCCCCCCCCCGCGATTCGACTCGCTTCTATCCCGACTGTGTAAATGCGGTGTAAACACAACGGTTGTGTAACCGTGACACAGAGGGTACTTAGGACTCTATGATTCGGGCCATAAGCAATTGATACCGTTCTTGATCGGTAAACAACCCTGCGATGGGTTTCAAACGTGAGGGCAAGAGGGTCTGCATTACGAAGGAAACCGAATGGTCGCCCTCAAAACATCACGACACCTGAAATTGTACAACGAGCTCGTCAATCCACTATTCGTGAGGAATTTGCCGACTTTCCCCCCAGAGATGACCAACAGAGTGACGGAAAACTTTAGAGAACGGCCTCGGTAGTGGATCGCAAATAAAGGACGCCGCTGGAGTGATGTCATTTTCGAAACCCAGTGGGAAAAATACTAGATTTTACGTACTTTTTGAAAATATAAAGCTTTTTTCTGTAAATTGTTCCTTTCATTTTTCATTTCTCTTTAAAATGTGGGAGTCCATTCTGATGTACCCTGTATCTAACGAAATGTTTCTATTACCTATATTTAAATGAAAATCAAACACATTATCCTTCCACATACTGAAAAGGGGGTCAACATTCAAGAAAGCATTGTTATTAACCTGATCCAATATTCATATACAGGATTCCCATTTATATCCGTTACATCCCCTTATCTTCTAAACGGTGACAGCTTAGGCCATAAAGTTGGTGTGTAGGTATAGTAAAAAGGCTATGCGCTAGTCGATGAGACAACTTACAGCGCCATCTATCGGCGAATTTTTTAATTAGTGTTTTTATCTCAAAAACTGTACAAGATACGGGAAAAAAATTAATTACAAAGTTGTTCATCATCATCGATTTAGTAAGAAAAGACACCTCTCGCACATTAATACTTAAAACAGAATTTAGAAAATGAACATTTGTTTGGTCACGATTTCGAAAATTGTCGTGTCATAAAGAGTGGAAGATAGAAACTGAGACACTTCCCTATCTTCAGAATCATTTATTTATGTTGCTGAAAATCCTCTCCATTAGCCACTGTGCACATTTGCACTCTGGACTGGATTCGCTGATCTTTTCGATCTTCGCTCGCGTTTCACGACGCCATAGTGTTGAAAATCACGAACAAACAAATGTTAATTTTTTTACATTCTGTTTTGAGTATAAATGTGCGCAAGGTGTCTTTTCTTACTCAATCGATGATGTTGAACAACTTTGTAATTGACTTTTTTTACCGTATCTCGTACCGTTTTTGAGATAAAAACGCTAATTCCAAAATTTGCCAATAGATGGCTTGTAATTTGTCTCATCGAGTAGCGCATAGCCTTTTTACTATACCTAGACACCAACTTCATGGCCTAAGTTGTCACCGTTTAGAAGTTAAGGGGGGTAAAACGAATATAGGTGGGAACCCAATATGTTAACATTTGCATGAACGAAGCGCTTTTTTTCATCAGAAAAATAAATGAGAAACATTTACATTTTACAGGATTTTAACAGTAAGTAAAGTTGGAAATGTAAAATGTAAGTGTTATAAGAAATAAATATTCATAAATTCCCGTTTCTACAAACTGTTTATAACTGGAAGAATAAAGGGAAAAATAAGTTTCATCCGTGCAATAAATATTCTTAGTCGGAGCATATATATCAAAGATTCAAATATCTGCAAAAGATGGCGCTGAAACTAAATCTCCTGAGAATACTACAAGGATTCTAAAACAGTTCCAAGCTGAGCAGTATGTTTACATTCCAGATCTGCCATAGTATGAAAGATCAAAGAAAGTTCAAACATTATACTTATTTAATGTGCACGTACGAGTACCCCGCGTAAACATAAACAAAACCCCCCGTGAACATGCATGAGTAAATCTTACCTACAGGAGAATGAGAGCTTAATATCTCGCAGTCTAAAGGCTTATCTTGATTAGATTATCTCTACGTCTCAGGCTATAACGCTTTACGAATACAGTGAAGAAAAGAAACGAAATAACGTTTCTTGTCGATATACAGAGCCATCCCATGACATATATGGGAATTAGAGACGCTCATGGAAGGAAATGAAGTCTAATAGAGCCGTTTAATACTTTTCCTCTTCATTTGTGCGAGATAATCAGCCTAATTTTGTTTATCCATTCAGATGCAGAAAATATATATTCTACTTTAGCACCCAGTCAATTAGGTAGCTTTACATTAAAGAGCCTTTTATAATAATAATAATAATAATAATATGTTAAATAGAATGAATGTTGTGGTGCAAGTTCCCAAGCCTGGAAAAACGCAAATTATTCAATTAAAAAAATATTTATTTCAGTTTTGTAAACATTTTTTAAAATTTTAGTAAAGCAGAGCACTATTGAAACGTTTATTAAATAAATTTCACTAATATTTTCTTTAAACATTTTACCTTGTAACACCCCCATATTATAATGGTTACTCCATCAAGACTTCGTCGCATGGGCCTCGGTTCAAATGTCGGCTAAGGTACTGATATTCCTGTGCTGTACCTCATACGGTCTATTGTCGGTTCAACTACTGCGTGCTGAAGTGGCAAACATATTTCGCACTTTTTTTATGTGTGAATGTTCGAGGGGACAACTGCCTTCCGCAATATGCATTTTCGAAAGTCGTGTTTATAACAATAATTCATATTTCTACAACAAGAGTCTGTCGTCGCGAGTAATAATTTTGGTGGCCCGTTAACCCAGTCTGTATCGATTGAGCAAGCAGTAAGTGGTTAAACACAAAAGTATTGATGTGCGTAAAAATTTTGACATGTGTGCGTATATATATATATATATATATATATATATATATATATATATATATAAAGATACGTATATACATAACACATACATACATACCGGGTGCGTTATAAATTCGTGCAAAGTTCAAAACTTCGTAATAAAAGAAATAATGCTCGGAAAATTTTTCTGTTTGCGCGAACAAGATCAGAGGGACATTGGGTTTTTTTCCATGTAAAAAAAAGGTTTCCAAACCTAACCGAAAGAGGACGCTTTTGCGTGACCACGTTTGGTTTGCATTGCAGGAAAGACATGCGTTACCTGTTGTCACCTTCATGCAGGATGGTGCTCCGCCCCACATTTCACGTGATATGAAGACGTTCCTGTTGGAATCTTTCACTGAAGACCGAGTTCTATAAGTCTCGATTGTAAGGTTCAGTGGCCCTCACGATCACCAGACTTGATCCTGGCAAAATTTTAGTTGGGGGGGGGGATACTTAAAGTCTCATGTGTACCGGGGCTCCCCAACCACTTTGGTGGAATTGTAAAATATCATTCGACAGACAGTCGCTGCCATCGATGCTGCAATCCGCTGTAATGGGCTTAGTGAAGCGCCTTACTTGCCTATTACCTTGTGCTGGTAGTAATGCTGAACATCTGTTACTTAAAAATAAATGCACAGTCTCATGTTATTATGATCTGTTTGAGTTTGCCTGATTTGCATAAAACGTCTCAGTATGACGCATGAGTGCCCTCTAATGGTTACTTTTGGAACCTTTTTTTTATATTATTATTACATGGGAAAAAATCCAATGTCCCTCTGATGTTATTGGCGCAAACAGAAAATTTTTCCGAGCATTGCTTCTTTTATTATGAATTTTTGAACTTTGCACGATTTTATGACGCTCCCGGTATATACATACAAAAGAGGTAAGCAACGATAAGTAATCCTACCTTAATAACCCGCGATATTTTCGTTTGAAGAAACTACCTGATTTTTTTTCCTACCTTCTAGATCGGGGATACTCAAATTGCGGCCCACCAAGCTATTATGGGCGGCCCGAAACATATACTCTCATAATCCGGCAAGTGCTTTAAATTTTGGAAATGAAAATAATTTTGTTGACTGTTAAAACTGCAGTGCCCTTTTAACAAGTTAATCTAGAACATTTGAAAAATCACAATGAAAATATGATATTTGCTTTGTGTTTTTACTGGGAAAATTTAGGGAATTAATTTCATTTCAGTTTAAATAGATTGCTATTTTCATTGCCAATATGTTTCCCTGTAAATCAGAAAGGAAAATTACTAAGTCACTATCCTTTCATAATAGAAACATTGATGTTATATAATATATCACTGTGGGGGAAGGACGTATAATATTTTTTTTAAATCTAAATTACTTCTAGAAAGATTAGAGAGTTAGAAACGTATGGTTTTAATAGTCTAAACTAGGGATCTGAGGTATACTCAAACTTAGGTGGGACATGAAACACTGGCACTCATTATCAGGCAGGTGCTGTTGTAAATACAATTTTGGAAGATGGCGCCTGATAAATACAAAATTGTACAAAAATGTGCCACCTGCAGCTCATGTTTTTCACCTCTACGTATCTTTGTGAAACATCCAATTTCAAAATTAAATATGTAAAGAACGTATATAGAAATCGGCTTACAGATTCTTACCTTAATGCCGTATTGAGAGTATCATGTAGCAAGTGTAAACCAGATTCATCTAAAATAGTAGTCAAAAGTTTGTCTCAACATCAAAGATTATACTCATTTTTAAATAAAGGTTTGAATCCATTAAGGTTTTGAGTCTTATTTTTTACAAATCATACTACACTGCTGGCCACTGTAAATGCAACACCCTGAAGGAAACATGCAAATAACATGAAATTTTCAACATGCATTAGCGGAGGTGAGATATGCAAATGATTAGAATTTCAGCGCAGACGCGTATCACGCGCGCCTGTGGCGCCACTTCAAAGCGCTATTTAAGGCTTGGAGATTTCGACGATTTCAAGTTCGGCAATTGTGTTTTCCTTGTGGTTTTTCAAAAAACGATCAATTATGCCTCGTCGAAAACAGCGATCATCTTTTGATCAAGTATCCGAGTTCGACAGAGGAAGGACAGTGGCCTACCGAGATTGTGGATTATCTTTCAGGTAAATCGGTAGTCGTGTTGAACGAAACCAAACAACTGTAATGCGGATATGTGATCGTTGGATGCAGGAGGGTACGACGGACCGGCGTGTTCGATCGCATCCACCTCAGCGCACCACTTCACGTGATGACAGGCAAATTGTGCGCATGACAGTGACGGATCGCTCAGTCACATCACGAACGATAGCACAGGACATGCAGTCTGAAACGCATCATCCAGTGTCTGCGCGAACCATTTGACGCCGTTTACAGCAGAGTCGTCCGTCCGCAGGACGTCCATTGCTTTGTCTACCCTTGACGCAGAACCACAGACGTCTCCGCCGCCAATGGTGCGATGACAGAAGGATGTGGACGGCAGAATGGAATAAAATTGTCTTTACTGACAAGTCACGCTTCTGTCTGCAACACAACGATGGTCGCATTCGAGTCTGGAGACACCGTGAAGAGAGGATGCTGAACAGCTGCGTTATGCACCGCCACACTGGTCCTGCACCGGGTATTATGGTATGGGGCGGTATTGGATATCACTCTCGCACACCTCTAGTACGCATTGCCGGTACTTTAAACAGCCAGCGCTACATCTCCGAGGTGTTGGAGCCACTTGACCTACCTTACCTTCAGGGATTGCCCACAGCCATATTTCAACAGGATAATGCGCGACCACACGTGGCACGCATTGTCCAACGGTTCTTCGTCAGTCGCCAGATTGAATTACTTCCCTGGCCGCCTCGCTCTCCGGATCTTTCGCCGATAGAAAACATGTGGTCCATGGTTGCTCTACGATTGACCCAGATTCCATCCCCAGCTGCCACAGCAGATCAACTTTGGCAACGTGTGGAAGCTGCTTGGTCTGCTGTACCCCAAGAACTCATCCAAAGTCTCTTTGAATCAATGCCGAAGCGTGTGGCATCGGTGATCTCCAACAATGGCGGCTACTCTGGCTACTGATTTTGGCAGGAACCACACTTCACAGAAGTCTATAAATTTAATCATTTGATACTTGGTCAACATGTTATCTACAAAATAAATTTTATTGTGATATCTCTTGTCTTTCTTGGTGTTGCAATTTGGGTGGCCAGCAGTGTATTTACTAATCATCTATTTATTACTAATCATACATAGAATGGAAGTTTAATAGTTGCAACTAGGTATGTACAAAGTATACAGAAGAGATACAGGTGTGAAACTTTTATAGCCCAAAGTAGTAACCAGCATTCTTTAGCACACTCTGCTAACGTCCTGAAAGTCCAACACACGTGATTTGTTGATCCTTGGAATGGAGCATGTGGTCTACAGCCTGCAATCTCTGGAGAATCTCTGGTGAAATCCATGTGGTGGTTCCTTCATCTTGGGTATGAGATCGACAGACTTAAGTCACTGGGACTTAAGTCCGGGGATTATGGGGGATGGTACAGCACTTCCCAGCCCTAGAGAGCAAACACATTATCCTTAGTGTGCGCACAAGCATTTTCCTTCCATCAGTACGATGCAACCAATTATTTCGTATGATATACCGGTAACTAAAACATGGCTGTGTTCATCGTGTCACTGTGCAGGCGTGTGATGTCTGTGGGGAGAGTACATTTGTATTGAGGTAAGGCAGGTCTGTGACGAACGTGTTGTGTAAGCTGCTTTCCTGGGTTCAGCTGCTTGGGGGCTGTACAACAGTATTGCCAATATTAAAGTTCCATCCCTCGTACATTATGAGGTATAGTGCCCTAAGTTGGAGCCACTGTAACGTGTCAAACGCATGCATGCGGCCCGAGAGAAAAAGACATTTTAGTTTGGCAGTTCTAGATCATTTCGTTTTAAGTAGTACGATCATTTCGTCAAAATTAATCGACTTATCACAAAGATATAAACAAAAAGAGAGTTCCGTTTAGTCTGAGTTTCAAACTGTTTGCTTTTGCAGTTCAGATATCAGTCATTAGATGGCGCTACATACCGAGTAGAAATGTGAGAGGTTTTTTAACCCGCAGAACCTCAACGAAATATTACATCCTGGCACTCAGAGATGCTCTCATCGTGTTAAGCCTAGTCAGTACTAACTTCTCTTTTACAGCGTCTTTTTCTTGCGTACATAGGATAAACACACACAAGAGATAGACGATACAGAATTTTTTGATTGTTTGAGGACTTAAAAATTCCGAAATGTGTTTAAATCAGAGATCTCTTAGGCAGAAGAAATCAACAGCGATACGTAAAACGTAGACAAAAGAAATAAATGTCCATGCCACTGAATGCAAACATTAATTATTGTGAAAAATATTTCGAAACATCATCATGCTTTGCTCACCGTAAATGTAATAAATGTCGCCTAAGCTTCAGAGTTTTGATTATGGAGTTATTTTCATAGATGGTATATTACGGGTAAATAAACTTCGAGAATGTGGTGGAAATGGAATTTAATATTAACCCAAACTGTTTACGTAGAGATGTTTTGAACCGAGTCTCATGAATATCCTGAATTTAAACGGCACTCACAAATTTTACAGAGAGTTTATGTTTAAAGGTTAATCTTCCTCTATATGATGGGCTCTGGCATTAAGTAGATAACAAATGAAAACTAACACAACGACAACAAAAAAACTAGGAACATTTTACTGTTTATGTTATATATATATTACTAATGTAATTTCTTTATGTAATTGTTATTTTAATATTAATAATGTAAAATTGCTTTTTATACATTTTACATTACTAATATTAATATAATGATGTAAAATACCTCTAGTTCAATTCAAGTAAATTGTAATTTTTAATTGAATTCATTTGTTTTAAATCGAAGAGCATCGTTTTAAAAGAAAAATTAAAACATTATTACCTCCGTAATTTTCTCCCCAAAGTACCATGCTTCCCAGACTATACAATTAACAATGATTGTTCAAGCGTATAAACACAGGTTTATAAAAATTGGTAATGGAACAAAAATCACAATAAGGATATATACGTATTAACTTTCAGGAAGATTTTTTGCAGGCTTAGAGGGATTTGGAGCAAATAATTTTATTATTATTTTAATTACACGCATTTTGCTATAATTGTATCCACAGACATGGCTATATAAAATTTGTCAGACCTATAAAATATACTTGGACAGCTTATAATTTTATTAAAAATGTTAAATTTTAAAGCATGTTTAGTTTTTGGTTAAATTCTTGAATGAATAGCAGAATTTCACTTTGGAGCATAGGATAGATTTTAATGTAATTTGCCGTCAAGAATTAAATAAAAATATATATTTATATTTTATTAGCACATAAAAGTGCAAAACAATATTTCAGAGTCCGTCCTTTTTTTCAATTCATGTAAAAAAGTTATAGTTAATTTTACTCAAAATCTAACCTCCTGATTGCGACATAATGGAAACTGAGCAAAGGGACGTTTGTTTGAATTTCATAGATACCTTGCAAGGAGTGATTGGAATATTCTTCTAAAGATACCGAGAACGATCAAATATGTTGCGATACCTTGCAAGGATTGATTGGAATTTCTTCTGAAGATATCGAGATAGATCGAAGATAGTATAGATACCATGGGATGAGTGATTGAAATATTCTTCTGATGATACCGAGATCGATCAAAAATGTAGCGATATCTTGCAAGGATTGATTGGAATTTTTTCTGAAGATACCGAGATATACTGAAGATATAGATTCCATGCAATGAGTGATTGGAATATTCTTCTGATGATACCGAGATCGATCAAATATGTAGCGATACCTTGCAGGGATTAATTGGAATTTCCTCTGAAGATATCGAGATAGATTGAAGATATAGATACCATGCAATGAGTGTCTGGAATATTCTTCTGAAGATACCGAGATCGATCAATTATGTAGCGATACCTTGCAAGGAACTAGAATTTCTTCTGAAGGTATCGAGATAGATCGAAGATATAGATACCATGCAAGGAGGGATTGGATTATTCTTCTGGATTCCTCGAGATCAATCGAAGATACATAAGTAACTTGCAAGGAGTAACCGAAATATTCATCTAAAGATATCGATTCATGAAAATTTACCCCTTTTACTATATGTGTTTAATAGCTTTAACACGTAGGTTTAACAATCGAAGATATAGAAGGAACTTGCAAGTAGTAATCGGAATATTCATCTAAACATATCAATTCATAAAAATTTACCTTTTACTATACGTGTTCAATATTTTTATGAGTTTGAAACAAGTTCAACGTAAGCGACATATTTTTTAATTTGATTTTACCCAAAATCATTATAAAAAATTATATTGAAATTCTGTTGCTTTGATCCTAACTAGAATTGAATCTTTCAGACCATCTGACTTTTAAGACTTATAGACATATGGTGAACTGGACTCTCACTTTACTCGCATGTTAAATTTTACTGCCTGTAAAAAATACTTGGATGACAGACAATATTGGCTAATTTATCTGTGGTTTATTAGCCCAATTATTACTTTCTGGGATATCGACTAAACAATAGGATGATTTGTTTATTGTTTATTTTTCCAGTGACTGACAAACTACAAATGCTGGGTGGAAATTATTTCTCTTACCCAGCATTTTTAACTCTTGTAGATAAATTAGACACAACTTATATGTTTTAAAATGATGAGGACCAATATTTACAAATTAACAATAAATATTTATTACCACAAATAAACAATTAAATTATACAGTATAAAATGATTATTATCTGTTAATATGGTTAATATTCTTTAAGTAGAAAATTGGGTCCTCACCGGATTGAAATAGAAAGGTACGTATCATTTAAGGGATATTCAATTTAAATTTAAGTTTTTAAAATAGTACTGTCAAACAACATAAGTGAAAAGACTGACTTACCCCAAAATCGGCTCTTCTGAAAATTGCGGATCTCCCACTCGCATGGCATAGTCGCAGGGCGGATTCGAAAGTCTCACCACAGGGCAAGCCCGTAGGCTATTCGCCCTCTGCGCCTTTCTATCTCCTAATCCTCGTCTATATCTATATATCTCCTTCTTAATCTCATTTCTACCTCTTAATATTCATCTCTACTTTTCCATATTCTGCTCACCCCTCCAATAAAAAATATTCTCTTTTTCCTCTTAAACTCCACCTACGTCTTAAAACTTTTTTTTCTAGTGGCTATAATATTTTCTTTATTAAATCCATACTCTCATTGGACCTATACATATCTATCACATTTTCTACATCCCGTCTCCACCTTCCTCTTTCTTTATATTTTATTTTCTAACACCTGGTCAGTCAAACATTTTCCTTTTTACCGTTGCGCAAATTCCTTTCTATGATACGCCAATGTTGCGTAAATTTCACTATAATCCTTTCAATTCTAATTCCTTATTCTAAAGGGGCTTTCCGACTGACCCTTGCTTTTACACAACTCATTCACTCTTTTCTACTTACTGTTTATGGGGGCTTTTAACTCATCGCGATTCTAATCACTACTGGGCCATTCTTATGGGGTCTTTATATGGGAGCGGCGGCTATTTCTAAACTTTTCCCTTACACCATAAATATATTTTTATAGCTAAACGTGGAAGATTTCCTATACTTGACCATTGACATGACCATGCACGAAATTCACCTTTCTTAAAATATTTCATTACATTTTCAAACCCTATAGTTCTGTACAAAAACTCTTTCCCTGTACCTTCTTACAATAACTTCTGGCTTGCACTATAAGCGCCCCACCTGACGTCACACCTCGCGCATTTTCGAAAACAGCATCTACAATCCCCAAATTCTCAGCGTTATCTCCGCTTCTTGTAGAAATAACTTGATATGCATGAAAGGGCTAGCACAAATACAAAAAATGCAACAGAAATAACGAAGGAAAAAAGAATAAAACCAGAGAGAAAGGAAATCCAAATATAAAACCGTCCTTCCCGAAGGTATACGGAGGTGTTTTACTGACCACAGATCGCACGATGGCAATCGCTCAGGAGAGACAATAACACAAGTTTAACTTTACCCAAGCCTCGAGCAAACTTTAAGCGATGATAAAAATTTTTGAAATCCAACTACCACACAATGGTCTATATCGACTTTCCTAGAACACTGGACCTTTATTTCTAATGCAATCAACTTACAACAATACGTTTTCCTATTACATAAATTAAACAATTTCCATAATTCTTGCAAATTTAGTGCAATTCACAAAAATAATATAGTGAACATAAACGGAACTTCTAAGCTATATTATAGACACGGCACTACAATTCACAACTCTAACTTATAATTATATATTCACAATTCAAACAATAAAAATAATGAAATATGTGTACTGTATCCATACAATTCCTATAATACAAAATCTCAACTAGTGCTGCTATAAAGCAACAAACTTAATAATAATCTATAATCCATAACAGAGAAAGGAAAATCAGAATTTTACCGTTCAGTTCATACTGTAAAACACTTTGCAGAGCCAAGTCATTTGGAGGAATTTAAAGGTTTCGATTTTTCACGAGTTACATTTCAGCTAGGGTCATCTAATTTTCTAAAATATAGCACAAAGTAGATTCCTTTTCTCAATTTCGCCTTAGACGGTACCTTTCTTTGAATATCCCAAAAGTTTATTTTAATTCTCTGAAGCAATACAATAAACACGTTCCTGTTTCGATATCAAATCTTCCGGAAACTGAGTTAATTAGAAACGTTCAGACGGAAAGACAAAATGAAACCCTATTATTCACAATTATTGTAAAATGTATCTCCGTTCGCTAAACACAACAAAAAGTCACCAATAAAAATGCCCCAGCATCATTAAGACAAACAGTACGTTACCTATTATTTTCCTTTTCCAAACACAGCATTGTCTCGGAAGGCAGAGTAATTGATATTTACTGACTGGGCGAACTTCTTTATTTGAACGGTTCGTCAGCAACGTGAACTTTAATGAATGTATGCGACCATAACTGCATTTCTTGTTCATAGAAATTGATCTTTGATTAAGCGCCTGTGGCCAACGGAGCGATTTTTCCGCAATTAACGCAATTAAAACCCGATGCGGTGATTTTTTTTTCTGTGAACAAACACGTCAATTTTAACAGCTGCAATAAATACAAAATTATTTCGATTAAGATAAAATGTGGATCTCTATAATACTGATATTTGATTTTCTTTTTTTCTATTTATCAGTGCAAGGGATCAGTAGCTCCATGGTAGTTAGAATCCGAAACCTCTCAAATGACTAGAATTAATTTAAAAAAAATTTTTGGATAAAATAGCACAGACGATTTGACTATTTAAAGCACTTTTAAAGCTGTAATTTCTTTTAGCTTCCATTTGACAAATTTGCATGTTTGCGAATATTTATGTTTCGCTAACGCTATAAAGAGACCATATATTGGCATTTTATTGGCATTTTTAAAAGCCTTAACTCAGCGTAACCTTCATTTGACAACTTTTTAGATCGTGGCTAATATTTGGTGAACTAGCGATAGCAAACATGTCATCTAAGTATTACACTTAAACAAATAAAGATTAAAAGGTTGACAAATAAGCTAATTTTCACCCACCAAATACACATGATTTTGAACTGTCAACAATCGAAACTATACCAGTTTTAATCACTTTTTATAGTTTATTCTTTAATAAGTTTAAAAGAAATGTGAAGGTTTATTTATCATGAAGTTCAGTTAAAAGGGATTATATAAGAAAATCTAAATGACTCTAGGCAGAAGGAATAAATTACGAAAAGGTTGAGTATTTATGGAAGATGGCAAATTACTAAAATTTATCAATAACAAAGCACTTTAGGAATTTCAGACAAATTACTTATCCCTCTTGTGGTAAATAATGAATAATGTCTATTGTTTAGAAAATAATAAAATAAACAGATTGAAAAGATACCTAATAATAAACTTTCATGCAAGTGCATTATCGGAATTAATTTGAATTCCTGAAAAATTATAAATAGAGGGTATTATAAATAGGTTGTGAGATGTCTAATATAAAAAGAAACATTTCATTTTCATATAAATCATATATTTTATTATCATTTATCTTAAACTAAAACGTTATCAGTGACGTAATGGAAATTTTAATATAATACATCACAAATATCTAATTACTTTGTGCTCTATAGTTGATTGAAATTCTCAAAAAAATTAAATTTCCACATCTTCCACTTTCAAAGTAAATAAAAAACGACTTTTATTATTTTCAGCTATTTATCTTCCTGCTACTAGTTAACAATTCAGCGTGTAAATTCCGAAACAGCACACCTACCGCCGTGAGTATTTCTTCACCAACACGAAGACTTATAGTAGAATAGGATCTTTTCTATTTGTTAGTACCAACAGTGCAGAAATGTAATGAATTTCGAGTTCCGTGGCCTGGTGAATGTATTTAACCTACTTCAGATCCGGCCAAAAGCATGTTTGAATTTCAAATAGGCTTGGAAATTGCAAATGGAGTTCAAAGTATATTTTGGAGGTTAAAAATCCTGTACGCTACTATTGGACCCTGATAAATTTAAAATATACAGAAGGGAGAGGAGGATTAAAGACCACCTGTGCTACAGAAGATATTTAATATGTTTAGTATTTATGAATTTTATATGCTAAAATTATGGAAATGTAGATTCAACATTCGAAGGCTGGTATAGAATAACAAATCTTTCTGGGGGGGGTATTTTAATATATGAACATTGGTTAAAGAATAGCGGCCATATTACCTGTTTATCTGACTTAAGTTTTGATCATAGTCTAGATTGGTTATATACGCAACTTTTTTTCTTTTGGGCGGCATACATATGTTTGCTACTTTACGCGGGCCGCAACACAGTACACTATGCCTTATATTACTGAAAAAAATATAATTCAAAACCTAAATGTATTCAAACTTTTATTTAAAAAACTAGCGTGATTTTTTTATGCTGAGACAAATTTTTGGCTACTTTAGACAGATCGAGTTCATACTTCCTACATGTCGATACGGGTCTACTTGCAATAAGTCATCAAGGTGAGGATCAGTAAGCCTATTTCTACACGTTCTTCGCATATATCCTTTTGAAACTGGATAATTTACAAAGATATATTAATGTGAACAACGTGAACAGCAGGTAGTACATATTTGTACAATTTTTGTATTTCTCAGGGACTAGTTTTCAAAAATTGTGTTTACAAAAGCACCCACCTGATAATGAGTGTGGGTGTTTCCGACCGCGCATACAAGCTTGGCGGGCCGCAGCTCGAGAACTCCTGGTCTAGACAGTCGAGGAACATTCATAAAACATAAAGTGTGAAATTAATACTCGTCTCTGAGAACCCACGTGCGACGAATCATGCAACAGTTACCCGATTAAAATATTTCTCTTAGGTACAGTCTAGTATGTGCTTCTTGTTAAATACTAGATAGTACCCGTCAAAACTTGACGGTAAATAATTGAACAGTTCCAATAAAAAAAAGGTTCTTAACCTTGTTAAAATATTAGAAATTTTTACAGAATATTAGCTGTTTTTCTATCCGATGTTATAATTAAAAATGTTGTAAAAATACGAGTTTATAATTTTAAAAAAAAACGTCTTCTTGGAAAAAAAAGAATGCTTACCACTGATTTTTCAATCCGACTTGCTCAACTAACTAATATGCTATGTATATAATCTAACTAAATATATTAAGCAAAAATAAAATATATAAACTAAAGAAAATCAGATTAAAAAATCATACAAATTACTCAAATGCAAAAAATTTTTGCAGTTTATTTAGGCAGCGCTGCAATCGCGTTTCAGATTTTTTTTTATTTTCATGAATTTTAATGATGTATACACGTGCATTCAATAATTGGATCCGGTAGGCAGCGCTGCAATCACGTTTCAGAATTTTTAGTTATTTTCATCAATTTTAAAGCTGTATACACGTGCATTGAATAACAATTAACTTAACCTACAAATTCGTTAAACAAACGATTTTGGTGTTTTTAATTTCCGTTTATTATTGTATTTTTGCACGTGAGATTAATATAGGCTGATATATTTGTGAAGCGGTCGCTCCGGAAGCGTTACTTGACAGAGGCATACACAGAACACGGCAACTATTAGGGGATTAATAACAATGTAAAATATAAACAAATCAAATAAACAAAAATTAAAAAGCAAGCATAAACTGCTAAATCACTTTAACTTAAAACCTACCCTGCAAAGAAAACATAAAACATTTTCAATAGAGGATAGCGCAGAAGCTTCATATCCTCATAATGAAAATATACAAATAAAACTAAAAATAACTAAAAATAAATAATTCAACAGAGATAGATAAATATAATAAGAATATAGACAAAAAACAAACAGAAATCAAGTACTCAGGGCATCAACGCACCAAAGGCAAGATTCTGTATAAGTTCCGGAACTGAACCATAAAACAACATAGAGGTAACTCAAAGGTCACTTCATCAGGGAGCCTAACCAAATCAGTTACCTCAAGGGGAACTTTCTGAAAAGGATGCAGGTAAGACCAACAGACATCGCAAGGCCCCGAGCTCCCCATGGAAGCAATTAGTCGAAAAAAAAATGAAAAGACAAGCAAAACTTACGGTAAGGGTTCAACGCACCGTACATGAAAGCACACAAATAATCCTAATGCAAAGTGAAAGATGAATACACACCCCAATTCCGTAAGTGACGGTTATGGCGAAACAGCAGCCAATTCTATCCTAAAAGTTACGTCATTGTAACAATACTACAGCTCCACCCCCCATTACAGCTTAACCAAATGAAAACATAAACACTATCCTAAACAACTTTAAAAATTCCTGAGTCTAAATACTATTTTTTCAAAACTTTTAAATTGCCGAAATTATTAGGGAAATTGTTTTTACTTAAACTTTCCTCGAAAATGTGACATGCCTCCAAAAAATCCCCAGCGTTGTTACATATGTTTTTTATTCTGTAAAGTCGTTTAAAAAATATTATAATAAATTTTATAGTTTAAGTTGCTATGGAAATTGGTAAACGTGATAACCTCAAAGTTAAAATCTAGCCTTTTATCATATATCCCTATTTTAATTTCTTTATTTTGAATTTTAATTTTAAAATCCAGATAAGTCGCACAAAGATTATTATCGTTAGTCCAGTTTAAAGTTTGTATGCATCTATACCGCAGTTTAAAGTGTGTATGCATCTTTGACTTTGCATTAGGATTATTTCTGTGCTTCCATGTACGGTGCGTTGAGCCCTTACTGTAAGTTTTGCTTGTCTTTTCATTTTCTTTCGACTAATTGCTTCCATGGGGAACTCGGGGCCTTGGGATGTCTGTTGGTCTTACCTGCATCCTATTCAGAAAGAATTTCCCCTTGAGGTAACTGATTTGGTTAGGCTCCCTGATGAAGAGACCTTTCGGTTACCTCTATGTTGTTTTATGGTTCAGTTCCGGCACTTATACAGAATCTTGCCTTTGGTGCGTGGATGCCCTGAGTGCTTGATTTCTGTTTGTTTTTGTCTATATTCTTATTATATTTATCTATGTCTGTTGGATTATTTATTTTTAGTTATTTTTAGTTTTATTTGGCAATAATAACAGTTGTACTGCCAGATTTTAATCATCTGATTTCTTTTTATATGTACCACGTGAAATATTTATTTGATTATTATCAATAATACTTTTATGACAGAATAATAACATCATAGATCGTCACAATACGTCGCAATAAAGTAGCAATAAAGTCGCAACTTTCGTGGCAGTCTGTATAGTTATAGAAAGGAACTATACATTTCAATTTAAACTAAATATATTTCGAATGAAAACAGAACATAAAGGTTTCAGATGATGAGGAATAGGGGAGGTATTATTTATTTTAATAAAAAGTGTGTGTGGAGGGGCAGGTAAGTACGTTATAACGATCACCTGTTTGAGAAGAGGATGTGGCAGAAGTCTCTAAACCTCGAGGAAAACGCAATTTAGCAAAGTTATATTTAAAAAAATTCTCGTGTGTCATTTATATTCTTATATTTTTATTTGAAATCAAATAGTTAAACGAGCATTATCTTAAATGACAAATACGTTTGTCTCTCCTATTTCATTCGTTTTGTTTATTGTTTTCGTTTTTGATCCTCTGTAGGGAGATAATCTAAGGAAAGAGGCTCGAGTATTTGTCAAAAATATCCTGCAATGTTGATATTTATGGGATCGAGCGAAAGAATATACTTGCTTGGAACGCTGTAGATAAACTGTTTAAAATGAAACTCATCAATCATTGAATAAGTTTTCTGTTAAGAAGGGAGAGGGCATTTATTTATATTTTCGTGGAATCTACATAGCTCTGCCTATCGCAGAAGTATAAACGTTTTGAAGCGTTCTGTTGCATCGTGTATTCGAGGTGCTTTATCATTCTCTAAGTGGATTAGGTTTGAATAAAACTGATGATTGAAAAAAATGTTATTTTCTCTTTTTGTTGGTGCTTTCACAATTCAGAAGTAAAAAAAAGGGAAAGACAATTTGGATGCTGTTGATATTTATAAACGTAAGATTTCGTTTGCGTACACAGTAATTCAATTTCTGCTGTGCATCCCTTAATTATTTTTTAAAAAAATTTTTCAGACCTAAATATATTTTGCATGTTTCTATATTAGGGAGGTATTATTAAATGAAATATTATTTTATCTATAAAGTTTTGGATAACGTTTTTTTAACTGTTTAGTGCAAATATGTATGATTTATTTAAGATATTTTGCTTTCAAATTTCAAATATAGTTTAATGCCTGTATAAAAATTGTAATACTTAATATATTTAAAGCCTTTTTTTTTGCCTTGAAATGTGAACACGTCAGTCAGCTGAAATTCTATTTAAGTGCTGGCAACAACAAAAAATTGCTATTCCTGTCTAGGAGAATTTGTTGATGCCCCATTATTTTTTAGTACGCATTTTTTCAGTGGCATCATTTCTAATTAATTTAAGTTCAAGACTCTGTCACTTTCGAAATCCCGTGTCTACCCTAATTACAATATTGTAAAACCGTTTTCATTGCTAATTTGTTTTCCAATTTATTATACATTCTTACCATCTATTAAAAAAACCAATTATAACAAAAATTTCAAACATTATAAGTTATTTAAAATGACTTTCCTCTTTTTGCTAACATAAATGTAATTAATGAAGACGATCATGTGTGTAGCACGCAAAATTTATATCGAAATGGCAGGCAAAATGTAAAGCAATTTAAAATTTGTATTTGACGATTTCGATCTATCCCATCTGGTCCCAACTTTGTAAAGCATTTTTTAATCTATATTTTATATTCCAATCTGTTTTATAACCGAAAACATTAAAAAATCAATTATGACAAAGCTTCAAAACTTTCAACATCAATTCCCAGAAAGAGAGTCAAATGAATATCCTGTCCTCCCTCATACAGTAATTTTTGATATATTTAAAGACAACCACTTGTTTAGCCCATGTAACACAAATCAATATTGCTGGTGAAATTATATTCAATTTAAAAATTATTTTTAATCTTTCCCTGTTCACCACTATCTCCAAACCTGTGAAATGGTTTTAAGGTTATTTTGCATTTCGATTTGTTTTATAATTCTATCATCTTTTTAACTCTTCGGCCGGAACATGATTGTTTTCCCACTTGGTGGGAACATCTGCCTGTGAGGCAGATATAGATGGAACATCTCTTTCCCAGGTATTCCTAACTAGAAATTCAGAGGGTATTTGTAGTTTATTACATTTCATGGTAGCCGCAATCGTCAAACCATTTCTCCTTAATTCTTTACCAGATTCTATTGCACAGAGACAATTATCATAGGTTACATTACGGTTCGTTTTGTAGAGGCATTCAAGAAAATCAGTCTTACTCAGCCTTCGTTTCAAAACAGGTAACATAAAACAAGATTTGGCCAGAGTCGCTCCCAGAACCTTTAAAATATCAAAACTTATTGCACATTTTATACAAAATATATGAAGAATATCTGCCTGACAGTCATATTTAAGCATACTTTAGTGGCAATATATGTCTAATACAATGTTTTAGAAACAATGTTTTAGAGACAATGTTTTAGAAAAATGGCACCAACCTGAACCATAGAAGGCTGGCATCATGAATCGCCCTTGAAAACGTAAGACAAGATGTTGACTGAAGCATATGTAGACTCACAGTACCCAATTTCGAAGGGTGAGGGGGCCCAGCGTTGAATAAAGAAACCATAGCTGTCTGAGAGACAGATGTCTCGACCGAAGTGTTAAACGTCCATTACAAAAAAATTTTCTTATTTTAACGTAGGATTACGTTCTTTAATAACGGTCCAGCGGAGAGAAAAAAATTGTCCGGCGTCGCGAGTTATAATTTTGGCAGCGAGCCAAACCCAGTAGTAGTAAACAGTTAAACAGAAAAGTACCAAAATGCATAAAAAACAGAAAATAAGAAAAGAGGTAAGCAACGATAAGTAATTCTACGTTAATAACCCGCGGTAGTTTCGTTAGAAGAGACTACCTGAAATATTTTTTTTATTATATTCACATAAAGATAATACTCTAAAGTTGCTTCCTTCCTACAGTGAAGTATATTGAAAGAATACAGACATGTTTAGTCCATATAACTAACCAGCAGACTGCATAGAGGTTTAATATACACTGAATTTCCAGAAAAACTGAAAAAAACGCTCATGTTAGTGGAGACCCTGGCATTTTATTGCGATGTTCTTTTCGGCAACGTTGCACTCCTTTCACTTGATATGATTGTCGACATAAGACGCCGGCCACGTAATTCAGAGTCTTTCGACGGCCACCTACTACAGTAGGTTCGATGGTTTACCCGAATTCTTCTATTTGAGGTACATCCTTGAGATGGTCGAAGTTGAAAATCTAAATTTTGCCTGTGTCTCCAAAATGCCATGACCCATTGCACGAGACCAACTATCATACCTAGATGTAATTCTCCTAAGTCATGATAGCCTGCCATGCTTACTGTTGAATCAGAGGTTTAAGCATTCGAAAAATGTCTGTCGCTCCATATAAGCTGCTTGCGGACGAAAGCACCTACCAGAAAGTGAGTATTGCTACATGTTCAGGAAGTGATCTTCTATCCCAGTTATACTGTCACTTCAGTGTAAACATTGTGGACTTAGTACAACAATAGTCCAATATTGTGGACTTGTGGGGGTCCTGTGGTACAGCGCGTTGGCTTTCGGTGCTGAGGGTGCTCGGATCGAATCCCGGCCTCGCGCCACTAAATTGCCTCCGTTTGTGTCATCCCTTCATATGGGGTAATGCTGGTCTGTCTGTATGGTGCCCCCATAATAAAATGGCCAGCAAACTGCGGTGAATTATTGATGAATGTATACACGACAAGTGCCTCCGCTTAAACAAAAATCAACATTGCGACTACTAGCTAAAATTTCATAAATTTGGAACAGAGACTCAAAAAGATGAATTTCTAACCACAAACAGTAATCGCGATTTGAATATGCAAATAAAAGGGATTCATGTTGCATGAAATTGTCGGATAGTTTTTCTTTATCTAGAGATGAACTGAACAAATCTTTTTTTTTTTTTTTTGAGGAGAGATTCTAGAGTCTGCCTCGACATTTTACATTCTTCAGTGCTCAGTCGCATAGCAAATAATTAGAATTTGGACAACTGTGCAACGAAACTTCTATATTCTTTATTTTAAATAACGCTCTTAATAGGCGATTGTTATATAAGTCAATTTGATTCATAAAAAAGGATTTTCTCGGAGAGTTTTACTTAAGCCACAAATGAACTGAACAAATATTAAATATCAGTGTTGATCGGGTCCAATATTCGACAATGCACGAAGTCCTGAGATCTGACATATATCAAATAATTAGGATTTGGACGTCTGTGAAATAAACGAATTCCCATATTCGTTATAACACATAGAACCATAAATGAACGAAATATCAGTAATATGCATTTCAGTTAGAAATGAATTTATCCCACTGCATACTTAAATAATTTCACCTGAGAGTGCAAATACAAAAATATCAAGCGCAGTCATGGTGTTATACAGTACAGAGATATACTATTTAGTGCGGGGAATTCAGGGAGAGTTCTTATTTTTCCCAATAAGAATGGTAAAAGGGAAGAATATTTTTTTACAATTGTTTTAGGGAAATTTTTTTCGTATTGGAAACTGTTTAAACTAAAACTTGACGCTATAGAACTTTACACCTCTTCAATTCGAAACCTTCCTTGTCTAACTCGTGGACTAATCTGGCACTGTGCAGATATCGTGTGAATTACAGTGATTTCCGCTCTAAGAATCACGTTTGTTATTACTGTTTTTGATTCTTATAAGCGGTTGATTCTTATAGCCGAAATTTAGGTTTTTGGACAGGCACGCACACAACTATATATACATATATTAGATAATTTGCCATAAAATACTCTTTAATTTATGTTAATTATCTTTTATTAAAATAAATTTTTATAACTTCTAAAATACTACTTAATTTCTAGAGTTATAAGTAGATACACATAATTATAGTAAGAGAAGAAAAAATCTAATTTTTGTTACAACATAGCTGCTTAACTGTTTTAACATTTAAACAAAAAGAAAGGAGCAAGAAAAAGATTTCTATGGTAGTTTGACGTAATGAAGTTTTCAGGAGGCTGTTTATACCTCTTTCAATACTAATAGTCTCA
The DNA here is from genome assembly GCA_907164885.2 of Dolomedes plantarius. Classification (NCBI taxonomy): domain Eukaryota; kingdom Metazoa; phylum Arthropoda; class Arachnida; order Araneae; family Dolomedidae; genus Dolomedes; species Dolomedes plantarius. The sequence continues at coordinate 45,710,875 of OU015493.1, read as the reverse complement.
GATGAAGATTCACCTTCTAGCATACGTTTCACGGTTTGATAACGTGCTGAATCTACTAATGTCACGTTTACGTAAGTGATAGTGGACACTTCGCCGAATATTTATGTGTTTCAGGGTACAGGAAGCCGCAACCAGGATGTGGGAGGTGGGAAAAAAGAGTCCTTATTTTTGTTTGTCAGTGGAGAAGAGTGAAATCGGATTCGGACGGGTAAAGATACCACCGGGTCAAGCCAATAGGAAAGTGCTGTACTAAAGCGTTTAAAGGGAAACTATTATGTTATGTCTAACAAAGAAAGGGATGAATTTTATGACTATATTCCATCCCATCTTATCAATCTTTCTTTTAAAAAAAAGAGAAATAACTTCGTGCCTTTTGAGGGTTTAAGTGGCATTTTTATAAAAAATTAGGGAAAGCGAAGAGTGTAAACTGATTCTTAAAACCGGTGGATTGATTCTTTAAAGCGAAAATTTTAACATGAAAATAATACATTTGTTTTTGTTTTCGCGATATTGATTCTTATAAACGGTTGAATCTTATAACCACTGATCACTATAAGCGGTGGTTACTGTATATCCATTAGTTCTCGCTTACCCTCTTTTCCGTCAAAAGGAATTTGACCTTCTACCCGAAAAGCGAAAGTTTTATTACCGTCCATACATGGTAATTTTTTACAGTCCTGTTGATTCTGCCTACTTGGATAATTTCTTCTAAACTCTCTGATGTTCTTCCAATGTCATTTCCAATAATACAGCAACACTTATCACTTACGTAAAAAGCGGATACCGGACTCTTCCTTTTGAGCTTGTAAGTAGCCGTTCTGACCAGGCAACGATGCGGCGATTTGAGGAAATCTCATGCCATGAATTTTCATACCTCATACACAGTTAGATGATTTAATTTTCGCTAGTGAAAGAAAATTTTAAATTGTGGTGAAAAACTTTGTGCGTAGTTAGTAGTTTCGGATAATTTCTGGATTGATATTACGATTTAAATACATGACTACGATTATGCTGATTAATTGCATTACATATTACTACTTTTGATACATCAGTTATTCGGTTTTCTAAAAAGAATACCAAAAAACCATGATGCTCTCGAAATAGAGTGTGTCCCATAAATATTTGTAGTAAAACCCACTGTGAATTCACAAATTGGTCCCTCTGGCTACAGACATATCTGTAACGATAACTTTGACGTCATTTAGTATCCATATTATCTAGAATGTTGTTATTTTCATTATATGGGCAAAACAAATTCTAAATCAGTTAATTTTGTAGTAGAAATTATTTTTTAAATACATGTTATTTGATAATATAATTTAGTATATACGATTTTTAATAGTATATGTCAGTGAATGAGTTCGTATATGTGTATTTCACCAATATATATCGGTTCACATTTTAGAATATGCGATACTTGATAATATGTGTGAACGCAAATGCTTATGCGGTTATTGATGCAATATGTACTATATGTCCAATATAATATTACATATGTTTGGGATTTGGCGATAGTTCGGCGCTGAAATCCGGCGATATCATTGATTATAATTTTCCCAAAACTAGGGAAAATCAATTATAAAATAACTACGGCAGCTATATTTAAGACAAGGTTTAACAATACTAATCAGATTTAACATTTGTTTTAAGTAATCTGAGATGTCACAGACGTCACACACATATCGCATCCGGGCAAAAAAAGTGACACAAGTCAAAAAATGGCAATTTTGAGGTTATGCCATTGGAAAATACGTATGAATTTCCCCATTGTGCACGAAAAGCGACACATCTCTACCTCGCAATTTGTTCACCTGAGGGCAGTTGTATCAGTTTTATTGTAATGCTAGTTCAAACTTTATAGTATTCTTTGAGTTAATTTTTCTCAAATGCTGCATTTTTGATTTTTGTCGCTTTTCTTGCGGGGTTCGATATATACACGTCTGATTTTTAATTATTTATTGCTATAATACTAAAACAATAGTTTTAATTTTAACCCATTTCAGCAAAATTATTATTCAACAGTCATTATTTGAAAGGATGTGTTATCCATCATATGAGTAGAAGCAGATTAACCCAAGTTTCGTTAAATTCCAGGCTACTTCCACAAATTTCCTCAAAGTCTAGGCGACTTGTTAATGAATAGTGGGAATTTTAGTTATCTTACTGTTTTAATCATTAATTTTAAGGAGAAAGTAGCTGACTTATTCCTACTTCATTGGCACCAATTGCAGCTACAAGACGAGGCAGTCGTTTATAGGAAGACAGTTTTTATTTCAAATTATCGTTTATTTAATTAATCTATGTATACAGGGTGATCTTTTTTAAATTGACAGTACTCAGAGCCAAATGTAGCGCGATCTATCAGCCGGAATCCCACCAAAATTGATACAGGGACTAAGGACGACATAGGAAAGAGTTTCCGTGAAAAAAAAATAGTTCCAAAAGTAGCCGATAGGGGAAGATATGGGCTCTTGTTGTCGGCGCACGCGAGAATTTGCATAAAAGGCAAGTAAAACATCAAAATACAAATTTTAGACCATGTAGTCGACAGCAGCGCCAGTATTTCGGGCTATAAAGTGCGGAATCTGTTGCGCCTTCACCTTACAGAAGAAAGGGTCATCAGTCGCTTTTTTACACTTACATGGCCACCTCGCTCCCCGGACCTAACCCATGTGACTTTTTCTGCGGGGTTATTTAAAGTCCAAGGTGTATCTTGGTGGAGTCTCCAACTTGGCGGTCTTAAAGGACAAAATATCCCGGACTTTGATGAACATTCCTGGTGACATGTTACGCTCGGCCGTTGAGATATTATTGTTCAGGATGCAATGTGTCGTCCACCAGGACTATGGTCACATTGAAGGAGAGAGAAGTGAATTTGCTGCAGTAGGTGGTGTTGCAGTGAAATTTCATTTTTATTCATTTGTCTGCTTACAACTTTTTCGGTATTCACCCCTAATCTTTATAGCCCGAAATAGTGGAGCTGCTGTCGACTACATAGTCTTGAATTTTTGTTTTGATGTTTTACATGCCTTTTATGAAAATGCTCGGGTGCGCCGACAACAAGGGTGCCATATCTTACCCTATCGGCAACTTTTGGAACTAATTTTTTTTTCACGGGAAAACTCTTTCCCATGTCGTCCTTAGTCCCTAAATTAATTTTGGTGGAATTCCGGCTGATATATCGCGCTACAGATGGCTCTGAGTACTGTCAGTTTAAAAAAAAATCCCCCTGTATGTAAAACAGTTCCGTGTCTGACTGACAGATAACGCACAGACCAAACCGCTGGACCTAAAGGGCTGACATTTTGCATGACAATTCTTCTTATACTGTATGGTTGCCATAAGAAAGATTTTTTAAAAAAAATGTTGATTTTTTTAAATTAAATTGTTAAACTGTTTTTGTAATTTTTTTTAAAGTTTGCATTTAAAATAATAACTTTAGGGTTATAAAATTTATATCACGAGAAAGATCATAAAAATTCCTTTAAAATGAAGTCTTTTTCGAATGTTTACCTCCATTTTCTGCTTTTTGGTGAATTTTTAAATATTAAGTTTTAGAATTTAATTTATTAAATGCTGACCACATGGTTTCTTTTCTGTTTGTGATACATTAAATTAATTTTGCGTCACGTGAATAACAACGAAATAAATTGAAAAAAATATTAAAATACGGTAAAATATAAAATTTAACCTCTAGACTAATTGGGGTAGGAGTTTTTTAAGAATTTAATTCAAAATAGTATGTTTTATTGATATTAAACATACAAATTAATAGCATGGATCACTGTATTTAATTTCAATATTTTCTTCTACATTATTTTGTCTATAAAAATATCCGTTACAATTTTTTTATAAATATATTTTTTGTTTTTTTTGGCATTAACTGCATACATTGACCATTGTATTTACTATAAATATAATTTTTTTTTTCTTTTTTGTCATTAATTGCATACATTGACCGTTGTATTTAATATGAATGTACTCCGTAGTGAAGCACGGGTATTCAGCTAGTAATTTTTATAAATTGTCAAAGAAAAATTAAATGAGATGTCTGTTGTTTTCTTTTTGGCCATCTTGACAAATCATCCAAAATTTTTGTAACACCAGAGCATCCTTTATCGACCCTGATGTGTAGTTTCTTTTAAAAGGAATTATAAAAAGAATTACAAAATGTAAAAGGAACCCGGTTTGAGATTTCGAATACACACTAACCGTAATATTTTGTGCTTTCGGGATTAAAAAAGAAAACTTTGAAAAAAAACCTCTAGATTTTAAATACTCACAAAGGTGTTAATGATTAAATTCATAATAGTTTCGACCCTTGATAAACTTTCCAAAGGCACTGATTGTTATTAATCTGTTTTTGTTTTCTTTTCGAAACTTGTTCGGAGTTTGAAAATTCAGATACGAAAATATCTCAAATTGATAGCAATAGCACCTAAGTGCAAAAAAATTCTTTTGGTCCTTAAATGATGAACAAGAGGAAATATTTTATTTAACTTCCCCAAACTAAAACCTTCATTTGACTAATTTTTGAAATCAGCTTAATTTTTTAATGTCATATGAAACCTGCATGCAAAAACAAGTTCAACAGTCGTCTTTTGCAAAGTATTAGATGGCGAAAGGAATCGACATATAAGTTAAAACCATAAATTTAATATTAAATTTTACGTATGCCAGATAGAATTTTAATCAGATCTTATGGAATTAACTTTCATTCTTCATAAAGCATAAGCGATATTTCCCCCTCTTTTACTGTAAACCTTTCCGGTAAAAAAGGCTTTAAACTTTTATGAAGTTAATGCCCCTAGAAAAGTTCAATAAAGCTGTAAACCTCTCTCGGAGAGGAAAGCGCTGTGTGTAACTGCAAGCGATAATATGAAAAACTTTTTTCGCGTTCTTAGCAAGAATTCTCTATATCAATAGAATGCGTTCTTTTAGTATGAAGGTAATAACTTCGCCAAATCACGCAACAGTCGATAGCTATAAAAAGAAATTAGGACGCCAATAATATGTGATAGCGCTTTTTATTGGCGATAAAAGAAAGTAAGTTTACCAATAAATGCTGCCAAATCTTGTTATATCCGTGTGCTCTGATTACCTATCGATAGAAGGCCATTAACGATTAAGTAATGGTATTCGGGCATATCTAGTGAAATTCTGTACGTGTAATAGATTTTATCTAATACAGCAGGAAGCTCGCGTATTATCACATGAAAGAAGACAGGTATTGCCTAGCACACACAATAACATTGCTCATAAAATGAAATGTCCCCCTGTTGAGTGCCGCTTCCATTCATTTTTGCCACCGCAACGAACTATTAAATTCTTCGAACGCATAAGCACTAAATGTTAAACAAATATGCATTTCTGTCGTAGCTTTACATATTGGTATCCGTAGTTCAAAGTTCAGTTGTCATAAATATAAAAACGAATTCGTACGAACTGATGCAAAATTCATTCCAACTCTCACTCTGAATTATATATATATATATATATATATATATATATATATATATATATATATATGTGTGTGTGTATATATATATATATATATATGTGTGTGTGTGTGTTTACTCTTAAGTCATATAAAATTGCTTTTATCAGCTTTACTTATTTTACAGCTCTCAACGCAATCGAGCTACAGTTTTGAAGGGGGTTTAGTTTGTACTCATGCTTGTCTAAAAAACTTGTTCCTAGAAGTGATATATTTTGCACTTACAGTTAGCGTCCATGCTCCAATTTTAAAGAAGTCGTGTTTTTATGCATATAATAATGCTAAACTGACAAAGGAATCTATCTAATTTTTTATGAACATCATCAGAATACCAATTAGTGCTCTTCGCAAACACAAGCTGATGCTTACGAGGAAGATGAATAACTGTGGGAAGGGATGATAGAATGTTGAAAATGGCAAAAGTGCTGTATAGTCTTTCATATCAGAAATTACATGAAAGAACAAAATAAACTGAGAAAAACATTCTACTGTCAATTGCACACACGAGTATTCTGTGATTCGATAAAGCAATCACAAAGGATCTTTTACTGATTTGAAAGTGGTCAGGATTATGGGAACAACTCGTTTAGCATGTCCGCGTAACAGCATGCATGCACAGCTATCTGCATCAAACTGTTTCAGATCAAAAGGTATTTGGCCACTCCATGGGATGTGATTAGACCTTAATACCTTTAAAACTTTTCTTTACCTCTAATACGAATCTTTAGTCAAAGGAAACAGGCTTGCATTAGTATATGGAATAAAGAAATAAACAATATGGAGGTTTTGAGACAGTTGACAGATTATGAATTCGGCTTTAATCATTATGATTGAGACGTCAGTACCTCTGAGAAGGTGCAGACGGGGATAAATAGGTGGCTAAAGGCATAAAATGTAATACATGTGATTAAATCTATATACAGGGTGTTGCCGAATTAGACCGACATATTCCGAGGGGTAATAGTAGGCATCAAGACGAGCAATAATCACATAGGAATGTATGACCGGAAATGCAAACTTGACGCTAGAGAGCGCTGTTTACTTAATCGGACCATACCTCTTACCAACCCCACTGGATGGCCGGAAATATCGCATTTTTCTGGAGGAGGTAGAAAACTCAAAAACAAAACAGAATCACATAGGAATGTATGACCGGAAATGCAAATGTGATCAGCTAGAGCAGGGGTTCTCAACCTTTGAGGCTCTGTGCCCCCCTTTGAACACCAGTATGAAGCCACGCCTCCCCTCCCCCCACCACGACCACCATATCTGGTCAATACAAGTGATACAGTTGGAATTTGAAACTGAAGATGGTTATTAAATGAAAATATAGAATAGATAATTTCATGCACAAAATTTAATATTACTACACATATCTTAATTTGGAACATTATTATTAGAACATATGAAATCAAAGAATTAAATACAGATCAAATGTATTTGAGGTAATCAAGGATCTAGGTAAGGTTGTCATGTAATACAAGTCACTTTCACAACAATAATAAGAGGGCTGGCACTGTTTGTCCTTGAGAAGTTTTTGAATATTAGGTAGTAACTGTGACAAAGCACGCCTCAGGTCACTTTCAACGTAACCAAAAATTTTCAACATCCATGTTTTCGAATTCCGCGTTTGCTTGAGAATCAAATTTTAGGTCGATTGCTGTTCCTGTATATAATTGCCTGTCCCTGAATATGTCGAAAATACGTTACGGTTATATTGTGACCGAAAAATTGAACACAATAAATTACAATTAGTTTTACTTTTTATTTTATTTTTTTTAACTCACGCCTCCATTGAAATTCTTCTACGCCCCCCCCCCCAGCTGAGCTAGAGGATAAACAAAGATGCAGAAATGCCAACATTTCTGTTTTGTTTTTGAGTTTTCTACCTCCTCCGGAAAAATGCGACATTTCCGGCCATCCAGTGAGGTTGGTAAGAGGTATGGTCCGATTAAGTAAATAGCGCCCTCCAGCGTCAGGTTTGCGTTTCCTGTAATACATTCCTATGTGATTATTGCTCGTATTTATGCCTACTATCACCCCTTTGAATTTGTTGGTCGAATCCGGTAACACCCTGTATGGTAAGACTTACAATATTTAATAGCTAAAACTCCTTTATATACGCATAGCGATCGTGAATTTTAATTATACTTATATTTCAGAAACAGTGTAGTATTCTTGTATGATTAAATGCTTCGGTTTACAACAAAATTCACAGCTTCTTTAATTTAAAAACTTTTGTTTAATATGGAACGAATCTTGCCATATATTTTAATTATTCCATGCATCAAATCAGCACAGTACTATATTTTCACAAATATTATTTCGCCATGTCATTTCTGGAAAGTTTGTTCTTCTGACATTCCTCAGACAGTAACAGATACGTTTTAATATTTTTCCATTTATATGTTTTAATATTTAAGTTTTCGACTACTTATTTTAATAACGCTGATATTTTCGAGAGAAATTTGCTTTGGGATCAATGTAATCGAAATAGTGGAGTCGCATACGAGAGGCGTCTGAAAGTGATAAATGTGAATAAATAAATATTTTCCTCTCTTATATGCCTTCTGAATTTCCATCATATAATAAGTATGTTTACGCGATCGAAACCGAAGTTAATATCTGATGCTTATTAGCACGTTTATCTGATATGTATGACTCTAATAAAATGAACTTATTGCAAGTTACTCTGAATTAATGCATCTCTGATATTTAGAGATTCTTCTCTTATAGTATATCGAGACCATAAAATAATGTTTAGTATTAGATGGGATTTATGAATTTTGCATGTGCTTATGGATGAGAATTACATCAAGGGGATGGTGGACTTTCAAATCACCAAAAATCGAACAAACATTAGAATTATTTTGGGGTGTATTACTACAAGGTTGGCCTATAAAGTAACCGGACAAATTTACACATCAAACTATAAAATAAAAAAGTGAAAGAATAATCGCCTAGCTAGAAAGAGTGACATCTCAAGTCTTGTTAAAGCCACTTTAAACTGGTAATTTAGCCATTTGCATATCAAAACGCCATAGGAATTTTCATTTACTGAGAAGGCATTGTACAAAAAAATTTGCTTCGGAATGGAACAACGTTGTAACATTAAATTTTGTTACAAATTAGGTAAATCTGCTACCGAAAGTTTAGAGATGATTCGAAAAATACATAGTGATGCATCGTTATCAAGATCACGAATGTATGAGTGGTACAACCACTTTAACTGTGTGCGAGAAAGCATTGAAGATGACCCAAAGACAGGGTGCCCTTCAACTTTAAAGAACGAGAAAAATGTGGAGAAAATTCGTTCTCGAAATCAAAGACTAAGGTGAAGCTGATTGCAAATTTTTGATTACAAAGGACTTATTCACTCCGAATTTGTTCCTGAAAACCAAACAATTAATCAGTATTTTTACAAGGAGGTGCTTTTTCGATTAAGAAACAGGATAAGGCGAGTTAGGAAGAAACTGTTTGATTCTTGGCAATGGTTTATTTTACACGATAGTGCTAGACACCATACAGCAATTTTTGTACAACAATAGCTTGCTAAGCATTCAATTACAGTGATAAATCACCCACCATATTCTTCCGACGTATCGCCAGATGATTTTTTCCTTTTCCCGAACCTTAAGATGGCCATGAAAGGACAGATGTTTGAAAGCGTCTCGGATATTAAATCAAATGTTACGCGTATTTTGCGAATGGTTAGTTCCAACGCGTATAAACAGTGTTTCGATGACTTGAAGAAACGTTGGAAAAATTGTATAGACTCCTTTGGCGATTATTTTGAAGGAGATAAATTTATTTGAAGGTGAGTAATATTTTTCTTATTTATAAAAAATTGTCCAGTTACTTTATCGGCTCACCTTGTAATTTAAAAATATGTAAATATTGGAATAAAATACATTTAAAATCTGTAGTGAAAGTAAAATGAAAACTTATTTGCTTTAGAAAAGTAAGTATTAAAGGTAGGTCAAAAAACATCCTTTAAACGGCTTTTTCTAAAAATGAGTAATTTTCAGTCTTTAAAGTGCTCCTTGTGTCATAATTTTTGACGAATTTTTTATAAAATTTATAATAAAGACTCCTTTAATACATCAAAATAATATTGTGCATCCACTTCAGGTTTCAACATCATTCAGATTATCAAAGTTTAACTTAAGTTAACAAGATTTTCTATCTTAAGGCGACAAAAGACCTTCAGACTGACAAAAATATGTCCCCTAAACAATTTTTTATTCTTTCAGAAAATGATTCTGCAACTCATAAGTTTTAAATAAAAAAAAGTATATTGATCCGATCATTATTAACCGAGTTATAAATATTTTTTTCAAACGCAAACAATGGAAATGTTAGTCAAATTAAAATTTTAAATGCCATTTTCTCAAAACAAGTTTTCATGTCGTTGCGGTAAGGTCAAAATGTTCCATGCGTCATAATTTTTCTTGAATTTTCATAAAATTTCATAAATGATTATTTATATATGTTAGAATAAAACTTAGTAATCAATTCATTATACTATTTTAAAACAACTTAAAAGTTTTACAATAAAAAAAATTTGATAAAATTTTGCATAAAATGACCTATTTCTATTGATTTCTTTTCTAGTTTTTATAACTATGACTGTAAATCAAATATTGCCACTAACTTTTATTAAAGCTATATAAAGCTAGCTTAAGAGAGAAAATTATATAACTGAGACAAAAATTGATGCGCATGGAGCATTTTTAAATAGAGTAATTAACAAAATGATTTTAATTAATATCTTAATTAATTACATTCTGATTTTTGTTTTAAATTTAGAATTTCCATCTCTAAACAACACTGTATAAGTATACAAAATTTCATGGCAATTGGTTAATAAATAAAAAAAAAGTTTTTCATGGTCCATTGTCGCTTTAAATCACATTTCATAAAGGGCAAAATATTCCGTCTATCATATAATAATGAGCTTACCGAAAATCAGTATTTGTCCCATAATTGTTGAAAATAGATATTTGTCCTTTGAAGGGGTTGAACAGAACCTGAAATATTGCCAAAATTTTGCCATACCAAACTGTTGTCAAAAACTTTGTTTGAGAGCGATACTGCGAATTAATGAATTCACTCTCTGAATAATATGATATTTATTGGCGCGGTACATCAGATGACCTAGCAGATCTGAATTCCCCATGTTAAGGGATCTTAGCATAGATTGGTAGATGGATATTTTTGCAGTTCGATACTGCATTTCAAAATCGATATTTAAATGAAATTCCCGCATTTTTCAAAATATCTTGTTAATTTAACTTTTTAACGATAACTGGGAATTTTCTAACGATAGACGTCAATACTTTGAATATCGGTAAAATATTGACTACGGGAAAAAATATGAAATTTTAACAACGAAGCACTCTCGAATTCTATGGGCCTGTTTATATGGAATCCGTCAGCGTCAGTGTTACTCGCATTGAAATATATTTAACCAATTACAAATCTCCAAACGATTAGTCACAAAATTGTTAAGGCTTGCGATTGGTTTAAAATATATCAGTACGAGTAACGCTGACGCTGATGTATCCTATATGACGCAATCTATGCATAGAATCCGTCAGCAGCAGTGTAAAAATTTGTAACCAATCATATACCAATCATTGACCTATTTAACCAATCAGCGCCAACGGAATCTTTAATGCTGATGCTGACGGATTTTATGTGAACATGCCATAAGTCTACCTTCATATGCAGAAAAAAAATCAGAGTTAAAAAATTTTCTAATTTTCAATCCGTGATAAGTAAAATACTTAATTTTACAAAATTCTCCATAGACTAATAGGAATATTGAAGGTCCGTTGAATCTCTTTAACATAAACTTTTTATTTAGCGGAGAATCCACAGAAAAATTATTTAGTCTTCTTAGCAGGTATCGGCTGCCTTTTCTTTCTATCCAATTCACTAAGTTTCATCACAATCATTTATTTTTTCATCTGTTTTCATCTGCTGCTTCTCTATAATTTCAGACATCATCAACTTCAACAGCTACAGACACTATTACAGCGTTCGAAATAGCATTTACTCACAAAAGAGATCGTTAGATGAATTGCTTTCCGAGATAGTCCCTTTCAAAACTTACTCATGAAATCTCATTCAGACTGAATCCAGAGATAAACTTTTTATAGAAATAATGTAATCCCATGAACAAAAAATTAGGACGTTTGCTCAACAAGAAGTCCCTAGTAAATTGTGTCAGTTTTTTAGGATTTTTCCGCATGTGCTGGGCTTCATTAAATCTACACTGCATAGCGTTGTCATTTCACTACAGAGGAAAAGTTTAACCAAATCTCCATAAATGTACCCAAATGTGCATATATATATGAGTTATTTTGAGTGCGTAAATTTTAATATGGATGTAAAGTATTTACATGTTTTTAATAAATTGTGTTTTTGTGATAAAAATAAAATAAAACTCTTCAATACCCTCCAAAGTGTTACGAATTAATGTCATCATTTTTTCTTTCTCCATTAAATGTTATATTACAAGGGTGGCCAAGATAAGAGCTATTTGGGAATGTCTATTTACTTAGAGGAGCCAAAAATAAAAGGAGGTTCTATTAGTAATGAAAGGAATTTTAATCATTGTTTTTTCTGATTTTTTTTATTTAATGAATATCGGCTACATCACAGAGTGAAGTGGAGTCTAATTATGCATGTATTCAAAATAATGTTCAACGTTAAGTAAATAAGTAGCAAAAACGCAAACACAAGATCTCGCCGATAACTAGTCAATAACGGCGAATTCAATCATACAACTTTCACTTGCAGTTGGACCCACCTCATTTTGTGATTGTTGGCCCAACAGCTTTCAATTACAGTTGGACCAGCCACATTTTGTAACTGTTGACCCAACAGTTCTCAGTTACAGTTGGGCCAACCATATTTTGTAACTGTTGGTCCTACAGCTTTCATTTGCAGTTGGACCAACCACATTTTGTAACTGTTTGATCATCAGTTCTCAATTCGTTTTAGACCAACCACATTTTGCAATTTTTGGCCCAACAGCTCTCAATTACAATTGGGCCAACCACATTTTCTAATTGTTGGTCCAACATACACATTTTGCAGTTGGCTCATCTGAATGTCCGAAATTTCTGCCAACGGTAACCATTCCTCACCGATGTAACGGAAATATGCGGTTGGGCCAACGGTGTGCGTTACTTGGGATGTCATTCTCAAAATGTTAGAATAATTTATATATCTAAATTCTTTACAAGTTTTAACAGCTTAACCAAATTCTTTTCTTTCAATAACTTTGCCAAATTATTCAAATCTGACATATTTTGAATTGTTGCAGTTCATAGCAAGTCTGTTAAATGTTTATTTGTAAACAGCGTTGTGAAAAGTGATTGTTGAACAGCGATCGATGTTTATTTTTTATCAACCTAAATACAGAGTACAAGGATTCCCATCTATAGTTTGTACCTAGAGACTGAGTACCCAGTTACTCAGGTAAAACCAGGTATCCTTTTTACGGGTATCTTGGTACCCGGGGGTAATTATTGGAACCGAAAACCCAGTTCCAGTGGTTGTAGAATCGGGTATTCGAAAGTAGTAAATCTTAAGATTAAAAACCAACGTTCAATCAAATTAAAGGGGATAAAGAGTTTTACTCTACTTCCCAAATTACCACCATCTGGATATTTGGGACCTTTTGTTTTAAGCACAACCACAGCATTTACTAAAAAATCCTCCTCATCCATCTCAGAAGTCAATACTGTCCTACTGTCAAAACATATGCTATCGACTGTCATTTGCGTTTTTTGAATTATTTCATAGAAAATTTCCAAAAGAAATTTTAATTATTGCAATTATAGAAAACATAAGTAGACTACGTTTTGCAATTTTTAAAATTCTGAAATCTGGACTTCGAATTTCTAATCTAGTGACAAATAGAAAATAAAAACATAAAATCTTAACAGAGAATTCATTAATTTTGGGTTTTAGAACCCATTTCCTTATAGAGTTCATAAATAGAGTTTTTACATTAACATTTAGGGCAAATGATCTGTAGCCCATGTATTTTAGTTTGTCATCTATTAAACGAAGTCGCTAAATCCCAAAAAAAAGTTCGTTATATGGAAAATTCGTTAAACAGAGATTCACCTTTTAAAATACTTTAAACTACACAAAACAGATTTTAAATTCATAAACACTAAATATTATTTAAAAAAATTAATTGATCACACCTTTATTTTTTAAATTAATATCTATTTGTTTTATATATCTTACCCATCATAAAGAAATCTTCAAGGAAAACAAGAATAAAAAAAATATTGTCCGAGAGTACACTGTATTTTCAGTTTAAAAACAATTTCATATTAAAACTAATGAATTTTAATGACATTATAGCATTTATTATAAAAAGTTCTTTTAAGAATTCATTATAACATGTGTCCCTCAATTTAATTAATGATAAAGTCTGTTAATTTTGTCTGAGTTTTTTGTTTGAAAAAGTGTTTTCTCTCATAATACGTCTTGCTTCTTTGCAATGCATCAAAAAACCCTTCAGGCATGTTTTCTTCACACTGTAATCCGCGTCGGATTGTTTCAAATGATTTTAGCATTTCATCAAAGGAAGATTTGTTGATTTCTGCATCATGATCATTTCCATCTTCATCATCTTCGTCTTCATCGCAATTCATTGCTATATTGTTTTTATTTTTCTCACTGTCCAAAATATCCAATTCGGTTAGTGTTTCCGAGGTTTCAGCTTCAGAATCAAGCGAAAGAAAATTATAAGAAAATCATCGTTATTTTCTTCTTTTTCCCTTAGCTGTATCCACATTTTTTTAAAGTTTCTCTAAGAGAATATCGTCTTCGTCCTCCGTACTTTCCGAATTATCACTGCTGACAAAGAATGGCATAACTGTTGCGAATAGTACGATCTGTGACATCATAGTTCCATGCTTTGGAAATTTCTTATATGCTTTCCCGTAATTTGATGCTAGGCATGGATAGTGTATTTTGAAATTTTTTTATCACCCCTTGATCCATTGGCTGCATTTTTAATGTAGTGTTTGGTGGCAAGTAAAAAAACTGTAACATTTTTCAGGTTTTGGTTGATTTCTTTCGGATGGGCTGGACAATTGTCAAAAACGAGAGCAATTTTGCGACACTCTGCAATCGTGCATTTGTCCAACTTTTGAACCCATTTCTCAGAAATTTCTGACTAATCCAATATTTTTTGTTAAAGTCATAATCAACCTCCAAAGATTTTGAGCCTTTTATAAACATAATAATGAAGGGATAAAGGTTGCACATACTGTATGAAATGCAGAGAATAACGGCTATTTTACTGCTCTCGGTGTGTTAGGCGACTAGCAAAACCAGTTCTTGGTCATTGATCACCATAATATGTGTTAAAAGAAAGAATAAGTTTGAAATGTTCAGAAATATTTTGAGAAATCTGGAGAAAAAAATATTAGATCACAAGAAAAAGTTCGTTAATTAGAGAATGCACTTCGCTATTTGGAGGTTATTTTACGAAGAAATTTGCAAAATGTTCACAGTTCCAAGGAAAAGTTCGCAAAATAGAGGTTTGTTAAATAGAGGTCCAACTGTATTTAAACCCGGGTAACACCCGGGTACCAAATTCTGGAAAAACTTGAGAACTGAAACACGGTCCTGAATTTTTAGTCCGATTCTTCAATCCCTAATTTTATCGAAAATGGAGGTTATTCGATATGCCGGTAATTTAAATTTTGGATATTTTGATTCTGGCACAAGTTTCCAAAATTCTAGCTGAGAGCCAATAAAAAAGTCTTAAAGTGCTGCAATTTGGTCACCCATGTTATATTGCTTACTTTACTGGACATTTTGGTAAACTTAGAAAAAAAACAGAAACGTAAATCTGCCAAAGTGATAACAACGGCACGTAAATGATAGTTATAATAAAATCTTAATATATAAAGTCTTTAAACTTTTCCCATGCTGAAAAGATTTTAAAAGTGCTAACAGAGCTATTGGTACAGAATATACAGGGGGATTCAAAACTCCATGTTCAAACATTTAGGGGAGGTAGAAAACTCAAAAACAAAACAGAATGACATAGGAATGTATGACCGAAAACGCAAACCTGATCAACTATAGGATAAACAAATATGCAGAAATGAAAAGCCAACATTTCTGCATATTTGTTTATCCTATAGTTGATCAGGTTTGCGTTTTCGGTCATACATTCCTATGTCATTCTGTTTTGTTTTTGAGTTTTCTACCTCCCCTAAATGTTTGTACATGGAGTTTCGAAAAACCTTGTATAGAAGAATCTAAGCATGCTTGATATTTTGAATTTTTTAAACATTTTTTAACCAGATTAAGCTGTATTTGCATGCATAGAGACCATTTTATAAAAACACATCTGAGAAGAGAAAAAAATTAAATTCCCCATGTATAAAAAAAATGTGTAGTAAAACTGTAAACAAACAAGTTCGAGATTAAATACGTGCCAAAGTATTATTATTTAAAAACAATCTTTTTCTTCATCGGTTAAACATAGCCAAAGCATTGACACATAGCTTGTTTTACTTGAAATTTTGGCGAACTTGAAGACTTTAACACAAATTACGTCAAAGATCTAACAGATCCACGATAGTTCTGATAACATGTAAGATATAGATATAAAACACACATTTGATAGATAATTATCTATATATCAAATAACCAATCACCAGAAAAAAAAAACTAATTATAATTAGTTTTTTTTTCAGGTGAGTTTGAAATTTACTTCAAAAATACGAAAGGAAAAAACATTTTTTTTAATTAATGAGTATTTTGTTTAGAAAATAACATTTTAAAATTCAAATCATCTACTAATACTTCACATTTTCAATATTACAAAGTATAACCTATTTTCGAAACAGAAGCACTGAAAACTCCCGATTACTTTGTAAATACAAATATTTTTATTATTCGGCCAAAGTAAATATTTTATAGGATGCTGGAAATATTTATTTTCGATTCTAGACAAGCAAGGCAATACGCACTTATAAAAGAAAAACCTAAAGTTAAAAAAAAAAGAAAAAAAACTTATAAAGATTTCGATTTCCTGATGTGAAAGAAAAACATCTGATTTCAAAAAGAATAGACTTTCAAAATATGTTGGCCCAGATATTGATTTTTGAATTGTTCTGTTTCCAAGACAGATCACTCAATAGAATCTGTATATTTCGGTGGTCACTTCCATCTTATATTAAATACGCTCTGAAAAAAAAATTCAAAAAAAGCACGTCACTTCTGAAATAAAAAGGAATTTTTAAAATATTCCTAAATGCATTATGTTAAAAATGTTAAGGATGTTAAAAATGTTTACACATTGTTCCATATTATGCATAACCGGTTCAAAAATCTGCAACTCTTCATTTAGGATTTTTAATATTCAGTCATTTTGTAGATTACTTGCTATACAGGTTTATGTGTTTCTCTACCACCCCCATATCCGTACATGCATCAATTAATCTACCTATGTATCTAATGATATACAAGGTGTGGATATTGAATAACGAGACTGGTAGCTGAAAATATATTTATAAGTACTATATTGCAACTTAATTAGTATCCCCTTCAACATACTAATCTTCTCTTTCTATATACCGCTGGGCACGAATTTTCCGTTGTTGAAAACATTATTGCAGGTCATCATGTGCCAGCCACATCAGTATAGTTGCTGTTTTATCATTGACTTTATCCACAGTTTGGAAAGGAGTCCCTTTCAATGCGGATTTAATTTTGGGAAACAGATAAAAGTTAAATGGAGCAAAATCTGGTTGTTGAGGAGGATGGCCTAGCACTGGGATCTTCTTACCGGCCATAAATACCTAAACGGTCCTCAGTGTGGGAAGGATTAGCAGGAGCAGGCAGAACAGGAACAAGTGGGGAGACCTTTGTAAAGTTCTCAAAGCACATACTTTTTGTATGGCGATTAGGAGGACGAGCTAAGGGAGACTGTATTGGTCTCGGACCTCTAAAGAGTATCTCCAAACACTGTACAGCCTGGTCTTAAAGACGGATTGATCCTCCTATGCAGATGGGACATCAAACAGGGGCGATCCTCTAAACAACTCTCATTTGAAAGTAGGTCGACCTGATCGTTGCCGAACAAACCTACATGTGACGGGATAGCCATATTGTTCCAGGTGAAGATGGCAGAATACGATAAAAATAATAATCATTTCTGTTTTCTTTTAAGTTATCTTACTTACTCATGATAGACATATAAAATATGTTTCATTTGGATTGGCTTATGAGAAACGGATTTCGTTTGCCTATAAAAATTATATAAAAAACGTAAAATTCTTAAACCTTATTTCGATATTTTTGTCCCGTCTTCCAGGCAGGAAAAAACAACCAAAACTTCACAGCATAATACATGTTCCAGCTTTTTCTATGAATATAAAATATTTCTATCCCGATCATATGTAAATATTTTCCAAACTCCAAGAAAACATTATACTTTTTTATCTTAACTTGCAAAGCTGTGCTTGAGAGAAATTGAAGAAAAAAACTTGCAAAGATTTCTGTTTTCCCATGCAAAATAAAAGAGAAGGGTTTTTTTTTTTACTAGTACTGAGAGCAAACAGGTTTAAATTATTTTGGTCTTGAGTTTTTCAAGCGCTCCATACAAATCAAAATCAATGCTTTTTAAATTTTTCTTCCCTGTCAGAGAATCTTTTTCCCTATTACTTACCTTTTCTTGCTAAAATTCACCTTCCACACTCTCATACACACACACACACACACACACACACACACATATATATATATATATATATATATATACCGAAGTAGCACAAGTACACTGGTGTAAGAAATTAAGAGAATTTGCAGACTTGGTCGATTATCTCTATAACTATTGTACCGATTTTAATGAAATTTTATATGTACATACATTGATACAATACAAAACAAATAACCATTCAATAATTGTAATACACACGCATGATCGTGCGTAACACTCGTTGGAGTCGGAAGGTATGAAACAGCGGTTGCAGAATAAACAAAAAAGATGGTGTTAGTTAATAGATGGTGCTATTTTGCAGAAATCGGCTAATTTCAAATTGTAACAGTAAAAATGAGTAACCACCAATGTTTAGAGGATGGAATGAGGTGGCGAATTGTAGGGTGGCTAGAAGCAGTCAATCTCAAGTCCAAATTTGTAGAGAGTTCAATTTATCGCCCAGCGTCATGTATAACTTATGGAAACAGTTCCAGAATACCGGATCCATTGAGAGAAAGCCTGGGCAAGGTCTTCCAAGAGCCACGACAGCCAGAGAAGATCGCCATTTGTCGATTATAGCGAGGCGTAACAGGAGTGTTACAGCTTCTCAGCTCTCTTGTGACTTGTATGCAGCCACAGGAACCCGTTATCCAGGGGGACTGTTTCCAAAAGACTTCATGACAGAGGGTTGTTTGCAAGAAGACCTGCTTTTAGCGTCCCGCTCACTTCTACGAACAGTAGAATCCGTTTATCATGGTGCAGAGAGCATAGAGATTGGAATATGGATCAATGGGCGACCGTTCTCTTCACTGATGATTCCCGGTTCAGCCTAAACATCGATTCTCGCCGTATGTTCATATGGAGAGAACCAGGGACCCGCTACCTACCCTCCAATGTCCGCGAAATCAACCATTATGGCGAAGGAGGTTTAATGGTCTGGGCAGGCATCATGTTGGATGGCCGCACACCTCTCCATGTCTTTAAAAGAGGCACTGTGACTGGTGTGAGGTATAGGGATGAGGTCTTGGAGCCCTATGTTCACCTTTTCAGGAAAGCAGTTGGCCCTGAGTTCATTTTAATGGAAGATAACGCGAGGCCACATAGAGCTCTTCTGGCCGACGAATTTCTAGAGAGTGGGGATATTCGCCGGATGGATTGGCCAGCCAGATCTCCAGACCTTAACCCTCCGAGAACCATCCAGGGAATAAAAACCGCGTTGCTGAACGAGTGGCAGCAATTGCCACAGGAAATGATAAACTGCCTTATTTCAAGTATGAAATCACTCTGCGAGACCTGTATATCTGCAAGAGGGGACTATACACCCTATTAACCCATCTATTAACCCATTTTTTGTTTATTCTGCAACCGCAGTTTCATACCTTCCGACTCCAGCGAGTGTTACGCACGACCATGTGTGTGTATTACAATTATTGAATGGTTATTTGTTTTGTATTGTATCAATGTATGTACATATAAAATTTCATTAAAATCGGTACAATAGTTATAGAGATAATCGACCAAGTCTGCAAATTCTCTTAATTTCTTTCACCAGTGTACGTCGGTCAACCCTTCAAAACAAATTTTCCTAACAAGAGGGCCAGTTCACGATGAATTTAGTAAAGGAAGATAGTTAAGACACCTATTAATGTATATATTTTATACTAGAGTCAACTTACATTGTATTTGAAAAACCAATAATGAATTATCAGTCGAGTAATGTTGCTTTTGCTTACCTTTACAATGTTCCTCGCGAATTGTTCTCCAACGAACAACCGAAGGCTAGTGAGTGATGGCTTTACTATAGGAGGGTAAACATGTCAGGTTAGAGAATGCATTTGACATCAGAATTAAAAAGAGGTGTATTGAGAGTAAGTGCCAATTGTCAACTTAGTAATGTGGGTTTTAGTAGCCATTGAACAATTCCTTACCTTATAATGACTAGCGTACGGCGAAGAGCAGTGAATGAAAACTTTACCATTGGAAAATATCTAAGTATCCAATGTATAGAAACTATTTTTATAGTAGTGTCAACTACAGTGGAATAGGAATAAACAATTGCAGAATTTAATACCCGCTAGTGTCGGATTTAGTAACCTTTGCAATATTCCTCGCCAATAATAACAAGTGTACAAGCAAAGGTCGGTGAAAATAATGACTTTACCAAAGAACGTTAGATATGTCAGCAGCTAACAACTAGTCATTCGTATGGTCAGATAGAACCATAATAGAAATGAAAATCTATCATCATCCCATTCAGTAACTATTACACTATTCCTCTCGAAATGATCACTAGCATACAAGGAATAGTTGATGAATGATGACACCAAGACAGATAGATGAATCAGATAAAATATATTTTTAGTAGGATAAACTGGAAGTGTATTAAGAGTCAAAAAGTTCAATTATCAGTCTAGTACTATTGGCTTTACTAGCCGTAACGCTATTCCTTGCAACAAAATTGCCAATGAAAAAAATGCGGTCGGTGTGTGATGACTTTACCGATGGAATCTACATAAGTTAGCAACTAAGACAAAACATTTTATAATAGGGTCAACTAGAAGTGAGTCACTAGTAAAGAGGAGCCAAAATGTATGTTGTAATGTCGGTTTTAATACCTTTTTTCTATTACTCGCTAAAATGATCGCCTAGTGCAGACAAAGGTCGGTGAATGATAATCTAACCAGTGAAAGACGGTTAAGTCAGCTAACTAAGAAAATACATTTTATATGGGATATATCACTAAATCCCAAATTTTCACTTTGACGTATGTATAAGAATTATACTTTTCAAACTGGACAGACAAAATCTCCAATATAATCTTTAAAAATATCACAACAACATATAAATGGTAAATAAGTTATTTATCAAATAAAGCACTGCCAAAACAAACAAAATGAACTAAATTATTACAAACAGGCCAAAAAGAAAAAATAGATGAAAACTCTTTACTTTTCTACCGGTAGTGCTGGAAGTAAAACGTATTTTTTAGATATAACGTTAGTTTTTAGGTGAAAGTAAATATAATATACGTTACTCAGTGAGGGCTGAGTAAACATTTGAAAGACATAATGTTGGAACTTTAATAAAACACTAGAAATTGCGAAGTTATGAAGTTTCATAAAGGCTTCCTTCTCAAATAAAGGAAGAGGATAAAACTGCTGGGAAAAATCCTGCCAGAAATATATCTCAGATTTAAACAAACTTTTTGAAAAATAAACTTAAATACCATACATTTTATAGAAATAAACCGATTTTTTTCAAACGATAAAATAGATATTATTTTGGGAAAACAATGACATTAAACTATTTTTTCCCTCTAAAATTTCTTTTTAATACCATGCTGTGTAGAAATTGTTTTCGAGCTGATTAGTAAGTTACATTTGCGTAAACATTTGATATTATAATAAGTGTTAATACTAACTGCATATAATATATGGAATATATTATAACAAATGTTTTTTTTAATCTTTAATACATAACATAATCGAATAAAGGCAGTTTGAAACTGATGCTGTTTCTTTAAAAACTCATCAAATTTCATGACTATATTTCCTGAGTAGTACACTATATCACCTTTGCACTTTAGTACACTATATCACCTTTGCACTTTAGTACACTATATCACCTTTGCAGTTTACACACCATTCTAAGGGAACACAAAAATATAATTGCTTAACTCTTTTCTCCCATATTATACACTCATGGACAAAAAAATTAGCGCACCAAGAAGGAGTCGTCAAAATGAAACGAAATTTTACATACGTAATGAATACTTTGATATAAGTAAATGATAAGAAAATCAAAGAAAAAGGATAATTTATTTCAGAGAAAATGGCAAAAGAACGGAGGAGTTAATACTCCGTTGGATCCCCTCTAGCGCGAATGCACGAAGCGATACGATCGGGCATTGAGTCATACAAGTTCTGTATGATGTCTTGAGACATTTCGTTCCATATTTGCTGTAACCTTGCCTCTAGTTCGTTCAAACTCGTGGGATGCCCAAGTCGTCGTCCCAAATGATCCCAGATATGCTCGATTGGAGACAAATCTGGGGATCGGGCAGGCCAAGGAAGGGTAGTAACAGTGCGGAGACAGTCTTGTGACACCCTTGCCGTATGAGGCCGAGCATTGTCTTGTTGAAAAATGGCTCCTGGGAGCCGTTGCATGAGTGCCAACACATGTGGTTGCAGGATTTCCTGAACATACCGCTGAGCTGTCATGGTGCCACGGAACAATACTAGGGGTGACCGTGTATTGTAGGCAATGGCACCCCATACCGTCACACCAGCTGTGGGAGCGATGTGTCGCTGTACAGCAAAGGCAGGATTGAAGCGTTCACCACGGGCTCTCCACACACGAACACGATTGTCATCACTGCCGAGATTGAATCTGGATTCGTGGCTAAAGATGACCTGGTTCCATTCCGCTGCAGTCCAGTTTCCTCGTGCGCGGCAAAACTCCAAACAGAGGCGTCGATGAGTGGGCGTCAAGGGCAGCACACGTAATGGGCGCCGCGATACCAACTGTCCTTCAGCCAGGCGCCTTTGTATGGTTCGAGAAGATACAGAGGCTCCTAGTGAAGATGCTACCTGTGCCTGGATGGCGGCCGATGAAGCAGTTGGCTGTACGCGTGCATTTCTTACGATGTGGCGGTCTTCTCGACGACTGGTCTGTCGAGGGTGTCCTGAGCCTGGTCTTCGTGTACATGACATCTCTCGGGTCCACTGGTCCCAACACCTCCTCACAACACAATCAGAGCGGCCTAATTGACGAGCTACTCGCCTAGCTGACCACCCAGCTTCCATCATCCCGACGATTCTCCCCCTCTCAAACTGCGACAACTGCTTATTGTCTTCGAACACGGCGTAATGGCATGTCTATCTCAGCTCTTCCTTTGTAAATGATTCAGCACACTCAAACAAGCTTTTGTTACCTGTTTTATACTCCACAGAGTACGATGTTCAACGCCCTCTACCGGCTGTACGTAATGCGCAATCACGCTGCATTTCTAATCATTTGCATATCTCCCCGACATGTACCTTCAGTGCAAGTGTCGTTACGATCCCGCAATTATTTCTTGGTGCGCTAATTTTTTTGTCCATGAGTGTATTACCAACACATATGTTGTCATCTTGTGGTTATGTACGTAACTAAAGTATGAAAGTCAAACATTAAAAAAGAAAACAATAATGCAAGTAAATTGCGCTGTTATTTGCAGTTAGTGTTGCCATCTGTTAATACTTCCTGTCTTACTTTACGCAAGTGAAACATGGACCTTGAGCATAGAAACGCACAGCTCGCTGGACATGTTTGAGAGAAAAATCCCCAAGGCTATCTTTGGCTCAGTGCAGGAGGAGGGACGTTGGAGAACCAGATATAATTTTGAACTGTATAGGCTTCATGGCAATCACATATAACACAAGTCATCCGTAGTAATAGATTGAGAGGGTTTGGCCATGTTTGGAGAAGCTCGGAATATAATCCCACTAAGATACTGACATTTAAAAAACGTAAGGGATTCCGAGCTATAGGTAGACCACTGACTAGATGGTTAAATGATGTTAAAAGAGACTTAAAGACTTTGAAAGTTTTAAAATTGGAAATGAGTCGTCACAGATAGAAGAGGCTGGAGGGAGCGCGTGGTTGATGCAGCCAGGGCCTGCAGTGGGCTGTTGTGCTTGTGAAGACGTTGCTATCTGTGCAAAAATGTCGAAATATTGTTGTTATAACACCAGATGAATACCCCGCATTAAATAAGATCACTGTCACTTGCAGAATATATACTGGCGTGCTCGAAAATGGAACCCAAAACTTTATTTTCAGTCGGATAAAGCTAGGCATTAAATAACTACAGCAATTTCATTACCTTTTATACATGTCATAGGAAGTTGTAGGAAACAACGTGAAGTTCAACTCATCCAACCAAATGACGTATTACCAATCATTTAAACTCCAAATTTTATATCCGTGGTAGCATCTCACGTTTTCTAGGTTGATGTCAAATAATTAGTGACTGTTGGGTTGCAGGACGGACATAAATACCAACTTCAAGCAGCTCCCGACTAAATGCTATATCTGACGCAGGATCATTATAACTCATATCCAACTTTTCAGTTATTTGTTGCTCCTAAGTGTTAGATTTTATATCAAATTGACAAGTTGACAAATAGTCACACATTGATGTCAAGTAATGAGAAGTAAGATTAATTTTTAGAATTTAATTTATTAAATACTGATCACGTGGTTACTTTTATTTTTGTGATACTTTAAATTAATTTTGCATCACGTGCATAACAACGAAATAAATTGACAAAAAAATTAAAATACTGTAAAAGATAAAAATTAACCCCTAGACTAATTAAGATAGATTTTTTTAAGAATTTAATTCAAATTAGTATGTTTACTTGCTTTTCCTGATTTAATGTCCTAAAATTTTCACGACAGACTTGTTACCCTATATAATTGAAAAATATCATTTTTTACAGTATTATGGCAATGTGATCACGAAATGGTCAACAAATGGAGTTTGATCACTTTAACCTGGAGCTCTCCATATGTAACATCTGTAATGTTTTGAGCAGATGTTTATATTTGAAGCTCACTTCTAAAATAATTCTAAGTGAATTCTCCAATAGTATGTACAGTGGAATCTCGATCGATCGTTTTCGGATCCATCGTTTTTCCGTATGTGTCGTTCATTTTATCCAGTCCCAACGATCATATTGCTTTGTTATGTTACCTCATCTATCGTTTTCTCGCATTTATCGTTCATTTCAATCGGTCCCTTGAAAAACGATATATCGAGATTCCACTGTATTTACCTTTATTACAACGAGGGCCGAAATCTGGAAACAGAGAAAAAACGCACAGTTTAAATATAAAGGCTAACGCTTAAGAACAACAAATACCATCACAGTTGGATATGAGTTGTAAGGATCTTGCGTCAGTCATAGCAGTTAGTCAGAAGCTGCTTAAATTTGGCATTTGTGTCCATGATGCAGCCCAAAAGTCAATCATTACTTGACATTCAATGTGTGACTATTTGTCAATTTGTCAACTTCACATAAAGTCTAACACTTGTATGCAGCAAATAACTGAAGAGTTGGATATGAGTTGTAATGATCCTGCGTCCGCCATAGCATTTAGAAGGAAGCTGCTTAAAGTTGGTATTTATGCCCGTTTTGCAACCAAAAAGTCTGCCTAAAAATTCACCAAAAATCAGAAAAGGAATGTAAAGATTCGAAAAAGATTTCATTTTATAGGAATTTTTATGATCTTTCTCGTGATATAAATTTTATAACACTCAAATTATTTAAATGCAAACTTAAAAAAAAAGCTACAAAAACAGCTTAAAAATTTAATTTTTAAAAATCTAAGAAGAATGTTTCGAAAATCTAGTACACCCCTACATTAGAAGACGAATCACAATGCAAAATTTCAGCCTTCTAGGTCCAGCGGTTTGGTCTGTGCGTTATCTGTTAGTCTGTCAGTCAGTCAGTCACGCAGTCACGGAACTGTTTTATATATATAGATTGCACTGCTAGTGCTACTTAACATATTATATATACCGCAATTCCCTCGTTGATATCTTCGTGTTGCATTCACCCACTTTTCCCATTATAGGCAACGCCTTGTTCATATCTGTGCCGCTTCAAAATATTTGATTCTGTTCCTTATGATGCACCGAAATTTTCTCTCATTCATTTACAGTAGAAATTATTATAGCTTCCTGCATGTCGCTCAGATCCGACATTTCGAGCAATAATTCCACAACAGCTTATTCTACATTGACTTCACTAATAATGCGTGAGAGCTGAGCTCGAGATAGCCTAGTGATAGTGCGTCGGCTTTCGGTGCTGATGGTGCTCGGATCGAATCCCGACAGGCTCCATTAAATACCTCCACGTCTAGGCCGGATATGAACACGTTAAATCCGTAGACCGGAAATTCCTTTTATGAGGTCAGAGAGGGTACATTCCCACAGATGTCGGCCCTGAAAGTGCTCGGTCAAAATTGCGGTGCACTTGGCTAAATCTGACTCGGATCCTTGTGGCGCCGTTATAAGCTGCAGCCGCACCCCTCAGCCCGCTAGCCCATATGGAACTGTTCCGGTTTAAATTCCCACCAGGGGTCATTAGAAACAACAACAACTAACACGTTATAGTTGATGCTCGTACCTCAACATATTACATTTCCATTCTCAACGTAGACGTCTCACTCTGATTTACATATACCACATCGCACACACCATTTTTAAGTGGTTCTTCTATTAATATGATAACCTCCTGAGCTTATAAATATACACAGTGCAAAATCTGTATTTTTAACGACTATACATTTCAAATTTTATTTCTCAAATTTATTTTATATTTTCATGGCACTTCAAGAAAAAAAAACCAGATTTCCTTTCATAAGTTCAAACAGACACCTCCAGACATTTTATTCCTTTGATTTGCCTCTAACAGCTGGCATCCACCGAACAAAAATGACTAAAATCGTATTTCATTTACAGACCACACATAAAGACATTTTCTGGACAAAAGAAATCACTGGGAACATCATCTATCTTCAGAGTTCCCAAAGAGATTTCAATAGAGCGACAAAAAGTGCTTCGAATTAAACTCTTCTGCAGCTAAAAATTAAGGCAAATTTTACAGGCTCTGCGTGTGCGTGTATAAGTAGGAGGGGAGGAGGGGGGTAAAAAAATCCCTTCATTGCATTTCCATAATTATCAAAATTTTTTCTCTCTAACTTTCTACCTCGTCATGTAAACAAAAGGCCAGGGACAATTTACGCTGAACATCGAATAAAGCGAAATTAAAAAGGTGAAAAAGCGCTCTTTTTGATTAAAGTTTAAATGAATTTCTACCTCTGCGTTGCTAAGTGGGGAGGAAATGACCTTTTTTCCAACGTAGAAGCTGAGAAATAAATCTTATTCGCTTTTATCGCTTTTTTGAGTAATAAATGGAATTTTTTTGTTGTTGTTCATCACAAATCGAATATTTTAAGCGCAGAGATTTTTATTGCTAAAACTCACGCTTGCTTTAGGGTGATTTTAACAGCTTCGAACGGTGAGTTCTAATATTTCGATTCTCTTTTAGAGTAGCACTTACATACCAAACGTTTTAAAACAGTTTTGCTACGAGTGTCTAAAACATCCAGCCATAAATTTTTAAGCCATTAAAACGTAAGTGTTTGTGTAATGAATTTAGTTCATATATAAGGATTTGTTAAGGCTAGTTGAATAAAACTAGCGGTTAAAAGGTATCTTTCATAACAAATTGGCATATTGTATTGGGTAAAAGCAGAATATGCACCAACGGATGTCCGGTGGTGCAGTAGTTAAAAGCGTCAAGTGGTTAAAAGCCACGTCATATGTCCAGGGTTCGATCCTGAGAGAGACTGGGTAAGGTCGATTCAGCCTTTCATCCCTTTCGTGGGTCGATAAAATGAGGTCAAAGCATGATTGGGAACTAAACTCTGGGGGTCCCACGTCAGGTTGACCACCTGACGGAGACATATGCTGTATGGCACCCCAAGCCCACGGTCAAGAAAGCGGAAATGGTCACCGCCGGTCTTCGTTTACACCGGACTGTTGCGCCATGAGTTTAGTTTTAGATATCTAACGAAAAGCCAAACGTAAATTTTATAAACCCTACCAAAGAAGAATCTTTTAAGGCTGCGGTGTACTAACCCTACTGGATTCCCTCTCCTCGATGTTTACCAACGGAGAAAATGTGTCTACTATTTACAGCTACACAAATGCTGATAATCTAATAAAAATGGTATTTTGAAATAGCCTGAACATTTCTGCTTCTTGCTACAGGATTCCTTTTATAAAGAAGAATTTATCAGCATTTAAAACACACTTATAAAGATATTTTCCCGGCATAATTTAAATTTTAAATTATAATTTGCATTTTTTTAAAAACGTAAAATGCCCCAAGGTGTAAAATTTCTTTCTCTATTGCCGAGTGCAATTTTAAAAAATCTTTCAATACATGTCTGCAATCCTTAGGCAAAATTTGAGGCAAACATTGAGGTGAGCGGATCCAATAGGGTTAGTACACAGCAGCCTTAACGGCTATTTTACAACGCATTTTCAAAAAAAAAGATCAGAAAATGTGTTAAAAATTGAAGAGCCCTTATGAGTTCTCATTTGTAATCGTACTTTGTTAGAATCATGTGCTGTAAGCATGGAATACCAATATTACCACAAACAATTCGATATGTCAATGATTCCTATTTCTTTCTATGTGCCCAGCACAGAAGATTCAACTCCGCTGACCCCGAAGTTAAATAACCGGGGTTCCCACCTACAAGCCCGTATTATTTGCTTTTTAAGCATGTCTCGGCTTGCGGCCTTAAGCGGATGCATGAAAAAAAAATGTCGTTAGCACATCTGGCTATTTTCAAGACTTTAGTTTGTCTAGATGTTGTATTCCCATCTCTAGTTTTCGGGATGCTATGAAAATAATGATAAATAAATGCTATTCGAGAATTCATAATCAGTGTCTGTATCGGGACTAATTGATACGATAACCACACATGAATAAGCTTTTATTCAAACATTTACAAATGTTATATATATATATATATAGTGTTAATTTATTTATTTATTTATGCACAATGACACTTATTATGGATATCTTAAGGGACATTAGCAATGTAGTGATAGCATACGAACAAGGGTTAGAGTATATTGTTTACTTTTAAACTTAGAGAAAATAAAGTTAACTCAAAAAATAAGGTTGAATTCATCAAAGTAAGGCAATGTATATATTGCCATGTATATATTGCGGCATATTGGACTCTCACATTCATGAAGGTCACTGGTAAGGGGAGGTGGGAGTTGGATGGCAACAGTTGGGGAGGGGGGTTTCCAGTTGTCATTAGATACCATGACAAAGGCCGTTTAGCACGCTATTCGGGCTCTATGCAACTGATACCGATCCTAATCCAAAATCAATCTTGTCGTTCATCCTGAGATGACCAACAGGGTGATGGAAAACTTTAGAGAACAGTTTCGGCAGTGCATTCCAAATTACGGGTACCAACTGAGTGATGTTATTTTAAAAACCTAGTGAAAAAATTACATTGTTAGTACTTTTCAAAATTATAAAGCTTTTTCCTGAAAATTGTTTTGTTGGTTTTTTAATACCATTTGAAGTGTGTGAGTCCATTCTGCCTCACCATCTATTTAACAGCAGATCATTTCCTAGTCAATGACTTTCAAATAAGAACATTAACTCAAAAAAAATGCAACTTGTTGTATAAAAATGTAGCGAACATAAATCTTAACTCGATACTAGGAGGGCAATTAGGGGAACTGCTGATATCTACATTAATTTATATTCATGTATTCATTTAGTCGAGTTCTCTCTAAAAAAATTTGGATTTTTTAAATCTGCATACCAGCTTGTCAAGTTTGGTTTTAACAGTAAAAAAAAATTTTTCCAAGTTAAATTTTTTGCATGTCTGTATAACATTTATTCTGATGTTTTAACCAAAATATGAAGAGCATGTTTTTCCCATTACATTGTATTTTTTTAAACTTCAAAGCTTTTTACTTGTTAGATAGATATTCAAACACATTTCGCATTTGCAAATATATACTTTGATATGTCCCCCATCTATCCATTTTTTAAAAGGAATTGTTGAAAAAAAAAATTCAGCAAAAGCTATATTTAGAAACTTATGGAATATTGATTATTACATTTTTGTTAAACGGTGAGACGGAATAAAAATAAAAAATTAGTTTTCAAAGAAAAGTGTTATTCAATTTATTTTTTTCAGTTCTAAGAAAGAAAGTTTTCGAGAAGGATGACAAATGAATCAAATTGCATTAAAATGATGTTAACTAATATAAAAGTATATCATTCTTTTAAAAAACATTGAACTTTTACAGTACAAAAAGAATCATTAAAATAAATTCGGGCTTTTTTTTATTTTTTTTCTTAAAGGAATAATTTGTCAAACTGGAAACTCTATAAATCAAAACTTTAATTCTATCGTCTCGCCTGTTATTATACAATAAAACTAGTCGATATTTCGTTTTTTATCACAAAAAACTTTCATTTGTTTGACAAAATGAAACTGTTTTTAAAGTAGTATTTTTTTAGCGCAATGCAATTTCTTTTCTGATATATGTGTAATAAATCGAAATAAATTGAAAATCTTTCTAGCACAAAAATGTATCTAGAAATACAATTGTATAACGAGATTAAGAAAATCATTCATGTATAATTTTTTTATGTTTTTTTTTAGAATTGAGTGTATATTTGGAAAAAAATGCGAGGGTAAATACCTTAAATTTAATTTTATATGCATTTGTAACTTGTCGTAACACGTAATAATGCAATGCGTCTGCCGTATCGTTTCGCACATGCTTTCTTTTACTCATAGAAACAAAATTTGTTTTTCTGAGAATCGAAAACAACAAGTTCATGTTTTTTGAACAAATGTTGTTCATACATCTTTACCAACAATGTATGTCGTTTCTTTCCAAAAGATAATCGTATTTTCTTCCGCCTGGGAAAGAACCCTGCAAACCTGACGAAATTACTTTCATTTTTTTTTATTGGTCACCACTATAACAACAGCTCAGTTGCAACTTTAAACAAGCATATTTTTATTGCTTTAATAGCAATTAATATTTATTCAGAAATCCTAATTTAATCTTCAGTTTTCCTTTCAGGCATGCTGACCATTGTACTGTTCTTGCAGTATCAAATCCCATCATTATCTACGTTGATAATCATCCATTCTCCACAATCTCTCATTCTCCCATATCCGTAACAGTATGGGGAACCACTACTACCCAGTCAAAATTAGTGAGTGTCTGTTGCGATCCACTGTAACAAGAATCGATCTACTATGTAATGGATTTACATAGTGGATCGTATTCTTTTAAATTAAGATTATTTTTAAAGAGATTTTTAAAGAGAAACTAGTATTCTTTTAAATTAAGATTATTTTTAAAGAGAGTATGTCCTTAATGACACACCTTGCCAGAGTATCTCTTTTAAAGAGATTTTTAAAGAGATTTTTAAACAGAAAGTAGTATTCTTTTAAATTAAGATTATTTTTGAAGAGAGTATGTCCTTAATGACACACCTATCCAGGGCATTAATTAAATAAACAGTTAGGTAAGAAAATCACCGTCACTACCAATGATCGTATAGTGAACTAACTTTTCTAAAACTCAATTAATATACCACACGTTATATTAGCACACAGGACATAAATCATACATATAATACATTGATTTATTAACACACAATAAATGTATACAGCACTCATTTCTATTCATTAATACTAACATTGGATATCATATCAACACCTAGCCAGTTTCTGCTTATCATTACCTTAATTTACACATATTCCAATTATCCTGCATTCCCTATCACTAATTATCTATTGTTCTCTGCTTCCCAACTTATGCTTATTATAAAATCATTTAATATTCATTAAAGTTAACATTAACTCCTACATCACTACATTTCTACATAAGATGCAAAGTTTCATAAAGCCAAAATGGTAATAGACAGAAAATTCTTAGACAAATGGCCACATACCGCTATGCTGTTGAACTGCTGCTCGTTGAGGCTATCGATCGGGCGTTGTTCCATGGTAGACTTCCTTGCGCCGACTCATGAGTAGGGATCGGGGACTCTATTCGTCTTTTCGCAGACTCATCAGTAGCGCATCGGGGACTCTTCGTCTCTTCGCCGACTCACGAGTAGGGCATCAGAGACTCTATTCGTCTATTCGCAGATTCATCAGTAGGGCATCGGAGACTCTTCGTCTCTTCGCCGACTCATGAGTAGGGATCGGGGAATCTATTCGTCTCTTCGCAGACTCATCAGCAGGGCATCCGTGCCGGGGCTCTTTG
The DNA here is from genome assembly GCA_907164885.2 of Dolomedes plantarius. Classification (NCBI taxonomy): domain Eukaryota; kingdom Metazoa; phylum Arthropoda; class Arachnida; order Araneae; family Dolomedidae; genus Dolomedes; species Dolomedes plantarius. Next base: position 45,678,730 of record OU015493.1, on the reverse strand, counting down.
CTATCTGCTGCTAGCCAATGTTGTTCTATCATGTCATCTTCTGCTGCCAGTCAACCTCATTCTATCATCTCATCTATCCGCTGCTAGTCAACATCATTCTATGGTCTCGTCGTCTATCCTTATTTTGTCTATTCTCTTAATTTTCATTCGGTATGCTTTTCTTGCCTCTTATTGGGTGCAGGCCTTCAGCCAATGATTTAATTTAACCTTCTGTCGTTGGCTCAACTCATTAGAGGGGGCGTCAACATATTTTTCTGCACTTTCTCATCCTTCGTTCCCACGAACTCCTTCACGTGGGGGTTTCATTAAAAACTGGGTTAGACCCGTAAATATGTGAGAGTTCCATCACTCGCCCCTTCTACAACATCTTTTTCTCTCTGCAGCTGGCCTTTCACCCACCCTTTAATTCTCCTTTCTCATCTTTCACTTGTCAACATACTCTATCGACTTTTCATTTTATTGCCTATTTGCAACCAACACTCCTTTTCTTTCTTTCACCAGCACGGAATGTCACGATCCACTGTGACATACTACATTTTTATTCCCCTTTTCTGTTTCAAGATAAAACAAATTGCCTAACTCGTGTATCGTACTTAGACCGACTTTTCAGCGGACAGTTAAGATTACAATTACACTATTATGTCACGTCATGATTTTTCCTAACAAACTTAATTCAAGGAATTATATAATTTTGTTTTTGTGGAAAAATTATAGATAATTACTATTCCGTATGCCTTCCTACTCTTCAAAAAAAAGTTTCCCCATCTTTCTCCTATATTAAAATTATTAAAATAAAAAAGGTGTTTTTAATAATATAATGAAATCAAAAAGTTTTTCATCACTTCTGTTCAATTTTCATTCACCGCATTTGTTTTTGTGTTAGCAATTGGAAAGAAAAAATACAGGAATTACCTTTTGTTTAAAAAAAATCATTCAGAGTTGTAATAATAAATTTTTAATCTTTTAAATGGTTTACTACCACAACGAGATATTTGAAAAAAAAACTGTTAATCAATTATTCAATTAGGCTGAATTTTGCAATTAGCAGAGATTTTGTTTTTGTATTTACTCGAAAAACAATGAATTGTTTTAATTTAAGAAAAAAACAGTTAGGCATAAGTTCGTTAATTGCAATGAACACATTATCAATTAATGACCAAGCATGCGTTTTTCTTTTCGGCTGAAACTAAATTGTTTGTTAGATTATAAAATAGAAAAACTCGAAAAATTTTGGATTGAAAAATCATATTTTCATCCTATAATTAGAAAACATACTAAAGCAAATCCCCCTTTAAAAATTGGAAGTATTCGCTTTTATTTTACCTGAAAAGAGAATTTAAATACAGTAACCACCGCTTATAGTGATCAGTGGTTATAAGAATCAACCGTTTATAAGAATCAATATCGTGAAAACAAAAACAAATGCATTATTTCAATGTTAAAATTTTCACTTTAAAGAATCAATCCACCGGTTTTAAGAATCAGTTTACACTCTTCGCTTTCCTTTCTTTTTTCCAAAAAAGCTACTTAAATCCCCAAAAGGCACGAAGTCCTTTCTTTTTTTTAAAGAAAGATTGATAAGATGGGATGGAATATAGTCATAAAATTCATCCCTTTCTTTGTTAGACATAACATAATAGTTTCCCCTTAAACGCTTTAACACAACACTGTCCTATTAGCTTGACCTAGGGGCATCTTTACCCGTCCGGGTCCGATTTCACTTTTCTCCTCTGACAAACAAAAATAGGGATTCTTTTTTTCCCACCTCCCACATCCTGATTGCGGCTTCCTGGGCTCTGAAACACACAAATCTTCGGAGAAGTGTTCACTATCACTTAGGCAAAAGTGACATTAGTAGATTCAGCACGTTATCAAACCGGGAAACATATGAGACTATTAGTATTGAAAGAGGTATAAACAGACTCCTTTATTACGTCAAACTACCATAGAAAACTTTTTCTTGCTCCCTTCCTGTAGTTGAAATGTTAAAACTGTTAAGCAGGTATGTGGTAACAAATATTGGTTTTTTTTCTTCTCTTACTATTATAATCATGTGTATCTACTTATAGGTCTAGAAATTAAGTTCTATTTTTAAAACCATAGCAAATAATTTTAATAAAAGATAATTAACGTAAATTAAACAGTATTTCATGGTAAATTATCTAATATATTTATATAGGTCTGTGTGTGTGCCTGTCCAAAAACCTAAATTTCGGCTATAAGAATCAACCGCTTATAAGAATCAAAAGCAGTAATAACAAACGTAATTCTTATAAGCGGAAATCACTATATATATTATTTGAAGCTAAAATAGCTTTTAGTCACTGAAGATAAAAATTTGCATTTTTTTTAAGTTCACTTGAATAATCAAACTTTCTATTTGTCACATATTTTATCAATTAATTGCTGATGACACTTAAGTGTACAATATTCCAAGTTCTAAAACATAAGTTTTGAAAATTAAAATTTTTGTGTACCATTTTTGTACACCATTTATTAAACTATGAATACAAGTAAAATTTATAGCTTTAAACGCAGAATGCATTTTTCATTACAAACATTGATGACGTTTTTATGTACGAACAATAAATTTTACGGCAATAAACACCGTCTAAATACATTATATTAAATTAGGAGTATCACTTTTCAGTCAGACAATCGCAGTGAAGTTTAATAAATTAAATTTTTAGTTTGAAGAGACTAACACCTTTGATAGAAAACTATAAAGAGAAAGGCAATTTAAAGTTTGAACAATGATGAAACTTTTGTGTTTAAGCGGTAAACAGGTACTAAAATACTGTTTGAATTTGAGAGAACACTCATAAAGCTTTATAACCAAGAAATAAACATTAGAGTAGTAAACGCACGTTAATGTTTGCATTTAATGAAATTAGTGAAAGTTTAGTGTGCGAGTAATAATTACTACAAAATTAATAGAAGTTTAATTTTTTTTATCTTATAACACCGGTGGAATAATTGTGAGCGCGTAAGAAACAGTTTAGAAATTTGATGGAGTTTTAAGTTTAAAAAAAATCTATATATATAAAAGCAAAATACTATTCACTGACTGATAATTTTATCTTTGGAACCATAAGTACTAGGACGTTGAAATTAGCAGGGAAGTTCCTCTTAGGCCCTCGTTGCTCAATAAGAAATCTCTTTTTAAATATTTGAACCTTAAGGGCATTCAAACGGCTTTTACCCCTAAAATTATAAACAAATAAAAAAATATATTATCTTCTTTAATGACAGACCTCAACCGGACTACTTTTCAAAGAGTGTACGAATCAAGAATCGTAAAATTACAGAGTGTCATCAAAATCGTCCCGAAATGGACGGAGCTGATCTTCAGGAGCTTCAGGAAGAGTAGTGGGAACTACAGTACATGGGCCGGGCCCTCCACTGTAGGATAATATAGCAATGCATAAAACTTCAGTGATCAATAAAAAACGAAAGTAGGAAGGAGAATAGAAAGTGGGGAAAACAAAAAGCTTCGATAGTACAAGTAAAGCTAAAACATGGAAGGGGGGGGGGGGGGGGGGAAGGGGACTGAGCGAACAAAGAACAGGACAAACAATTAAAAGTTACGAGCAAGAATGGCGCAGGGCCGTTTCTTGTTAGCTTGGTGAGCAGGATCGTAATCGGCAAGATTTTTAATAAGATCATTTGCTAAATCTTTATGGAAGTTAATATAAAGATTTTGAAGATAATTTTGAATAGTGGGGAAATTTATCTCCCTATAAATGTCAACATTGCGAAAACACCCTGGGGAGTTAGTGATTTGCCGAATAGTCATGTTTTGAGCAACAGCCAGAATTTTAATGTTGGAATGCGCTGCATACGACCAAACTGGTCCAGCATATGCAAGTAAGGGTCTTAAGAAAGATTTATAAATGAGCATTTTGTAACTAAAGTTCAATTTACTATTTCGGGCCATTAAGGGGTAAAGTTGTCTTTTAGCATTACGAAATTTATTATGATTATTAATGGTATGTTGTTTCCAAGTGAGTTTTTTATCAAGGGTTAAGGACGGAGCTAAGAGATGGGCGAGAGATCGCGCTAAGAGATGGGCGATGAGCGGTCGCCTGTGAGACTCCGTTGGAGAGCGTATGAGAAAGGGAGGGTTGCTAAAGTCCCCTAGCGAGAAATTCTCCCTGAGTGGTGGAGTTATGCTTGGAACGATTAATGTGTTGGTGGTAATTTGTAAGTAAGTGTATCCAAGTTACCTTACTGTATGCAGTGACAGTGTAAATAAAATATTTAGCGAATATTAATAAGGCTTGTTTTACTTGTGCACACCGAAATCTACGAAGAAAGTGAGTGTGCACGGGTAGGATTTAGAATTTCCAAAGGGCATGCCGAGGCCACCCAAAGCCTAATGTAATGTACTAGAAGGAGGGAAAATCTTTACTGTGTTCAAATCTATTATGTGTTACCATTTAAAAAGGCAAATACCACTCAGTCATTGACTAATGGATCACTGTATATCTGGAACTGTAAATCCTAGGCAGCTGAAATTTTGCAGTATAGTTCCTTTACGGCGTTATGTGGTCTCTGATAATGTTTTTCTTTTTCTTTTTTTAGAAATTCAACATTAATGGGGTTATAAAAGGGGCTTAACTCTCCAAAATGAAAAAAAATCTAAACGCGTAATACATGTCCGATCACTCTTGTTAAATTATATGATGAACTCCTGTAAAAACTACAACACCTTAATTAATATGTTAATTTAAATTAAATTAACCAAATTACACAATTCATGTCCTCATGCATTTCGTAGATGAGCACGGGTATTCAGATAATTAAGTATAAACAAGATTTTAAAAACTCAACAAGTTGTAATTAATAAAATGTATTGAAGGTTTTTGATCTATTAAACGCTGCTAGTACTTGATTTTTTGGAAATTTTGGCGAACTTAAAAAAAAGCAGACATGCAGATCTGGGAAAGTGATAACAACAGCTACAAACATACATAGCACTTTAGTATACAAATTATAATAATTATAACTTTAAAGGCAATTTCAATTTTTTTACTTAATGACGCTAGTGATACACTTGCCTGTATGTAATACATATTGCATTAAACTCAGCTAAATTTTGTATTGTTACGAATTTTACGAGTCTATGGTAATCTCGCCAAATATGGGAGTTATGGCCAAATTGGCGATGGATTTGGTGACTTATTTTGGTCGCCAAAATTGTCGATAGGGTGCCAAATAGTCGCCAACCTTCTAGACCTTTCTCAAATGTTCTGCAGATTTCTAGTTCGCCGACCAAAAGGAGGCGCTTTGGAAGTCTATAAATACATACCTGACATTGCCATTGGAACTCAGTGTGTTCTTTTCTGCTGAGAATTGAATGTATTGAAAGTGCGTTAGGCGTGTATTGTATTGAAGACTCTTATCCTGACTTGTGTTTTTAGAGTTTTCTGCTGTATAGAAGGCAGTTTTTACGTGTGTTCTGTTCTAATTTGTGCATGCGGCTGAAGAATTTCCAGAATAATAAATTTTATTTATGTGCACTTTCTGAAGAGATTTTATTCAATCCTATCGGAACCCCCCCCCCCCAAAAAAAAGGAACAGTATTTATCATACAATAAAGTAAATGTTGTGATCTTGTCATAACCAGAACATCATTAAAAACAGTTTAAATTTAAAAAAAACATTAATGTTCGAGTCATAAAGATAAAAATATTTAATATACTTAATTCTTTTAAAGTTTAAACAGACATAGCCTCTTTGATGAAACGGCCTGTTTTGACACGGTGCAATGTAACACAGTATACTTACAATAAACCGCTACCCAATTTAAACCAAATTTATTTTGGTCCATTTCTACTCATTGCTAGGGGAATATTTTTACAAATCGGAGCCAATGTGGGTCGTTTTCCTTGCGTTGGATACCACGCAAATATACTCAAGTGTTTCAGAACTACAGCGAGATGTATCAAGGTTTAATGTGATACGTACACTGGGATTTAAACTGCGGCACAATGTAAAGGAAAATTGTTCAACGTTGTTCAAATTCTTAAGTGTTTGTCATAAACTCTAAGAAAAGCATTCCGCCGGGGAATTCATTAAAATCAAAACAATTGAAAATCTATGTTATCCTCAAATTCCCTTGCATCTGTTCCGATTTGATATCTTACTTCGGCATTTCCATATCCACCGAGAGCCTGAAGCATTTTTAATTGACAGTCGAGCATCCTCTCGGGAAATTTTTCAAATCAATAATTAAATAAATTAATCTTATTCATCATAAACGGAAGGAAGAAGTAACAAGGGTACTTCGTTATAGAATTAATTAAATTAACCCTCTCGTTTCGCTGCCACGATGCCAAATGCAATCAGCGGACTCCCTTGATTAAGAAGAATTTTTGCATCCGCCCCTGTCTTGCGTGGAACATTTCCCCCGCTGGAACTATTCGGGTTCATAACGTAAAAAGTGGTCATTAATTAGCTTAGTAACTTAACGAACTTTACCATGTCTGGTGTCACGGCTTTTGTTGTATTTTAAGCGTGTTTCTTGCGTTACAACGTGACTATCCTTTTTTCTTACTGAACAGGTAGTGTGCGGAATCATAACTTTTTCCTTAATGGGATTGATTTACAGATCTAAACAAGAATTATTGATAAACTTAATGGAATCGCCGAAATGTTTGAAAATTATATTGATTATGTTATTTTAAAGAAAACTAAACATACGAAATAGCAAAATTGAGTCAAGCATAGTATAACGTATAGTCTGAATATGCAACCCGATCGCTTGTAGTGCAAAACAATCGGGTAATGCAAACATGATAATCTATATATATGTAAAACAGTTCCGTAACTGACTGGCTCACTGACTGACATACAACGCACAGACCAAACCGCAGGACCTAAAGGGCTGAAATTTTGCATGGCGATTCTTCTCATAGTGTAGGGGTGCACTAAGAAAGATTTTTGAAAAATTCTTCTTAGAATTTTTTAAATTAAATTTTTAAGCTGTTTCAGTAACTTTTTTAAGTTTGTATTTAAAATAATCATCTGAGGGTTATAAATTTATATCACGAGAAAGATCATGAAAACTCCTTTAAAATGAGATCTTTTTCGAATCTTTACCTCCATTTTCTGATATTTGGTAAATTTTTAAAGATTAATTTTTAGAATTTAATTTATTATATGCTGATCACGTGATTTATTTTCTGGTACATTAAATAAATTTATAGTCACGTGCATGACAACTAAATAGACAAAAATTATTTTTTTTCTTGCAAATGTGGCAGACAATTGGACATTATCAAAAAAATATTAAAATACAGTAAAAGATATTATGTTCCTCAAACTGTACTATATTCTTTAGTATGTCCCATTACATTTAGTTTCAATATTTTCTTATACATTATTTTGTCTATAAAAATATCTTTTACGATTTTTTATAAATATATTTTCTGTGTTTTTTTGCATCAATTGTATACATTGATCGTCATATTGACCGTTGTATTTAATTTGAATGTACTCCGTAGCGAAGTGCAGGTTTTCAGCTAGTAATTTATAATAATAATGCTGATTTGTACAACTTATAGCAAAAAATACTTTGGCTGCCATTTTCGCATATCAGTCTTTGCATGAACGACAATCGAGGTGAGAGGAGTCGTGTGTCATTAGATAACAAAAAAAAAAATAGAAAACCTCCACCATTACATGTACAGTACAATGGATGGATGACCCGACTTCTATTGCTTTTTGTTTGTTTGGTTGGGGTTTATTATATTTTCTCTTCATCTTTTTTTTTTCCATTTTTTCCCTTTATTTTCTTTTTTCTCACGTGAGATGATGCTGTGACGAAAATTCTGTCACATAAGCGAAAAATAATAAGAATATATTTCAGAGATTTCCCCCTCTGATTTGAAATTATATGTGCAGCCTGATCAAGTGCACTACGAATTTACTTTTTTTTTTTTGGCCATTTCACACTAACACTACTACGAAACAGCAAAATCATCATATTTTTCAGTGCAATAGTGATGTAAGTCTGGAGTATAAATTATACGTTAGTCAAGAAGAAAAATCAAACATAAGTAAATGGTTAATTAATTATACTTCCTCAAATTAGAGCTCAGTTTTCTTAGAAAGAGACACTTGGTTCACTCTAACTATTTTTTATCTTTAAATATATATATATATATATATATATATATATATATATATATATATATATAATAACACCCCATTATTATCAACTGTTTCGCCCCACCTTTTTTTACTTAATGCGTAATCTAAATTATTCTCTTTTCACTAAAATACAGTCCCTCTTTCAAAACTGATCTAGAAATAAACGAATAAACTAACTAGTTTGTCCCTTAAGAAGCACGCTGAAAGTCAGGCTCCTGTGAATCAGGATTATTCAGAAACCACGCGCCTTTCATAGCATTTTCGGAATCTTGAACTATGGCTCACGTGGTCAAGTCGGATGATCGGCCCTGTCCAATTAAAGAAATGTTAACATCTAGCGTCAGATTAGCGCCCCCATGGTTTAAAAGATGGGACAGAGGATTTTTGCTCTCTCTGCTCTGTTTCCTCGATCCCGTTATTACCCTTGTCTTGTCTTCGCGCTGCTCCTCTGCTGTCCAATATTACGATGTAAAGTCTGCCTTCTGAATGCGCCTCTGTCAGGAACGAGGGCGTTGCTATCGTGTGTGTCCAGTTGTAGAGGTACCTTTGCTTTGATGAATAATATTTGTCTAAAGAATAATCTGAAATAAAATAATACGCATCGCATCTGTGTTCTTGTATTCTTCATTGCCCCTCTCTGTGGGTTTTTTCTCCCCAATGTGTCAATGGCTGTCCTGAAATAGTATTATTCTTGCCACTCTGGCTACGTCTACACTGTCGTGTACCATAGTGCGTGGTGAGAGACGGCTCAGGCGTAATGTACGTAGCCAGCGAAGCCAAACATTAGCTCAAATTACCACCCAGTTTAATGACGGTGCCAGTCGTACAGTCAGTAAACAGACTGTGCAACGCTCGCTTCACCGTATGGGTTTCGGGAGCCGTCGACCTACGAGAGTACCATTGCTCTATACTCGCCATCGGGCTGCACGTTTTGCCTGGGCAAGAGAGCACAGAGACTGAAGTGTAGAGGACTGGAAACGAGTAGCATGGAGTGATGAGTCTCGATTCCGACTACTTAACGCCGACGGGAGGCTGAGAATATGGCGTCAGGCTCATGAAGCCATTGATCCTGCATGCCTGGCTGGAACTGTACAAGAGCATGGTGGCTCAATCATGGTCTGGGGTGTTTTTTCGTGGCACAGTTTGGGATCTTTGGTGCGTGTACCAACCTCTATCAATGCAATTCGGTACGTAGAGTTGCTGGGTGATCACCTCCATCCGTTTATGATGTTCTGTTATCCGCAGGGTAATGGAGTTTTCCAGCAAGACAACTGTACCTCTCACAAGTCCCGGTTGGCTACTGGCTGGTTGGATGAGCATTCCTCTGACTTCTCTGTCATGAATTGGCCACCTAGAAGCCCAGACTTAAATCCTATTGAGCATCTTTGGGATGTTTTGGAACAAAGCGTGAAAGGCCATCACACAGCACCAAAGAACCTTACTGAATTATGGACAGCTTTAGCCAATATTTGGCAAGCCATTCCCGTGGAACGTTTCCAGAAACTTGTTGAATCTATGCCTCGTCGTGTGTCAGCCGTTATCAAGGCCTGAGGAGGCCAAACTCGTTACTAGGTTGGTATCTCTAATTCAGTAGCACTTCAGTGTATATATATACTACCTAAAAACCCGCACTTCGCTACGGAGTACATTCAAATTAAATACAAAGGTCAATGTATGCAATAAATGACAATATATATATATATATATATATATATATATATATATATATATATATATATATATATATATATATATATATATATATATATATATATATATATATATATATACAGTGCTAGATTTCTAGAAATAGAGGTGCCGGAACGGTACATTTCGGGGTGTGTGGGGGGTATTACAAATTATTGATTAAGAGAGGTACCTAAAGAGAGGTACCGGTAAGCCGTTCCGGCGCGTTCCGCCTCAAATCTAGCCCTGTATATATATATATATATATATATATATATATATATATATATATATATATATATATATATATAGATATATAAAATAAATATGACGATCAATGTATACAATTGATGTAAAAAAATACATTTATAAAAAAATCGTAAGGCATATGTTTTAGACAAAATAATGCAGAAGAAAATATTAAAATTATATCTTATAGGACATACTAAAGAATATAGTACAGGTAATATAGTACAGTTTGAGGAACATATCTTTTACTGTAATTTAATATTTTTTTTAGATAATGTCCAATCGTCTGCCGCATTAGCAAGAAAAGAAAAATAATTTTTGTCTATTTCGTTGTTATGACGTTACGATAAATTTATTTAGAGTACCAGAAAAAGAAATCACGTGATCAGCATTTAATAAGTTAATCCTTAAAAATTTACCAAAAATCAGAAAATGGAGGTAAATATTCGAAAAAGATTTCATTTTAAAGGAATTTTTATGATGTTTCTCGTGATATAAATTTTATACCCCCTAAATTATTATTTTAAATGCAAACTTAAAAAAGTTACTAAAACTGCTTAAAAATTTAATTTAATAAAATCTAAGAAGAATTTTTAAAAAATCTTTCTTAGTGCACTCCTACACTATAAAAAGAATCGCCATGCAAAATTTCAACCCGTTAGGTCCAGTGGTTTGGTCTGTGCGTTGTAGTCAGAAAGTCAGTGAGTCAGTGAGTTACGGAATTGTTTTATATATATATATATATATATATATATATATATATATATATATATATATATATATATATATATATATATATATATATATATATGATAAAAAATTGAATAAGCACATTTAGAATGAAAAACATAGAGGTAGTATAAATAATGCCTGATTCAGATAAATATATATGATATATGAAACAACTACTCAACCTCAAAAACTGAACAATACTCGTTTGTGTCTATCGTCCCATGTCAACTCCCTTAATATATATTATAAGAACAGCACAAACTATTCTATGCGACTGGAAATTACAGATCCTTCTCGCAAAATTTTTTTTTTAAGTTACTTTCACTAAGGTTCTCTACTTTCACTCTATTTCTTGATGCAATAATTTTAGTTAAGACCGTTTTCTTGAAAAAGGAGCGGCCATATTTTAATGTCACCGTTGTAATAAAACTTGAAATGTGAGTAATATTGGTTTTGCGGGTGCATTAAACTTAAATATGATTAAAAGTCTAAAAGAATAGTTACAAGGTTATAACATCGATAGTGCAAAAAAATGCAAAAGCTAATATTGCATAACAACTTATTTAAACCGTACTAAAGCTTCTCATGTTCAGTCGGGATGTAGTTTCCAATTAATGGATGTTGGCATAATCACATATTCTATATATTAATGAATCAAAAGACATACAGTGATTTCCGCTTATAAGAATCACGTTTGTTATTACTGTTTTTGGATTCTTATAAGTGGTTGATTCTTATAGCCGAAATTTAGGTTTTTGGACAGGAACACACACACCTATATATACATATATTAGATAATTTACCATAAAATACTCTTTAATTTACATTAATTATCTTTTATTAAAATTATTTTTTATAGTTTTAAAAATACAACTTAATTTTTAGACCTATAAGTAGATACACATGATTATCGTAAGAGACGAAAAAAATACAATATTTGTTACAAGTTACAACATACCTACTTAACAGTTTTAACATTTCAACTACAGGAAGGGAGCAAGAAAAAGTTTTCTACGGTAGTTTGACGTAATGAAGTTTTCAGGAGGCTGTATATACCTCTTTCAATATTTATAGTCTCAGACGAAGATTCACCTTCTAGCTTACGTTTCTCGGTTTGATAACGTGCTGAATCTACTATTGTCACGTTTTCCTGAATGATAGTGGACACTTCGCCGAAGATTTATGTGTTTCAGGGTCCAGGAAGCCTCAACCAGGATGTGGGAGGTGGGAAAAAAGTGTCGCTGTTTTTGTTTGACAGTGGAGAAAAGTGAAATCGGACTCGGACGGGTAAAGATGCTCCCGTGTCAAGCTAATAGGACAGTGTTGCTAATAGGACAGTCCCCCTTAACAAGAGTTTAAGGGGAAACTATTATGTTATGTCTAATAAAGAAAGGGATGAATTTTACGACTATATTCCATCCCATCTTATCAATATTTCTTTGAAAAAAAAAGAAAGAACTTCGTGCTTTTTGAGGGTTTAAGTAGCTTTTTTTGGAAAAATGAAAGGAAAGCGTAGAGTGTAAACTGATTTTTAAAACCGGTGGATTGATTCTTTAAAGCGAAAGTTTTAACATGGAAATAATACATTTGTTTTTGTTTTCGCGATATTGATTCTTATAAACGGTTGATTCTTATAACCAGTGATCACTATAAGCGGTGGTTACTGTATTGTTGTAATTCAAGTTAATTAAATTTTATTTGTTAAGCTTCTATATGTGTACTGAATGCTATATTTATTTTTTTAAATTCTGTATAATTTTTTTAGAGTGTAATCATTTTGCGAGAATTTTCAAGTTTTACATGTATATACATGGTTACGTTTAATAATAACGAAAATGAAAGCATAAATTTCTGTCTAGATGTCTCTTTAATTGCGTTTGTAGTGCAGCATTTTTTTCAACATTAATGTGATTGTTACTGTTCATCGTTATTATGTTAATCCTAGTGTACTTTAAATGCAAATTCTTCCTGCAATCTAAGCATGCAGACACAAATTGGCCTTCTTTATTTATTATTGCTCCGCTTAAATTTTGTTTATTTTTCCTAAGCGGGGGGGGGGGGGGAGTTGGTTCTATATGCACATATCCAGACGTATTCTACAAATGACGTTTTTAACTCAAAATAACAGCAACATTTAAATGAACCAAGAAACGTCAACTGAAATTGCATTTTAAAGAGTAATCATATTTTGTTTTTGTCAGGCAAGTTAAACACAGTAATCTGCATACATTCAAGTGAATGTTGTAAAAACACTGTAAATAGTTTTAAAATAATATATCACTATATACAGACACACACACAATTTCAAAGTTTAATTATATTTATTCATGGAAACATGGAAAATATTTCTGCTTATTTTCCTATTATCCCCTCGAGTGCTGCCCTGTTATAATGTGGAATGTAAACCTAATTTCCTTTGAGAATCGTAATAGGGAAAGATGATAAATAAGAAATGTAATAAAAGCAAAATGCTTTATTTTTAGAGTGTTTATAATTGTTTGATAACAAGGATCAGAAACGTGTCCTAACGAAAATTCACAACTCTACTTCTATCTTGAATAAAACATCAATTTGGGCTATGTTCTTTTGCATATCGAACTCTTCCGGTTGCCATAAATAATCAAATATTGAAATAAAAATTATTTCTGAATATAAAATAGTATTCCTTATGTATTTATGGGCGTGTAACATTGTTCATATTAAATTCGTGATTGAAAAGAAAACTTGATGAATAGAAATAAATATAAAATTTTCAAACCAAGTCTTATTAAATGAAAAAGGTTGGAAAAAAGGAACTTCCATGTGTTGTATAAAGAAACAACAATTTTTCAAGTTACTTAATTTTACAGGAGTTTGAAAAGGAATTTATATGTAAGAAAACATAATTTATAATACGATAAATAACACAAACATATGCTTATATAAATATATAAATAAATAAACATATATATATATATATATATATATATATATATATATATATATATATATATATATATATATATATATATATATATATATACATATATGCATATATATATATATATATTTAAATGAAGAATAATGAAGTGAAATATATGCCGGTAGCAAATCCCTGAGGAAATATATCACGATATTATTACTAAAGTCTATAAGCCAGTGAATTTCTCTAGGTTAAGAAATATATTTGAGTATCTTAAAATTAAACATGACGGAACACTCTTTCGAAATAATTAGATAAAGGAAACTGAAAACTAGCAAGGGTTAAAACGACTCAAAAATAATGAAAATTTAAAAAAAATTATATATTTCCAAAGCATTCGACTTATCTTTTCAATTTCTAAGAGTCGAAATTATTTGTTTTCAATAAAATTATATTCTTTACAGGTTTCTTATAAAATGATTTTCTCGAATAAAGCATTGGATTTTTAAAACAAATTCGGGTCACCCCTCCCTCAATACGCAAACACAGATGCTATTTAGAATGAGCTTTAAAATGGTTGTCAAGGCTGTTCAGTCTTTATAAGAGACTTACTATTTTTATTTTTATTTTTAAACAATTCATTATAATAATTACTTCATTTTATTCATCATATTGTTTGTAATTTGTGCTCTAATTGTGTTTCTGGTCAATAGATCACTATGTAACTTTTTTTTTACTTCAAGCTAAAATGTTTTTTATTCTGTAGTTGTTGCATATTCGATTCTGAGTAATGGCAAGAAAATGGCTAAAAAACGTTTAATGTGTTGTGGTGTATATTCTATTCTAAGCAATGTCATGTAAGAATTCAAAAATCGCTATGTTGGATGCTATTTCGTGTTTTTTATTATTATTATTATTAATTATTTTTTTTTATTTAAAGATTCTGTGAAGATTATTGTTCAAGCTATGAAGTCAATTACCTTTTGAAGTCAATTATTCATTTTGAAAAACCTAATTCCGAAGGGTTATTCAGTGTGTGATGAATTCAACAGTTATGTGTTAAAATGAAGTCAATTATTAAATGCGCTTTAGGATACATGCATGTAACTAAATTTTTTAGTCTTGACATATTATTCAAGCATTATTCAGATGATGTTAAAGGGAAGCCATCCCAGTATTACATTTATTGAAAGAAGTAAGAAGATTTATTAGTTGCATTTAAACAAGAACATTAAATATTTTTATTAATGGATTCTTTTACAGTCCACTAAGATATAAAATTATATTAATAAAATATCTGACCCCACAGAGGCATTTAAATGTGTAGCACCCTACCGAAGGTATGGGGCTACTGTCCGGATACTCAAATAACATCAACATAGATTGGATAATTACCATCCTACCGTGATATAGTCTCTGCCATGGGGTTAGAATGTGATTCCTCTTCGTAGCATTCGTAACATAGTTTAGTGGGTGTTACAGTCATTTTTTTTTCGCAATGCAGAAAGATTCAGGTTTGATGTTAGAGCTACTACTACTCGTCCTTGAATTTACAGTTATCTTTAACACCTGATCCTGCTCCAAGACGGATCACTATTAAACACATTTTGAGTATTTTTTAAATTCCATAACTTTATTTTCGCTTCTGTTAGTCCATCAGTGGACCATCAAGGAATATTCATGTAGGTCGTTTAGTTCCCAAGGCCAAACAATAATGAAACGTAAAACTTTTTGTTGTTCTGCCATCTTTTTGTTTAGCGAACAATAAACATATCTTAGTAATTTAATTTTTATTCCTGCGGAATATGGTCACGATTTCGAAAATTGTCATGTCATAAAGAGTTGAAAAAAGAAACTGAGACACTTCCCTATCTTCAGGATCATTTCTTTATGTTGCTGAAAATTCTTTCCATAAGCCAATATACCCATTTGCCCTGTGGACTGGATTTCTCGCTGCGCATTGGTCAACGACGCCATAGTGTTAAAAATCAGGACCAAAGAAATGTTCATTTTTTGCATTCTGTTTTGAGTATTAACGTGCGCTAGGTGTCATTTCTTACTAAATAGATAATGCTGAAAAATTTGTAATTGATTTTTTCCTCGTATTTCCTTCCGTTTTTGAGATAAAGATGCTAATTCCAAAATTTGCCGATAGATGGCGTTGTAAGTTGTCTCATCCAGTATGCATAGCATTTTTACTGCATCTCGACACCAACTTTATGGCCTCATCTGTCACCGTTTAGAAGATAACGTGAGGTGTAACGGATATAGGTGGGAACCCTGTATTTCCTGTATTTATTTGGTTTATTTAATTTTTTTACAGCATACTAACTTTCTTTTGAGGACAAAAATATTTTCCATAGCCTTTTTCCATAGCCTTTTTCTCCCTATACATGTATTTAAGTACCTATATTATATATGAATCTAAGTACTTATTTATTAGATATTTTTTTGTGTCAGCCATACAGATCAATACAAACTATCCTAGACTCTACTTAATTTCTGTCACACAATCCTCTACCATTCTTTTCAAAATATTTCACATTTTTCAAAAAATAAAAACACATTTTTATATATATTCTTTGCCCAAAATCAAATTCAATAATTATTATTTTTTTAAATGAATCATGTTAATTCAACCAGAAGAAAGTTTAATGAAAAAAATTTATGAAAAGAAATTTTCATGCATAAAAAAGATGTTTTATTTTTCTAATAAATATCATTATTTTACAAAATTTCATCGAAATTTTTTCCTCTAAACTCTATTGATCGGCAACTTATGTCGTTTTCTGCCCCCTCCAAGAAACTGAATGCTAATATACATCACCAATTCTCTGTCAAGTCACATTTGTATTTTTATTGACGTTTAATTTATTTAGCTATCCGTTTTGAGGCCTCTCCCAAAACTGTCAACAAAACCTCACACAATCGTTCACATTCTAAAATAAATATTTATCAACTCCAGAACCATAAATTTTCAATAAAATGGATATTGAATGGGACATCAATGATTTTGCCCCCGGGATGGTTTGCAAGCGTATAATTTTCCGAGGAATATTAGATTCACTAAATAGCATACAAATTACTTTCATACACGCTCCAACAAATTACTTCGATCTCATCCCGGGAAATTGGAAATTCCAGGCTCCAAATCCCAGCAGAAATCAAAGAATTTACGAAGAGAGTAATTCGCCTTTGGGATTTGATATCGCGAAATGGCTCGACTCTGAACAGCGACTTCGGTTGCCGTATTCAGAATTTCTTCATGCCATAAAACGCGAGCTGGAAAAAGGAAGTTCAGACGGTAAATGGCCGAAGTGAATGCCTGCCGATCTGAAAGCTAACTACAGACCTTGGGGAATATTCCATCGTAAAGTAACTCTGTAATATTTGAGATATACCATTCGTTGGGCTCGTTTTTTAGTACGTTCACACTTGATATTCTGTACCTCAAAAATATATATAAAGAAGAATATGTATCCCAAGATATTTCATTTTTATACTAAATCTAGCAAATGTTGAAAATTATTTAGCCCCTTTATTGCTTTACACTCGAAT
Source organism: Dolomedes plantarius (assembly GCA_907164885.2). NCBI lineage: Eukaryota > Metazoa > Arthropoda > Arachnida > Araneae > Dolomedidae > Dolomedes > Dolomedes plantarius. The sequence continues at coordinate 45,661,446 of OU015493.1, read as the reverse complement.
TGTGTGTCATTTTAAAATTTATTTAGCATACGGGGTATTCGTAATATATTTTATAATTATGCATATGACAGCTTTTAGAGTTCCCCTGAAAAAGCTACCTGCAGAGCAACTGGTATTTTCTTCAATAAAAATCGAACTATTCTCAAAATAGTTTAAAAACAAAACTAAAAAGACTTAAAATCATATGAAAAATGTGCATATAAAAAATGTACTTGATTTTAATTTAATCTTTCGTTCAATTATATTTTTACCTTTTTTAAAAGTTTCGTCTGTGAAAGGAAATGATTTTGGCTAAAAAGACAGTATACCATATTTTCCCCCAATAGTTTAAATTTTAAAATATTATTAGAATGTCTTTTAAAAATTGGCAATTACGTATATGTAAAAATTATTTTCTCTATTAAGCGTTATAATTTTCCGAGAAATATTAGATGCACTAAATAGAATTCAAATTGCTTTCATACACGCTCCGACAAATTACTTCGATCTCATCCAGAGAAACTGGAACTTCCAGGTCCCAAATCCCCGCAGAAATCAAAGAATTTACGAAGAGAATTATTCGCCTTTGGGATTAGATATCGCGAAATGGCTCGACTCTAAACGGTGAATTCGGTTGCCGTATTCTGAATTTTTTCATGCCATAAAACGCGAGCTCTGAAAAGGAAGTGCAGACGGTAAATGGCCGAAGTGAATGCCTGCCGATCTGAAAGCTAACTACAGACCTTGGGGAATATTCCGTCGTAAAGTATCTCTGTAGTATTTGAATTATAAACCTAGTTGTGATCTTTTTATTTCAGTCACAGTTGATTTTTTCCTTAAAAAAAGGATAACGTATCCCCATGATATTTCTCCTTTTTAGTAAATGTATTGTTGTATACTGTTTAGCAGCTTTAACGCTTTACACTTGAATTGTGCGTATTTTTAAAATTTATTTATCGTACTTGCGTCGTCGTAAGGTAGTTTATACGCATTTTTTAAAGCTTTTAAATTTTCAAGAAAAACAACCTCCATAGGAATAGTTTTAATATATATATATAAAGGAGTTCCATAACTGACTGACTGACAAACTGACTGACTCACTAACTGACATATAACGCACAGACCAAACCGCTGGACCTAAAGGGCTAAAATTTTGCATGCCGATTCTTCTTACACAGTGTAGGGGTGCACTAAGAAAGATTTTTGAAAATTTTTTCTTAGATTTTTTAAAAATTAAATTTTAAGCTGTTTTTGTAACTTTTCTAAAGTTTGAATTTAAAATAATAATCTGAGGGTTATAAAATTTATATCACGAGAAATATAATAAAAATTCCTTTAAAATGAAATTTTTTTCGAATATTTACCTGCATTTTATGATTTTTGATGAATTTTTGAAGATTAATTTTTAGTATTTAATTTATCAAATGCTGATAACGTGGTTTCTTTTCTTTTAGTGATACTTTAAGCTAATTTTTCGTCACGTGCATAACAACGAAATAGACAAAAAAAAAATTCTTCCTAATGCGGCAGACAATTATACATTATCCAAAAAAAATATTAAAATACAGTGAAAGATGTTTCTCAAACTGTACTATATTAACTGCACTATATTTTTAGTATGTTTTATTAGATTTAATTTGAATATTTTCTTCTACATTATTTTGTCAATAAAAATATCTGTTATGATTTTTTTATAAATATATTTTTTCGTTTTTTTTTACATCAGTTGCATACATTGATAGTTGTATTTATTATATGTATGTATATATATATATATATATATATATATATATATATATATATATATATATATATATATATATATATATACATATATTTAAAATGGCATTAATTGCATACATTGACCATTGTATTTAATCTGAATGTACTCCGTAGCTGAGGACGGGTATTAAGCTAGTAGGCTATAAAAACTTAAAGCATCTTGGTAAAGTTTAATCTAAAATGTACATAGTTTTAATTTATTCTCAAAGGTGTTGTATTCACGAACGGTACCGATTGTGCTCTAGAGTTTCCAAGTGAGGCGAGTAGTGGACAAATTATCCTCCTAAACACCAGTTCCGACAGTAAAAAACATAAATGATGTAAAATTCATGAAAATCAGGCGGGTTTTAGTTGTTTCAAAAAAAATTCATGCTTAAGTTTTTGGTTAAAATGGCAAGTTTCACTCATACAATGTTTGTTTCCATCCATCGTCTGAAGAAAAAAAAATTCTTTGTGTGAAAACAACTTCTATGTTTAGAAAATATGTTGTTACACTTAATACGTAGATGAAAACAGAGAAAAACGCAAGGAAAATGTTTCACTGTTTCGAAAGATAGCAGATCACTCAAAAATGTTGACATATTTGTAGAGCATATAGAAGTTACACGACTGTTCTCTGAATAATATAGAATAGCTTATTTTGGTCATCGAATGACGAATTGAGTGATGTAATTTTTAACGGGAATGTCCAATTCTTCGCTTTTTTAGAGCTGTAGTTTGATCAAAATGTTTCGAAAGTTTTTTCTCCGATTGTTTGAAATTTTTCACTGACCTCATCTCTTTTATTAAAATTATTAGAAAAGTGTTTTTAATAAGTAAGCTTTTACTATATAATAACATAAAATATTTTTCATAATTTTTTTTTAATTTTCATTCAACTCATCTTTTTTTGTGTTAGTATTGAAAAGAATAATAAAATTAAAGGAATTACCTTTTTTTTGAAGAAAAGAATAATTGAAAGCTGTAATTTTTTTAAAGCTGTAATCTTTTAAGAGCTGTAATTTTGTTAGTATTTTTAAATCTTTTAAATGGTTTAATACCACAACGTGCCATTTGAGAATATCTGTTAATCAATTATTCAATTGGGTGGAATTTTGTAATTAGCAGATATTTAATTTTTTTATTTACTAGAAAACAATAAATAGTATTTATTTAAGAAAAAAGTTAGGCATAACTTTGTTAAATGTAAATGCTTACTTTATCAGTTAACGACCAAATAAGCATTCTTTCCGGTTGAAATCAAAATGTTTGTTAATTTAAAAAAATGAAAACATTTTTGGGTCTGGAAAATCGTATTCTCATTCTACAATTAGCAAAAATGCAAAATCAATTTCTTTCGTTTAAAATTAAAAATATTAGCTTAAATTTTACATGGGAAGGGGGTTTAAATATATTATTTGAAACTGAAATAAGTTTTAGTCACTGAAGTTAAATATTTACATATTTTTCAAATTCACTTGAATAGTCAGACTTACTATTAAGTACATATTTTATCCATTAATTGCTGATGATACTTTAATTGCAAATACTACAACTGAATTTCTAGATAGACAATTTTGTGTTAAAACATTCATCAAACCTCTGAAAATAAGTAATTATAATTGAAGCCTTAAACACATAATACATTTTTCATTACGACACATGGATGCCACTTTTATTTACGAATAATAACTATTACTGTAATAAACACCGCTTTAATGCTTCGTTTTAAATTATGAGTACCACTTTTGTACCAGACTATTACGGTATTAAATCCAGTTTAAAAAATTAAATATTTAGTTCGTAAAAACTAACACCTTTGATTAAACACAGTAAAGAATAAGGCAGTTTAAATTTTGAACCATGAAACTTTTGTGTTTAAGCGAGCGATAAGGAGGTAATAAAACACCGTTTAAATTTAAAATGACACTCACAACGCTTTACTAAACAATAAATAAACGTTACAGTAGTAAACGAAGTTTAATGTTTACATTTAACGACAGTAGTTAAACTTTAGTGTGCAAGTAATAGTTACTACAGAATTAAAAAGTTACAGAATTATAATTTTATAGTAACGCACGTTCACACTTGTGGGCGAGTAATAAATAGTATAACTGCAAGATAAAAAGAACTTTTTATATACCATATTTATAAATTTTCTGTTGAATCATATACACTTGACAAATCTATGTATTAATAAATACATAAAAAAATTTTTTTGGATTAATTATCCCATCAACTTGAAAGAAAATGAAGTTAATTGGAAGTTAACATATGACTTGCCGTATTTCACTTATAACCGTGGGTAGAATTGCAAGAAAATTCTCGGAAAATATTACTAAGAACTGAAGTAAACATAGTTATAAGAAAAGATATTCAAGGAAATTTCTTGCTACTATTCTTACATCAGCCCCTATTCTTCCTTTCATAATAAACCGCACCCCTGTAGAGAAAGACGAGTTCAGCCCGGGGTGTCCCAATGAAGTGAAAACCATTTCGACGAACTCACCTCGTTTGTTCCTTTTATCAGGGGAAACAAGTGCTCGAGCTCAGCTCGTTTGTATCACGGAGGGCGGGAAACAGGTGGACGAGCTAATTGGAAGTTAACTTGCGTTTAACTTTTCGTTCGTATCCCGGGCGATAGATGGCTGCACCAGTCTACAAAACAAAATTAACTTAAAATAAATTCATTCTGCTGAAAGATGGCTAAAAATATTAAAATAATGCATTGTTATCGTGTTCTGAGCTATTCTAAAAGTTTCAAATGTCTAGCTAGTCGGGAAGATAGTTAAAAATCGATTGCGGGATTTTTACTGGACAAACACACACACAAACAAGAAAGCGAGTTAATAAAAACATGGTAATAAAAATGCAGCGAGTTCAAGCTTCAAATAATATTAATAACAATAAACTCGGTTCGAGATCTTAAATATGTACAAACAGGTTATTGGTAAATCTCATTAAAGTTTTTGTCTATTAAACGTCACCTATTAAACGTTGTCATTGCTATATTACTTGCTTTATTGGAAATTTTAGCGGACTTTAAAAAGGCATAAAGGTAAATCTGAAAAATGATTACAAAAGCATCATACTGCTAAAAACACATATTAAGGTATCCATCCGATTACGCTTAAAACATCAATTTTGACGAAAATTCAGAAATCGCTTTTATTCCTTTTATTATTAAAGATTGTAAATTTATGTTTCTAAATTTGCTTTTATTTTTTCGATACGATCATTAGAAATTAAATTAGATCGATTTAAAAATAAGCAACAGCTATGAATTTCAATATAAGTTGAAAACTTTAATCGTGTTTTCTGAAGAACTTATTTTTAATCAAAAATGTAAACGACTCTTGTGATAACTCAAAATCTTATCATGCTATGTCTATGAAATGTTTCACGCATGTTTTCCCTAACACTAAGAATGTAATGGACTAAATATTTGGTTCTAGGCATATTATTTGTTGATTTACAGCTGCATTTTAAAAATATCTCATTGAAAATTATTAAAATTTTACATGTAATTGCATATAATGACCTGCATTTTTTTTAGATTTTGAAATATCGATTAGCTTGTAGGTCATTACAGTTAGATGGTACTTACGCCCATATGACAAAAAAGTTAATGTTATATGCATAATTTTTTTCCGATAGGGCCGCTTTTGTAAAAATTTGCAAATTTTCTACCCAATTTCCTCGGTTTTTGTGAAAATTTGCATAGTTAATGTCTTTTTCCATCATTTTGGTGTTATATTCCTTCGAAAAAAAAAGATAGAAATGTTCGTAAGTACAGTTTTTCAAAGAAAGGGCTCCGAACGTAGTCTGATACCTTAAACGCTAGTGTACAAATAATAATCATTACAGCATTAACTATCCCCGTGATTAGCTTACACGTAATTATTATTTTTTTTTACCAATGCGGAGGCACTTGTAATCAAACATTCGCCCTTACTATGCCGCAGTTTTTACTGCCCATTTTATTGTGGGGGCACCATATAGACGGACAGCATTACCCCCTATGAAGGGACAACACGAACGGAGGCATTTCTCGTGGTGCAACGCCGGGATTCGATCTGAGCACCCTCAGCACAGAAAACCAGCGCGCTGTTCCACTGGGCCGCCACAAGCCCGCTAAAACTTAATGTATGTTGATCCATTTCTTCTGATTACACGGGATAATTTTTTTTTTTCAAATCGTCGACAACGTGGTTCCTTTTCCCCCTCTTTGAATACCAAGAAATCAAGCTCAATGTTTCAGAGCTATAAAAGACAGTTATGAAGATTTGATGTGATTTGTACAATGTGTTTAAACCGTAGCACGATCTAAACAAAAATGATTCAACATTATTCGAATTCTCGAGTTCATAGTCATAAACTCTTAGAAAAGCAGTGTTCGGAAAATTCATTAGACTATAAATAAAGGAAAATATATGATATCCTCAAATTCCCTCACATCTGTTCCGATTCGATGTTTTAGTTCGGCATTTCCATATTTACCTAGATACTAAAGCATTTTTAATTGACAATCGAGCATCCTCCCGAGAAATTTTTCAAATCAATAATTAAACAAATTAATCCTATTCATCATAAACGGAAGGAAGAAACAGCAAGTTTCTCCGTTATAGAATTAATTAAATTAATCCACCCGTTTCGCTGCCACGACGGAAAATGCAATCAGCGGACTTACTTGATTAAGAAGAATTTTTGCACCCAGCCCCTCTCCTTTTCGGAACGTTTCCCTCGCTGGATATTTTCGGGTTAATAACGTAAAAAGTGGTCATTAATTAGCTTAGTAAGTTAACGAAATTAACTATGCCTTGTGCTACGGCTGCTGTTGTACTTTCAGCGTGTTTCTTGCGTTACAACGTGACTATCGTTCTGTTTTTATTACTTCCTTTTCCTGAACAGGTAGTTTGTGGAATCACAACATTTTCCTTAATTGGGTTGATTTGAAGATCTCACCAAAAATTATTGATAAATTAAATGGAATCGCTGAAATGTATCAAAATTGTCTTAATCAAATAATTAATTAAGATAGCTAGATCCGCAGTGCAGTGCACACATTGAGCTCTAAATCTGCAGGCATTTCCGACATTTCGTCGAATTTTGGAACGCAGGAAATGTTTTGTTAAAGAGGTAAAAATGTGCTTATGACCTGCTAAAAATTTGGGATTTTAAAATATATTCAACAATTTTCATTTTTTGTAATCTCATAATTATAATTAAAGCTGCAATTATATCAACTAGCTTCTTCTTCGATAAATTTACGCAGACAAAGTTTCAAATTCAAGATTTTTATTTGCCAACGACAAATTATTAGGATGAAACCTTAATTTACTGCTATGCAAAGAAGTTCCAATCAAGTTTTAAAAAAATGTAATGGAGGATTTTATATTAACTACACGCGGGTCTGTGGCAACCTTGTGGTACAGCGTGCTGGCTTTCCGTGCTGGGGGTGCTCCGAATCCCGACCTCGCATCACTAAAATTCCTCCGTTTGTATCGTCCCTTCATAGGGGGTAGTGCTGGTCCGCCTATGTGATGCCCCCATAATAAAATGGCCAGCAAAACTGCGGTGTATTATAGGCCAATGACCACAACAAGTGCCTCCGCATTGATATATATATATATATATATATATATATATATATATATATATATATATATATATATATATATATATATATATATATATATATATATATATATTAGTTAACTACACGCCATAGCAACATATATATCAGAGAACCAAGGAACTTGCTATCTTACATCTTATTCATATTTTATTAAAACACATAAAAAATTGTCAAATGCAAAAACATAACTTTAAAAAAATAATAAATAGTATAGTAACCTTCACTATGCGAACCTCAATGGCTTAGTAGATTCACCTTGTAAAACAGCAAAATTGAGCCTTCAACAATATTCAGCTTATTCGCAAATGCTTTACAGCTGCAAATCTACCAGCGTTATATTCACTATTAATTTTTTTCTCCCTACTAATTTCACTTGTAAAATTACATATTAAAAAACATAAATTATTTTATACTATATAGAAATCAGTTGGCAAGTTGTCAGTATGCAGAAAAATAGTGCTAAAAATTACCCTAATCAGTCAACTAACTGTGTTTAATCATCGAAGTAATGAGACAATCACTGATGCTTCTCTGAAAATTTAACAATTTGATAATTGTAAGGCATAAATTTTGTAATTTAATTTATAGGTTACGTATCGACTCGAAATGATAATCTTTTACATATCAACTCAAAATGATAACCTAAATACACAAAGGCTCTATTGTTTACACAAAAATATTGAATAAGAGAGTTTAAATTACTATCAAAGACAATAAACCCTTATAAACGTTGAAATATAACAAAGCACATTTAGTAACAAAAATCAAAATGTCTGCTGTTTGAATAACCGTGGTGTGATAAATTTCTTAAAACCAATTTAAATACCGAAATTATCCAACTGCCGTTCCTATAGGCCAGAGCATGCACTCAATCAATCAATCAATCAATATTATATATATATATATATATATATATATATATATATATACTAGTTATCAAAAATTAAGAAAAAATCACAAAAAGAGGGATAGCACGTTCAGAACAAGGCCAATCTGTTAACGAGCATAAAAGTGCATGTCTCAGAGCAAGGCGACAATTGTCGCTGCGAGGCTGAGATTAGACATTTGGCATAACCAAATTGTAAGAATGACCTCCAAGCATCATTTGACCGAAGAACTGCGATACGATCTATTGGGAGAATAGAGGCAGGACAAAGTCAGACAGAAGTGGCCAGATGGCTAAATGTGAGTCCGTCTGTGGTTCATATACTTTGGCAACAATTTCTAACCACGCATTCTGCATCCAGGAGGTTCAGCCAAGGACGACCATACGCTACGACGAGTGCCGATGACCGATATTTGTCATTATGCGCACGAAGGTATAGAACCGCAACTTCGTCTGCAAGCTCCGTCTGCAGATCCTCCCTTACTGCAAACTCTGGAAGGTTGGTATCAAAGTCAACCGTGCGTAGAAGGCTTCATGAAGGTGGTCTTTTTGCGAGGCGACCAGCCATTTGCGTCCCGCTGATGTCACGCCATCGGCGAGAACCTTTGCAGTGAGCACGTCAACATCTCCACTGGACGCGTGATCAATGGAGGGGTGTTCTCTTTACTGATGAGTCCAGGTTTAACCTCCAAAGCGATAGTAGGCGTATTTTGATTTGGAGAGAACCTGGAACTCGCTTTCATCCATCACACATCCGCGAAAGAAATGCATACGGATCAGGCAGTGTCTATGTTTGGGGTGATATCTCTTTGGGTGGACGCACAGACCTCCATGTCTTTCCCCGTGGAAATGTGAATGCTCACACCTATAGAGATGACATCCTTGATGCTTATGTGCGTCCTTATGCCGGGGCAATAGGTGATGCTTTCGTGCTACAGGACGATAAAGCGAGACCGCACAGGACTCGCATCGTGTATGCTTATCTTCAGCAGGAAACAATTCAGCGCATGGAGTGACCAGCTCGATCATCGGACCTGAATCCTATCCCCTTTAGGACCCTTTAGGATGACGTATAGTTGCTCACAATCCTCCTCCTAGGACCCTAGCCACGCTACAAGAGCAATGGCTCTCACTTCCTAAACTGACACATACGATTTTTTCATTGTATACATATGCTAATTTCTATAACACGATAATTTTCTGCTGATTTCATTTTATGCTATTTTATATCTACCGATATAAAGCTATGCATCTCAGTATGTCTTGTATAATGTGTATAAGTTTCATTAAATTCTACGCGTAACTTTTTGAGAAATCGCTATTTTTGTGACTTTCCGTTCATTTTTGATAACCAGTGTATATATAATATACATACATACACACACACATATATATATATATATATATATATATATATATATATATATATATATATATATATATATATATATCTAATATATAAAAATGAATGTTTGTATCTCTGTAATTGTATAGAAATCCACAGTTTAGGAGCAACGATCGTGAAATTTTACATACAGGCGTCTTTAAAAACAGCCGAGGGTCTGAAGAACTTCAAAAATCGAAATTAATTACCGTTGATTTTTAATTAATAAAAAACCAAGAATTTTGAAACTAAATGTAAGCTGTTACACTTTGTGGAATCACCCCTCTGAATATGGCGTCCGCGTTAGGGTTAGCTTGCAAACAGCGAGCGAAAAGATAAAAATAAATAAAATCAAAAAATTTCAAGTTATATATTAAACCAGAATAATAAATGAAAATAATAATCTTTCAAGTCAGATTTTATACTCTAAAATAAATCGGATCCAACGGCATATTGACACTACCACACGCGATGGAAAATTCGAATCAACCACGCTAAGTGTCACGAGATCTTTTTTAATCGCTACTACAACCCCCCTCGCTTATGTCTTTGTGTCTATTGAAGAGTTGAAGACTAAGCTTCTATCCTGCTAACTTATTTCTGACTTAAAACTCCTCTCACTCCATAAATACATGTATATTCACCAACCCATAGCAACTTTCCAGTAATCTTAGTCAAATATTTTCCTCTTTACGCAACAAAGTAGCATGTAATTGTGGCGCATTCAGGAAAAGCGTTCATTTACCACGCTACACGCCGCGGGTTCAAATACGGATCGTTCACATTTTGCTAAACCTGTATTTTCAGCTTTTTTATAGAGGCTTTTTTATTTCAGCTTTTATTTTATTATTTTTTTAATTATTATTATTATTATTTATTTATTATTTTTTTAATTATTTTTATTTTATTTTATTATTTTTAAAAATTATTATTTTTATTTTATTTTATTTTTCATATTATTAATGTGTATAACATTTCGTATACTTTTTTTTCTATGTTATTTATACTGTGTTTAGTTTTTTAATGGATTTTGGTCGGTTTATTATAAATTTATATATTTTATGTTTTACTTTTCAGGATTTTTTGTCCAATGATAAAGGCTAAATTTTTTCTATGTTATTTATACTGTATTTAGTTTTTAAATTGATTTTGGTTAACAAACATTCGACAATTTGACATTTTTACTTTTCAGCTTTACTTTTCAAAATTCTTTACTTTCCTAAAGACAATTTGAAATTTTTCCTTTTCAGCTTTTAGTGGTTTATTATAAATGTATATATTTTATGCTTTACTTTTCAGGGTTTTTTTGCTCCAATGATGAAACGCTAAATCTAGCTGAATTCTGAAGAAATTATTGTAAATTTATGGTTTTTTATGTTGGGTTTTCTTTTTATTCATGCGTATAACATTTGACATGCTTTTTATTCTATGTTATTTATACTGTACTTAGTTTTTAAATTGATTTTGGTTAACAAACATTCTTAAAATCCCGGGCAACGCCGGATAAATTATCACCTGTGTAGGTTGATAATTTATAAATTTTAAAACTGTTACCACATGTATATTTACAGATCCACAAGAACTTTCCAATATTTTTAATTAATAAATAACCAACAACTTTTTCTCGATTCACAGGTGTTCAGTAGATGGCGCCACTATTTTAAACTTTTAGTATTCTAACCATAAGACAAAAAAATATATTTTTTTAAAAATCGTAAGGAATATTTTTATAGACAAAATAATGTAGAAGAAAATATTGAAATTAAATCTAATAGGACATACTAAAGAATATAGTACAGTTTGAGAAACATATCTTTTACTGTATTTTAATATTTTTTGGATAATGTCCAATCGTTTGCCGCATTAGCAAGAAAAAAAAGTATTTTTTTGTCTATTTCGTTGTTACGTGACTATAAATTTATTTAAAGTACCAGATAAAGATCACATGATCAGCGTTTAATAAATTAAATTGTAAAGATTAATCTTTAAAAATTCACCAAAAATTAGAAAATGGAGGTAAAGATTCGAAAAGAATTTCATTTTAAAGGAATTTTTATGATCTTTTTCCTGTTATAAATTTTACAACCCTAAAATTATTATTTTAAATGCAAACTTGAAAAAAGTTACAAAAACAGATTAAAAGTTTAATTTAAAAAAATATAAGAATTTTTTTTCAAAAATCTTTATTAGTGCACCCCTACATTATAAGAAGAATCGCCATGCAAAATTTCAGTCCTTTAGGTTCAGCGGTTTGGTCTGTACTTTGTATGTCAGTCAGTCAATCAGTCAATTAGTCAGTTACGGAACTGTTTTATATATATAGATTTTTATTACTATTTTTATATCGTAACGTTTACTTCATGCGCACACATTATTTTCCTATGCTTATTTTTATTATCTTTATAATAAGCGTAATTTTTATGATTTTAAACAACAATCGTTTTTAACTGGCATTCAATTGGCTGTTAAAACTTTATATTTACACCCTATTTAAAAGAAATAGGGTGTAAATTGTAGCGTGGAAAGTTGGTAAAATCAAAATTTTGTGCAATGTATTTAATTTCTCGATTAAAAGTAGTTTTTTTCTAAAAATTAATTTATTTCGCTTGAAAAGCTAAATATTTTATGCACGCGGTTTATATTATTATTACTATCTTTATATCGTAACGTTAACTTCATGCGCGAGCATTATTTTTTTATGCTTTTTTTATTATTATCTTTATAATAGCTTTATTTTCATATGGTTTTAAACAACTATCGTTTTTATTCATATTATGTTGGTTTTTTATTAATTAAAAATTAAGGGTAATTAATTTCGATTCCGGAAGTTCTTATCTTTATTTTCATATGCTTTTTCATTTACGAATTATTCAAATGTTGGTTAAAAAACTTTTGCGTAATTTATATATTTGTGTGTGTTTAATTATTGAAATTAATAAATTTATATTTCTGGAGAGGATGTTTCAGTTTTTAGTGGTACTATGATGAAAGGCTGAATATACCAAAATTCTGAGGAGTTTATTATGGAGAGAAAAGGAATTTAATATGTAGAGGATGTTTATAGGAGTTAAATGTGGAGAGGAGTTGAATGGTTTGCAGCCCTCAATCAAACACTTCATTTTTTAAGAGGCAACGCTGCAGTCATATCATTGTTCTTTTGGAAATTTCTGCTGAACCTGTAATTGCAGCTTCTTTTTTTTACCCCAATGATGAAAGGCTGATTCTAGCTGAATTCTGAGGAGTTTATTATAAATTTATATATTTATAGATTTCACAAGGATTTTTTCTGTTATTTATACTGTGCTTAGTTTTAAATTAATTTTGGTTAACAAACATTAGAGAATTTGACATTTTTACTTTTCAGATTTTAGTATTACAATGATGAAAGGCTGAAAATCTGAGACGTGTATAACATTTCACATATATTTTTTATGTTATTTATACTGTGTTAATTTTTAAATTGATTTTGGTTAACAACAAACATTCTTAAAATCCCGGGCATCGCCGGGTACTTCAGCTAGTATATATATATATATACATAATACTAGGTACGTAAACTATAATTAACTAAATTTAATTCGGCAATTAGCATTAAACGGTGATTCCCTATTAGCGTTTTTAGTGATTTTCCAGTTCAGGAATTAGATTTTTCTTACAGCGGATAGTTCACAAGACCGAGTTCAGCAATAATCAATTGCCTGCCGCACGCACTACAGTGTTCCGAGTACATTGGGAACCACGAAGGTGTCACTCACCCGATGACGCAAGCATCACGCGCTCAACTCCCACGCAATGGTCTCTCGCTTTGGGAGTGTGAAAACAAACTAAGCGACTCCAATAGTGAGGCAGAACAATGGGATAAGCTCGAACCGTAGAGATGTGTTTTCACGAGTGAGGTTTTATTTTTAGGGAAATATTGATATGAAATTGTTGGAACTGAAATGATATTAATCTGGAATAATAACGGTGTTGATTATGACTTAATTGTCTGTTCATTCGTGACATGATTACCAACGACTGCAAATTAAGGGTATTAAGAAGAGGATACGAGTAGAAGTCTTATATATATATATATATATATATATATATATATATATATATATATATATATATATATATATATATATATATACCTGGTTAATAATGTACACTCATGGACAAGAAATTAGCGCAGCAAGAAATAATTGCGGGATCGTAACGAAACTTGCAATGAAAGTACATGTCGGGGAGATATGCAAATGATTAGAAATGCAGCGTGATTGCGCATTACGTATAGCCGGTAGAGGGCGTTGAACATCGTACTCTGTGGAGTATTGGACCCCCTCTAGTGCGAATGCACGATGCGATACGATCGAGCGTTGAGTCATACAAGTTATGTATGATGTCTTGAGACATTTCGTTCCATATTTGCTGTAACCTTGCCTCTAGTTCGTTCAAACTCGTGGGATGCCCAACTCGTCGTCCCAAATGATCCCAGATATGCTCGATTGGAGACAAATCTGGGGATCGGACAGGCCAAGGAAGGGTAGTAACAGTGCGGAGACAGTCTTGTGACACCCTTGCCGTATGAGGCCAAGCATTGTCTTGTTGAAAAATGGCTCCTGGGAGCCGTTGCATGAGTGGCAACACATGTGGTTGCAAGATTTCATGAACATACCGCTGGGCTGACATGGTGCCACGGAACAATACTAGGGGTGACCGTGTATTGTAGGCAATGGCACCCCATACCATCACACCAGCTGTGGGAGCGATGTGTCGCTGTACAGCAAAGGCAGGATTGAAGCGTTCACCACGAACACGATTGTCATCACTGCCGAGATTGAATCTGGATTCGTCGCTAAAGACGACCTGGTTCCATTCCGCTGCAGTCCAGTTTCCTTGTGCACGGCAAAACTCCAAACGGAGGCGTCGATGGGTGGGCATCAAGGGCAACAAACGTAATGGGCGCCGCGATACCAACTGTCCTTCAGCCAGGCGACTTCGTATGGTTCGAGAAGACACATAGGCCCCTAGTGAAGGTGCTACCTGTGCCTGGATGGCGGCCGATGAAGCAGTTGGCTGTACGCGTGCATTTCTTACGATGTGGCGGTCTTCTCGACGACTGGTCTGTCGAGGGCGTCCTGAGCCTGGTCTTCGTTTACATGACATCTCTCGGGCCCACTGGTCCCAACACCTCCTCACAACACAATCAGAGCGGCCTAATTGACGAGCTACTCGCCTACCTGACCACCCAGCTTCGATCATCCCGACGATTCTCCTCTCTCAAACTGTGACAACTGCTTATATTGTCTTCGAACACGGCGTAATGGCATGTCTATCTCAGCTCTTTCTTTGTAAATGATTCAGCACACTCAAACAAGCTTTGGTTACCTGTTTCATACTCCACAGAGTACGATGTTCAACGCCCTCTACCGGCTATACGTAATGCGCAATCACGCTGCATTTCTAATCATTTGCATATCTCACCGACATGTACCTTCATTGCAAGTTTCGTTACGATCCCGCAATTATTTCTTGGTGCGCTAATTTTTTTGTCCATGAGTGTATTTCATTATAAAATAACTGTTATATGTTTACAATAAATAATTTATATATGTCTTAATAAATAATAAATTAAACATGTTTAGGATAAAAATATACAGATTGTATAGATATTATTTATGATAAATAATGCATGATTTGAAAAAACATTATACATAATATATGAAACAAACTATGTAATCGCCAAAATTGAGCAATATGTTTGTCCCATGTCAACTGCCTCGATTTATATTAAAAGCACAACACAACCTATTATATGTGACTGGAAACTATATTTTCTTCATACAAAAATGTTTGAAAGTTACTTTCACCAAGGGATTTCTACTTTCACTCTGTCTTCCTTGATGCGATAATTTTAGTTAGCACCGTTTTCCTAAAAATAGAGCGAACGTCTAAGCAGCAGCCGTATTTTTTTGTATCTCGGTTGTAAAGGAACGTTAAAGGTGAAAAATATTGGTGTTATGGGTGCATTAAACTAAAATATGATGAAACGTCTAAAAGGATAGTTAAAAGACTAAAACATCTGCATCACAGTAAGTTAAAGGCAGATATTAAAAATTCCTGAAGTTTTTAATAGTTAGCCCGGTTGTAATTCCCAAGTACTGAATGTTGGCATAATTTTTATTCTATATTTTTATATATTCCCAGACATAATTCGGATGCAATTCGTTGTAATTCGGATTTTTAAAATGTTCTTTGTATAGCTTCTAATTTCTTATGCGTCGAATTCGGTATAAATTTTCTAATTCTGCATTATTTTTTCTGTATGTAATTATCTAAAGAGAATTTTTACGTCATGTGTTTATATATACATTTTTTCGTTTTAAAAACACGAAAATAAAAGCAGAAACTTTTCTCTAGATGTTTCTTTAATTGGCTTTGTTGTCAAGTATTTTTTTCAACATTAATGCGATTGTTACTATTTACCCTCTTTATGGTAATCCTGGTGTACTTTAAATGCAAATTCTTCCTATAACCAAAGCATACAGACACAGTTTGTCTTTCTTTATTTATCCAGGCTCTGCTTTTACGGGCCGGAGGGGTTTGTATAAGCACATATCCAGACGTGATATACAAATGACGTTTTGAGCCCAAAATAACAATAACATTTAAATGAACCAAGAATGTACGGCAAAGCGTGAACAAAAATTATTCCTTAAAGAGTAATCGACATTTGTTTTTTTTCAGGCACATTAAGAGCGTGTACTTAAGTGAATGTTGTAAAACAGTTTAAAAATAGCATCAAACTAGACACAGAATCACAATTTCAACATTGCAATTTTATTTTGTCATGAAAACATGTAAAATATTTGTTCTTTTTTTTCAACTATCCACTCCAGCGCTGTCCTGTTATAATGAGTGATAATTTTATTTAAGAATTGTGTTAAAATATGTCGATCAATAAGTATTTAATAAAAACAAAGCTCTTTCATTAGAATTTTTGGAACTGTTGCCTAATAAAAATCAAAAATATGTACTAACAAAAATTGACAACGCTTCCGCTATCTTAAAAAAAAAACACCGATTTTGGCTAGATTCTTTACCAAACTTTGTGGTTGCCATAAATATTCGTATATAAAACTAGAAATTATTTGTATAAACATAAAATATTATTCAATTATACATTTAATGGAAAATTTCGTTGTCGTAAAGACGGCATTGTAAATAATATTTGTTGAATTGAAATTAATATAAGTTTTCGGAATAAATCTTATAAAATGAAGAAAGTTGAAGACACTTGAGCTTCCATTTATACAAGGTATAAAGAAACATTGATTAAGGAATTTATGAGCAAGAAATAAAGATAAAATTATAAATAAGATACACACACACTTATATACATATATATATATATATATATATATATACAGAAAGAGAGATATATAGATATAGATATATATATTTAAATAAAAAATAATAAAGTAAAAGATATCCCAATAGCAAATCCTTTGAAAATATATAGCGATATTACAATTTATGTCTTTAAGTAGGTGAATTTCTCTACGTTAAGAAATGCCCAAACTACGTTAAAGTTATACTCAAACAGAAATACAACCCTTGTTCTACCCAAAATGAAACTCTTATTTGTACTAGCCTAATTATATGAGCCTCTTTTGCTAATTGAACTCTATTGTTTGCCTAAAATATTGAAATATAGAACTAAAGATTCTCTCTAAATATAAAATATTACCCATTATACATTTAAAGGAAATTTTCATTTCTCACAATAAATGCTTCATTAAAATGTAACTTTGTTGAATAGAAATAAGTTTAAAAAATAATGCATAAAATGAAAAAGGTTCGATAAAACTGACCTTCCATTTACAGTATAAAGAAATATACATTTTTCTAGTTATGTATTTCACAGTGGGGTGAAAAGGAATTTTATTTATATATATATATATATATATATATATATATATATATATATATATACATATATATATATATATATATATATATATATATATATATATATATATATATATATATATACATATATATATATATATATATATATATATATATATATATATATATATATATATATATATATGTGTGTGTGTGTGTGTGTGTGTGTGTATAACAATAAATGAAGAATAATGAATATATAACGATAGCGTATTCCTTAGCAAATATATCACGACATTATTACTAAGGCCTCTTAAGTCTGGGAATTTCTCTACCTTAAGAAATATATATGTGTATCTTAAAAATGTACGGGAAAGAAATCTGTTTTGACATAATTAAATAAAGGAAACTGAAAACTTGCAGGGGTAGAAACGACTGAAAAATAATGGAAAGCGTTAGATTCATATTTTTTCCAAGCATGCCATTTACATTTTCAACGTGAAATAGAAATCTGACTCTACCCTTCACAGGTTTCACATTTAAACCATTTTTCAAGAAAAACATAGGTTTTAATGTAGGATTACGTTCCTCCATAACGGTCGTCCGGAAAAGAAAATTTCAGACGTTAAAACCACCCGTCCGTACCTCGCGACTTATAATTCTGGCATCGCACCAAACATTGTATGTATGGCTTGGACAAGCAGTTATCAGTTAAACAGAAACGTACCAAAATGCGTCAAAATTTTGACATACATGTATATACATACATACGTACATATATATAGATGCATATATACATAACACATACGTACTGTGATATAGTCTAAATTACTACACGAATTAGTATTTCTATAAGTATGTGATGCCCCGTTCCAATCCCTCAACATGTCATATATCTGCGAACTGTTGATCTGGGCGGTCTCATAAACTCTAGGATAAGAGACCATAAAGTTCTTGTAATGTGCTGTTCTGACGTTATAGAACGCATAAATCCCAGAGTGGTTCGAGGGCTTTTGAGATTTTTGACACTATAGTGACATTTAGAATCCCATAAACTTCGAATACTTACCAGCAGTTCAAACGCCAGAGAAATCCTTTTTAATTCGCCGACAGTATAAAAGAAACCTCAATTGTACATAAGAGAGCGATCTGTTTTTGAGTGCCAGAGAGACGGAGCTCTCCTGGTCAGACAGGCCTTATAGACTATCGCTGTCTTTGAACCCGAAGCCATCCTGATGATCTAACTATATATTCTAACTCGCTGTACATACTTGCTTTAAACGTTATAGTTGTAGCATGTTTAACGTATCGTAGTAAAGTAATTGAAGCGAAAGGCTTGTCGTATTATTGACTACGATACAGTACATATATGCATACAAAAGAGGTAAGCAACGATAAGTAATCCTACGTTAATAACTCGCGGTAGTTTCGTTAGAAGATACTACCTGATTTTTTTTATGTTTTGTTTTTAAATTACTTTCCCCCCCTCCCCTTATGCGAACACAGAAAATGTATCAAAGTGTCGAAAAATTTAAAACGAAACTTTTGAAAATTAAAACACGAAAAATTTCAAAGAAATTCATAATGCAGCATTTCTTTTCGTCATACAGGAATTAAGTAACATGTTAACGTCATTCAAAGTGTTGTTGAATTTTATGCTATAAAGAAGATTTCGTCTACTGTTTGGAATCACACAGTAGGCATAGTGCGTTTGATGCCGTCCGGAATGAGCTCTAAAATGGTTCTCTAGGCCTGATAAAGTCTAGTGCACAACCATTTGCATACCTTCCGGGTCATCGACATAGATTGGGTATTCACCACCTAAACTCGACATAATCTCTGCCACAGAGTTCGTGCCACTTCACGAATGACTTGCCTCTTCGTAGCAGTCATTACATGGTTTAGTCACGGTACAGATTTTTTTTATCACAAAGCAGAAAGATGAAGGTTCATTTTATGAGTTCCTCTTCCTCCTTGAACTTCCAGTTCCCTATAGAACTTGATTCTGTTTCGGGACACAGTACTATTGAACGCATTTCGAAGGGGTTTTTTTTCTTCCAGTTTTTCATTTTCACTTTCGTTAGGTTATCAGTACATCAAAAAAGAAAAGAAGGTGGGGTCTTCGTCACAAAACGATCTTCCACGTCGTTTTGTGACCAAGACCCCACCAGCAACGAAATGAGAACCTTTTAAACGAAGGATTACGTTCCTCCATAACGGTCCTACGGAAAGCAGTCTTTCAGACGCTAAAACTGTCCGTCGTCGCGATTTATAAATTTGGCAGTGGGCCAAACCCAGTCTTTGCCACTTGAGCAAGCAGTAAACAGTTAAACAGAAAAGTACTAAAATGCGTCAAAATTTTCATATATATATATATATATATATATATATATATATATATATATATATATATATATATATATATATATATATATAGATAGATAGATAGATATATAGATAGATAGATAACACATTCATATATACATACAAAAGAGGTTACCAATGATTAGTAATCCTACGTTAATAGCCCGCGTCAGTTTCGTTAGAAGAGACTACCTGTTATTTTTTAGTTGTTCTTTTATCTTTCATTCAGTGAATATACCTCCTGCTATCTGAATTTTTTTTCTATTGTAAAAAAACACTATCATATTGTCGATATATTACTTTTATTGTAATTTATTACTTTACTATATTACATTTATCTTTTGGGGTCTAAAAATCTTTTCCAGTGCCTTTTCCGCCTTTGTCTTCAGTCGATTTTGAACATTCTTCACTAGAGTCCAGTTTCTGCTGCCGTACATACAAAGGGGTTTGAGAATTATGTCAAATTGGATTTTTCCCTTTCACCGAGTTCAAAGATCTTAGTTGGGCTTGAGCACTATATCAGGTCATGTTTGTCGCAGTCGTTAAGGTAGTGATTTTGACCGAAGTATCATTACTCTCTGTTAGTGTATAACCTAAAAGTGTCAACTGTAGTGTTTTTTTTTACTTTTTTCTATTACCTGTTATATTTTATAGTCTAGACATTATTTTTTTATATGGTAGAAAATTCCTAGTGAGTCGCCTTTAGATGCAAAGAAGATGATAAGTCACTTACGTGTTCATTATACATGTAAATTTCTTAAATATGGAATCACCTTTATTTCAAATCTATCTACAGTTTCTTAGAAAAATTTGTTAACTCTAAAATAGTTAATTTCTATCAAACATTCATCTACTGTTTCTTTAAAAGTATTTCGAATTGCTCAAAAAATAAAGAAAAACCTTTTTAAATTTATTATTTACACGGAACTAAATAAAAAAGTTAAGTAATTTTTTTCATCTTTTTCTTTTAAGGGCGAGGTGTCCCAGTTGGCAAGAGCAGCGGGCCAATGATCTGAACGTCCCTGGTTCGATGCTCGTCGCTGCAAATCCACCGCTGTGTTCACTAATGGTGGCCGGGGCACGTAAAGTAGGTCATGGCTGCAATGTCCTCCAAGTTCTCAAATTTATCTGTGGAGGTGCGGGGTCAAGTGTTCTGGTCTTGTCACTTGACTCGGATCAAAATTACGGGACCGGTCATTTAGCTAAGTCGGACTAGACCCTTGTGGTGCTAATTCAAAACAGGGGCCGCTCCTTTCCTCCCAATAGCCTATTAGGAGGCATTAGCAACTACAATTATTTTTTTTGCAAAACTAAATCTTGTTAAATCAGTTAGAATACAGTTTAAACTAAAAAATTAATAGAAAGACATTTTCATGCTTAAAAATACTCTGTTCATTTATGTATTAAATAACCTTTTTTTAAATAAAATTTCACTGAATTTTGTTTTTGTAAACACGTTTGATCGTCATCTTCTGCCTCCTCCTACGCCTTAAATGCCAATAGACGTCACTACTTCTCTGTCAAGTCTCATTTACATTTTTATTCACGGGTTTAATTTTTTTAGTTATGCGCTTTGAAGCCTCTCTCAAAAGTGTCCTCAAAAACTCAAACAACCGATCACATTCTAAAATAAACATTTATCAACTGTAGAATCCCAAATTTTGAATAAAATGCATATTGAATGGAAAATCACTGAGTTTTCTCCCCCGAACGATCTTCAATCTGATAATTTTTGACAAATATTAGAAGCACTAAATAGCATGCAAATTACTTTACGCTCCGATAAATTACTTCGATTTCATCCCGAGAAACTGGAATTTCCAGGACCGGACCCCAAATCCCCGCAGAAATCAAAGTGTTTACGAAGAGAGTAATTCGCCTTTGGGATTTGATATCGCGAAATGGCTCGACTCTGAACAGCGAATTCGGTTGCCGTATTCTGAATTTCTTCATGCCATAAAACGCGAGCTCGAAAAAAAGGAAGTGCAGACGGTAAATGGCCGAAGTGAATGCCTGCCGATCTGAAAGCTAACTACAGACCTTGGGGAATATTCCATCGTAAAGTAGCTCTGTAATATTTGAGATATACCATTAGTTGGGCTCGTTTTTTAGTACGGTCACAGTTGATATTTTGCACCTCAAAAAATAAATAAATAAGAGTATGTATCCCAAGATAATTCCTTTTTATTGTAAATGTAGCAAATGTTGCAAATTATTTAGTCCCTTTTTTGCTTTACACTTGAATTGTGTGTATTTTTATAAGTTATTTAGCATATTTGGTATTCGTAAGATACTTTATAATTATGTTTATGACAGCTTTTTTAGTCCCCCTAAAAAGCTACCTTCAGAGAAATTAGTATTTTTTTAATAAAATTCGAACTATTCTCAAACAGTTTGAAAATATAACTAAAAAGACTTATATTCATCTAAAAAATGTTTATATAAAAAATGTACTTGATTTTAATTTAATCTTTCGTTTAATTATATTTTTACCTTTTTAAAAGTCTCGTCTGTGAAAGGAAATTATTTTGGTTTAAAAGACAGTATACCATATTTCCCCCCAATAGTTTAAATATAAAAATATTATTAGCGTCTCTTTTGAAAAATGGTAATTATGCATATGTAAAAAAAGTTTTCTCTACTTATCCGTTATAATTTTTACAAAAAAAATTAATGTTGACAATTAGTGAGAAACTTTTTTTGCTGGTTAACATTGGGGTGGGCATTAAAAGATTTACATTCTCCTCTCACAGTAAAAAAAGTTGTTATATCTTTTTATATTATTTTCTGTGTGAAAATTCCCCTTGAATTCGTAATCATACATTGTTGTATAAATTAATGGGAATCAGACGAAAATTTTCATAAATGGGGAAAATTTTTAAATCCATTGTTCAGTTCCAATAAATTTTTCCCAAAATTCAAATTTATTCGCCTGTTGTGGATTAGGTTATAAAAAAATATTTCCTAATCATATTAATCTGCATAAGTTATGGCAACTGCGAAAAATTAAAAAAAAATGTTATCCTAATGTAGATTTCGATAACATTTTATAAAATACGAGGTCGTATGAATATATAGTGCAAAAATTATGAAAATGACTTTGTTATGAAAAAAAAATATTTATTGATTTTGTTTTGAAAAAAATATTTATTGATTAAGGGAGATTAACTAAATCTCCCTTAAGGTCGATACATTTGTTCCAACGATTTTCAATCTGTTTTATCCTCTCCGTGAAGCAAGACATGTCCAATCCAGCAAAATAAGATTTTGTATCCAAGGGGGCACAGGACCTTGAAGTTCGACGAAATGACTATAAATATGGACTAATTCTAACTACAAAATCTCAATTAATATAAGAAAAAGAAATTTTCTTTCTTTATACGTATAAAAGTACATATCTTTAAATATGTCATATATAAAAATGGAAATTATAAATCTATAAATAATTTTCTAAATGGCACTTTAGAATTTTATGATTAACTGGTGATTAAATATCATAAAGTGTTGCGCGCATCATAAATTGAGATATATGCTTACAGAAAATAATTAATGGGCAGAATACACTTGGAATATATGTACCTGTAATGTAAAACCAAATAATTTGTAATAAGTATTATTTAAATTAAAAAATTGATCATAAAATTAAAAAACTTCAAAAATTATCACAATTATTTTTATAATTTTTCCCACGTAAAAAAAGTATTCCAGTATTGCACATTTTTCTGGTTTTAAAATGTAGAGTACCACGAAATATACATATCAATGTAGTTTTATCAGTTTTCTATTGATAGTTTAAAGTAACGCTGCACACAAGCTGAAATTATTAGTCATATAAAATTCTAAACTGCTAATTTGAAAATTATATATGGATTTATAATATCCATTTTTATATATGACATACTTAAAGGTATGTAATTTATATGTATAAAGAAAGAAAATTTCTCTTTCTAATATTATTTGAGTTTTTGTGGTTAGAATTACACCATATTTATAGTCGTTTCGTCGAACTTCAAGGTCCTGTGGCCCCATAGAATTTGATGCAAATTTCTGTCCTGGAAGAATTTATTTTCTTCTTTGGGAAAGTGTACTAGTCAAGGGGCCCAAATCTGGAAATTACGGTGTTTGGGGAATGATTTCGCAGTTATCTCGCCTCAGCCGTAGATGAAAGATCCGGTGTATTCCCAAGATGGAAAAAAAAACCCGTTAACAGACTATTTTCAAATGACGTAGCATAGTGCTTTCAAATCAACGTGGATACTCGGATTAAATAATAGAGAATGACCATTAGATGTTGACGGGGCAGATGACATGATGTAAAAAACCACGGGAATTCTAGCATTAGAGGGATCGGGCATAATCTATTAAAACAGCCATATTTTTTCACAAGTAGTGTTGTAACATTGGTAAAATTTTTACGAAATAGCACGTTAATGATCAGGGACACAGGGACTCGGCTACGCACCTGATGTACTTTTATCTGTTGTTGATGTTGCTTATGCCACTTGACCGACAGCAAAATCAGATCAAGTCCCGAAGGCTATGGGTGATGAAGGTGCGACTCCTGTTTTGACTGGCACCACAAGGGTCGGAGTCCGACTTGTCCAAAGGACCAGTCCCATAATTTTGAACCGAGTCAAGTGACGAGATGCAGAGCACTTGACTCCGCACCTCCAGAGGTAATTTTGAGAAATTGGAGGACATTGCAGCCACGACAGATTTTACGTGCACCAGCCGCCATTAGTGTACACGGAAGTGGATTTTGTCAGCGACGAGCATCGAACCAGTGACCTTCAGATCACTAACCCGCTGCTCTTGCCAACTGGGCCTGTATACATCAAGTACATAGATTTGTGTACACTGAAGTTGACAGTGGTTTTCTTCACCTATTATAGTCTATAAGACCGTTTTACTGGCCGTCACTGATGTAACCACGTGAATAAGGAAGAGTAGAATATGTCAGGCGTTTTACACACAGAGCTCTGGTATACTGTTCTATATGAGTTTAAATAATGTGATTACACAATGAACGTTTTGCCCACCGTTTTTGTTCGGGTTGAGATGTGTTGTGTTCCTTGCTTCTGCCAAGTTTGCAACACAAGATAAAAATGTATAAATTTAATGAGCCACCAAGACTTTCGCTGGGTCTGAAGTTGTATAAAAAATATTCATTCTAACTGCGACATGTTATGCAGATTTAAAATTGATATTATTGTCTTTAGGATTATTTTATTTTAACATTCGTGTTATCCTTCGGGATGCAGTTCAAGAAATAATTAAAAAACACTTTTTTTTTAAAAAGTTCCCCAAGAAACCCTGCATGCATAAAAAATATTAATTCCAGCCTTTAATTTAGAAACGTGTTTATATTCACGACGCATCTTTTATCCCACTGTTTTCCTTGCGCATTCTAATTAAATTATTTTAAGTAAATTTAAGATAAAGCGGAAATGCCATCTGGCTTTTTGTCGTGTCCCCAGAACATCTCCTTTTCTTTAATAAAAGGGAATACATTAAACAAAGTAACTTGCGGAGAGAAGAAAAAGACACGTTCTGTATATTTATATGATAAGCACAGAATTACGCGACGCTCATCCCTTTTGCCACGTTCCTTGTTTTTTTTCTCCCTTCCTCGAAAACAAAGAGCTCACATGATTCAAATAAAACCTCAGGGAAAAATAAATTTGAAATGACGAAATTCTCCCTCTGATTACAAATGAATAATACTCAGTCTTTCTTGCTTTTGCAGGCAGAGAAAAAAAATTGGAAAGGAGCCTTTTTCATTAGAGAAACTACTTGATTACAATCACTTTCTTCTTTTATAGTTAAGGGGTATTTTTGTACATAAATCGAATTTCGCTAATGCTTTCTTTGGGGGATATTTCGGTATAAAACGTTGCTGGTCAATTATGTAAAAATGGGCTTAAGAATTTTAGAAATATTCGAAATGGAATTGATTTTAAAATCTATATCATGTTATCCGGATTTTACAGTTACTTAGTATAAAGAGTGTAAAAAGACATTATTGCAATTACCTCAGTTCACTTCACTAGTACTGGCATCGCTAGACTGGCTTCTTGACAGCCAGTCCTAGATATTTTTCTAATTTTTTTAATCGTTTTACAAAAGATAACTCATTTACATTTTTGTTTATACCGAAATTATAAATTTAATATTCTATACAGAACCAAAATGCACATTTTTTTGCCTGTTATAAAATAATCGAATAAGGACACTCTCATTAGTGTGCAGTTTTTATAGAAAGTTTTTATATACTGTTCCCCCAAAATGATTAAAAAAATAACAAGTTTCATTGAAATCAGACAAGTTACAGCTTCTTAGTTACAACTAATTATAATTTTAAACTTCTTACTATTATTCATTATTGAGTTTATATGAAAGACAAAGCTCTCGTTTCAGTGCTGCCGTCTACCGTCTGAAAGGGAAATCATTTGCTTACAGGCAGTTCAATTTATTTTGTTACCAGAATGTAGTTCTGTCTCTGTTGCATAATGATTATCTATGCCGCGTAAAAAGATGAAAGCTGTCAAACATTTTTTTTTGTTACAAGACAAAATTTGATGAACACGTCAATATTGCAGATTTTAAAAATTCTTAAAATCTTAACTGTAAATAACTGCAAATTAATCTGGGTTCTCAACTTTTGAGAGCAAATTCAGCTTTTTTCCTCATGAGCGGACTCGGATAACTCCTACAGAGTATGCCAAAACTGGCAAAAGAACGTTCAGGGAATGTAGTCATTCCACAACAGAAAAATTGAGAAGGATGAAATTGACAACACAAGAAGCAGAAATCAGACGAAACCATGTAGCAATGAAAGCACAAGAAAGGGCCAGGCATATATGAAGAGAAAACACCAGAAATATATAAAAAAGAAATGAGATGAAAATTCAGCATGCAATAGCATTCCAGGTTCTATTAACATAATGTGCAGAACAGCAGTCGTCAGTCAACTTTATTTTCTAGCGTTTAGCAAGTTATAAAGTAGTTTTAAAAATATTCCATTTCAAAAATCGAACTATGGGCGGAAAGGTTCGAACTTAGAGTGAAAGAACTAATAGTTATTTATTATTAAGTTAATACGGAAGATGAAGGATTCATTTCAATGCTTCTATCTATTGGCTGCATGAGGAGTCTTCTATTTAATTAAGGGAAAACTATGTATTTTTATCCCTATATCAATGAAGTTTGAAAGGCTGTTAAGTACTTTCCTTATTTTTATCCTTATATCAATGAAGTTTGAAAGGCTGTTAAGTAAAGGCTGTTAAGTACCCTTGGAAAGGTTCGAACTTAGAGTGAAGGAACTAATAGTTATTTATTATTAAGTTAATACGGAAGATGAAGGATTCATTTCAATGCTTCTATCTATTGACTGCATGAGGAGTCTTCTATTTAATTAAGGGAAAACTATGTATTTTTATCCTTATATCAATGAAGTTTGAAAGGCTGTTAAGTACTATTTTTCATCTATATTTATACAATGTGTCGGGTCTGTATGGGCTCTTTTGTTGTTTCTTGAGTTTTCATTACTCCTTGGTTTCTACTCTTTTGCTTTTCGTGTTTCCCATTTCACAGTTTTGCTGTTGAAGAATAGGAATGCGCCTTAGGTGTTGATTTGTCTATCTTGGCGATTGCAGTGAAAACACTCTCTTAATCTACTCCTAGAGAAGAAAGCTGAATTTGTTGTCGAATTTGTCCACATTTTTCATTAGCATGGTGGTATACTTATTTTTTGTACGCGTTGTTTCTCAAAATAATGAGAAAATTACTGAGCGCATCGTGGAAGATGGAGTTAGAATGTGATTTGTCAAAAAAATCTATGAGTTAAGCACTGCATTTCTTGACCACTAGACGATAATTTACATCACGAGTGGGGATTTTTTTTCTTTGATGCTTGAACTATAAGTTACATGATATGACTGAAACATTCAATAACAGGTGCTACCTAAATTTCCCGGAATACGTGAAAAAAACGTTACTCAGCCTCAGTAGCAATCTCGGACAAATAATTTCTTTGGAAATATATACAAAGAGGTATATCCACTCCCCAGAATCACCAAGAAAATGTTTTTTGTTGAAAGCGGACGAAGACCGATAACGAGGCTTTGTGAATATCAGGCGCTGTTTCAAAACGTCGTTCCTTCAGTGTCAGTTTCAATTCCACATGAAAGGAAAATCAGAGTAAGCTAGATCTGGTGAATAGAGAGGGTGAGGAACGATAACCATATGGTTGATCTTAAAAGTGTCCAACTGTTGCATTGCGTTGTCGTGGTGAAGAAAGCAGCTGAGGTTGCGCCAAAGTTATGGTTTTTTCATCACCCATCTTCTTTTAAGCGCTTTAAAACTTCGCAATAAAATTCACTGTATTAGGAGGAATATGTTTACTGTGTACAATCTCACTGATACATAATTACAAGATAAAAAGAACTTTTTATATAACATGTTTTTAAATTTTCTGTTGAATCATATAAACTTGACAATTCTATGTATTAATAAAAACTTAAAAAAAAAATTTTTGATGTATTATCCCATCAACTTGAAAGAAAATGAAGTTAATTGGAAGTTAACTTGCATTTAACTTTTCATTCCCGTTCCGGTCGATAGATGGCTGCACCAGTCTACAAAACAAAATTAACTGAAAATTAATTTAATTCTGCTTAAAGATGGCTAAAAGTATTTTAAAAATGCATTGTCATTGTGTTCTGAGCAATTCTAAAAGTTCCAAATGTGTAGCTAGTCGGGAAGTTAGTTAAAAATCGATTGCAAGATTTGTACTGGGCAGAGACACACTCAAACACACAAACACGCAAGAAAGCAAGTTAATAAAAACATGGTAAATAAAAACGCAATGAGCAGACCTACCGTGCTTTCTCTCGTCTCGGTAATAGGCGACTCTTCCACTGTGATGATTACCACTTGGATCCTGGAATATTACCGTAAATCCAACTTTCGCCATCCGGTAACATCCTAGAGATGAACGTCTTCTCTAGCTTTCTCACAATGCTCAGAACACACATTCACGTGTTGCTCCACCTCATCGCTTGCCAACTGCTGAGGAATACACTTTGGGTAGCAATTTCCGATGATATCTCCAGGCAAACTCTATAGCAAATCCCAACTTTATCTGCGAGATCATGAATTGTTAAGCAACCACTTTCATTGATTAGTTGTCGAAATGTTTAACACTCTCTGACGTTTGTCTCACGCTTTATCGCGCTGTGTCGTCATCTTGAAACGACTCCCGGCCGGCCTCGAAACGGGGATGCCATTCAGAAACAATTGTCCGGCTTAAAGAATACTTATAATACTCCTTGCGTATCATTTCAAACTATTGCGGTGGCGTATTTAACGAGATTCACACATAAATTGATGTGAACGCCTTGATTAGTTTTACAATTCATCGTCACGATAGAATAAACACTCGCGTCAATATAGCATCTTTTCATACCGTGGTGTCACGTGGTCCAGTGGTGTATAGGGTTTTCGATTTTCAGTAATTTTTTTAAAACCCGGGTTTCGGGTTTGACCGGGTTTTTTTATTTAAAACCCGGGTTTTCCCGGGTTTACTTAGTTGGTTCCATGGGGTCAATATCAAAGAACTAAAATAATAAATAGTTTATTAGAGGCATTTAATTTATTTCAGAATTTCAAATATAAAAAATAACAGTAAATAAATTTAATGTTAATTAACATATACATATATGTATAACGTAAATAAAAGTGGTACAAATACTTCATTTTTTATAAAACTGTCTTAAAACCATCATTGCACTCGACGTATCATCATTGAGTCGGCTTCTGAGTTTATTAGCAAGGAGACCCATTACAGAAAATGCTCGTTCTGCTTCCACCGAAGTTGGTCGACCTGTAAAGTTTATCTAGCATTTCAGGTCGGCTTTTTGTTGCCCGAAATAACTCAGTTTCTTTTCTTATGATATATGCATCAGATTTTGATTTTTTATGATTTTCCTTATTATCATTCTCCTGCAGAAACATACTAAGCTCATAAGATAGGGACATCTGTTTAGTGCAAGCACCATTACTCGTAGCATCACCTTCAATTCCATCTTTAACTCTCACCTCAACTGCCACTTCTGGTTCAGACTCTGAGCCATTATCATTTACGTTGAACAGTCGTTTTATTGAGGTTGTTGCCAGATCAAATATTTTGTTTCTAAAAATTTTACTACCAAACTCATCATACGATTCATTGTCGAAATCGGGATTTTTCAAAAATTTAATGAGATGAGCCAGCTCTGGGTTTCGACGCTCTTTGAATCGAATTTCAAATTTTTGAAGTAGAGCATTCTCGATAGGAGTGTTTAGATTTCTTAGCTTATTCACTGTAAATGCTAATAATTTTTCAGAGAGAGTAAGATCGGCATGTTAGCATGTTAGCTCGTTATCAGGTGAGAGATCCAAGTCGAGTGCGCCACTCTAGGACGTTACAAAAAACTTCCTTCTTTTGCACGCAAAGCGCTTTCTATATGGGTGGGTCCACAGAATATTGTTTAACTACGCAATAGAAAGCAGCGATAACACAACACAACGAGATATATAACTAGACTAAACAAACACAAACCACAGAAAACAGGCATGGTCGTGTAGCTGAAGTATTGCGCAATTCACACGGCATAACGCATGTGCTGCTGGGAATCCCTAACTCATAAACTTGAGTGAAATAGCGCTATGGCGTACGCCACCGCCAATATATCTCTATCTCATTCCGTCTCATTGCTTTTTTATTCATTTGTTTGAGAGCCGTACCGAGTCCGACTTGTTAAATTCGGTCTTGGTTCTAAATTAAGGAGTATAATTGGTATTCTATTGTATTAGATAAATAACTAATTCCCCGGGTTTACATTAAAAATTCCCCGGGTTTCGGGTTCGTAAAATCTTTGAAAAACCCGGGTTTTCGGGTTCGGGGAAACCCGGGTCGAAAACCCTAGTTGTGTAGGATTGCAACGATGTAACCTTGCCATAATTCCCCGTTTTTTTCCCGGAGGCAGTTATAAAAAAACCTTGACTTGGAATTTTCTGATAGAAGTTCGAAATGTATACTTATTCTATGCTTTAAAGACGGTTCATTAAAAATTACATGTATATGAATAGTAAGTAACCTAATATATGAGTAAAATGAGCATACTCACATAACATAGCTCAATGAATCATTTGAAAATTATGCTGAAATAACAAGGTAATAATGATCTTGCACACAATGTCAAATTTCAGATTCTATAAAAACAGAGGGTAAAACGTATAGATACTGAATTTCATGCAAAAATGCATACTTAAGGTAAGATAATAAGATGAGGTCGGTAAAATGGACTAGACGTTGTTCACATTACTTCCGAAGCGTTGCATAGCCTTCCTACTTTGACGCCGAGATTGTTGACATGATGACCTGTGATTGGTTTTACGTATCACGTGGGCATTGCATTTACTCTGTGACTGGTCCAAACAATGTTCACTGACACTCTACTCCCCTGCGAAAGCAGTGTGAATGAGGCCTTAGGATATGTTCTCATTGCATACGTCAGCGTTAGCATTACCCTCATCGAAAAAGTTTTACCAATCACAAATCTCCACTCGATTAGCCACGGAATTGTTGAGCTGACGGACGCAATGCGAACACGGCCTTAGATCATTTTCAGGAAGTTGTGGGAAAAATCAGAGGGGATTAAGCTGAATTAAGCTACATATAATTAAGCTGAAATTTTTTCCATGGATAAATCAAAGGATTAAAACTTCACATAATCTACGCGCCTGCCACATACTTAACTTGCCGTTTCTCCGAAAATATACCGCAGCAGAGGAAGTTGAAACTTATGTGTTTAACCTGTGACATATAAGGGAAGGATTCGTAAAAGAAGTTAAGATTCCAAGCTATAACTGAAAAGTTTGCTGTGGAGGATTTGTAAAACAAGTTGCCTGTACTGCAATGTTTAGATAATATTTACAATCAAACATTTTTATTAAACTTGTCAATTTCACCTTCTGTACGTACTAAAATCCACATCAAGAGCAGCGGGCAAGTCCTCTCAACGTCCCTGGTTAGATGCTCGTCGTTGCAAAACCACCGCCGTCTTCATTAATGGTGGCCGGGGCACGTAAAATAGGTCGTGGCTGCAATGTCCTCCAAGTTCTCAACTTTACCTCTGGAGGTGTGGGGTGAAGTGTTCCGGTCTCGTCACTTGAATCGGTTCAAAATTTCGGGACAGGTCATTTAGTTAATTCGGACTCCGACCCTTGTGGTGCTAATTTAAAACGGGAGCCGCCCCTTTCAGCCCAATATCCTACCAATGGACCTACAACCAATGAAACCTACAACTAGGGGGCATTAGCAACAACAACACATATTTCACTACGAAGTTCTGCATCTTCCAGTACTGTACCCAGTTATTAAATTCAAGGCAAATTCGGGTGCGACTACAGAGACTGTTCGCACATTATTTAGACGATTTTGGTAAGCGGTAATAAAAAATCGTTTGCTGCAAAAGATATAATTGCAATTGTACTATCTTTTTAAAAGTCAAAATTATCGTCTGCGGCTTGAAAGTTTTGTTTTTATTCAAAATGGCGTTTTTAACAAAGCAGTGGTTAGAGCTCTTTCCGAAGAGAAATATGCATACTCCGTTATCCAAAAACGATTTGAGAGTCATGGTTTTGTGATATCTAAAGCGTCGACAGGTAATATCGTCAACAAGAAAGGAAAAAAACGTCAAATTGGAGCCTCAAGTGGGACAGAAATTCCAAACAAGAATCCAAGGAAAAAACGGACATCTTCGACTATTGCAAAGGTGCGTTGTTTAATGTTAAAAGAAAATCCCCCTAGTCAAAAGATAGTTGCAAAATCATTAAAATGCTCGGTGTCCACTGTAAACAATATGATAAACGTTGATTTAAATCTGAAGAAAGTGAAAAAACGCAATGTGCAACGTCTTCTTCCAAATCATATCGCTGAACGCAGGACACGCTGCAGAATTCTATATGAAAAACACTTATCCAAAGAAAAATGGAAAACAATTGTCACAATAGATGAATCATGGGTGTATTTATAGGATTGCAACAAAAAAAAGAGCCATTTATTATCATAAAAGGGGAGAAAAAAATTTAAGTACATGGTTCAAAGAATCGAAAGAAAGTTTTTCTAAGGGATTCATGATTGTTGCTGGTTTTTCTTATAATGGAAAGTTAAAAATAAAGAGAGTGGAAAAAAATGTCAAGATTAACTCCAAATACTATCAGAAATATATTTTATCGCCAATTAATCTGAATGAAATACCATCGCTTTACCCACAGTGCCATGAATCTGTGAGACTCCATCAGGACAAAGCTAGCAGTCACACATGAAAATTCACTGTAAATTTCCTAAAGGAAATGGAACAAAAATACTGGTGTCAAGGCCATACCCTTCATTGATATCCCTACTAAATCTCCCGATGTATCACCTATGGATTTTTGTGCTTTCGGACTTTTAAAATCTGCATTTTCCAAACATCGTCCCAAAACCCTTACAGGAGTCTGGAAAGCTGTTCAGGAGGAATGGGATAGAATACCTCTTCTGACACTTCAAAAGGCATTATTATCCTGGAAATTGCGGTGTCCAAAGATAGTTCAAAATAATTTAAAACACAAGAATTTTATGTAATTTTGTTTTGTGAATACAATATACATCGTCTAAAAAATGTGTGAACAGCCTCTGTATAAATAAAATCAATTTGTAGTATTGCAATATTATGTAGTATTTGTAGTATTTGCCTCTGTATAAATTTAATCTGTAGTTTTGATTAAAAAAGAAATCACAAAATTTTTCTCTCATCCCTAAATTATCTAAAACAGGTAAGATAAATAGAAATAGGAGTTTTAAAATAAAACAAATACCATTCAACAGCTTTACAGGTACATAAAAACGATACTAGCGGAAAAAAGTAAACACCCATATCATTATGCAATTATAGATAACACTTAGTACATTTTCTCTTTCTTTTCATGTACGGGTTGAATGAATTAAAGAATTTTAAGAAATATGATAAAGAACAAACAGCCTCTCAAAACTTAATGCAAAGCAGGTGCAACTTCATTGTGAAATGAAAAATCTATCAAATTTCATTAATTTTTATATATTTCTTTTTTAATAAACGCTTAAATTACATTATGCCAATAAAAAAAAGACTTTTAAAGAAGATTAATCTGAAATATTCCACTAAAGTAAATAAAAATTCGATCATAATACATCATAAATACATATGCTGATTTCCATGTTATATTAACAAATATTTGGTTTATATAACAAAATAAACAAAATTGATGTTTAATGTACTTTCATATTAATTCAATAATATTTTACGAGTATAAAGAAAGCTAATAAAGGTGAGCTCAGAAACAGCCAAACATTAAGTAATCCAGATTGTTTAAGGTAATAATTCAATACAAATACTTATTATTGGAGTGTACCAAATAACCAATAGATATACCTTACATTAATTTTAAATAAAAGATCTTAAGTTGTATATTACACACCAGAGCATATGATCTTTGAGCTAAGTACAAATAATTTGACAATCTCATCTTTCTACTATTTCCTTATGAGGAAAATTTGTGAAGTTGAAACTTATTCGAAACTAATGAATTTTTAAAATATTACTTATAGCTTACTGAAACGTCAATTTTTCAAGGAATTTCATTTCACATGAGTAAAAACTTTTAAGTAACGAGATATAATTAGTAAAATTTCCTTAATTGCATATAAAACTGTATTTCATTTAAGGTACAACAAATGGTAATAAATACTTTAAACATAAATTATGTGAAAGAAACCCATGCTTTACTTAAATGCAAGAAAATTTCCAAATTTCAATTATGAGTAATTTTAAAGACTTACTTATTTCACAATCTGTTTGTTCCCAAAACGTTTCATTCTTAAAACTTTTTACTTTTTATTAAACTGCGAATTTCGTTGAATAATAGCAAAATATTCTATATTACAACAAATACTTTATGTAGACGTTTTTCTTCTCAATTTAGAAAATACTTTGTACGTAAATGTCACAAAAAAATGAAAATTTAACGAAATTTTTGTTTAAAAAAACACTTTTTTAATTGAAGTGTTTTAACCCTCAAACGGTACAGTGTTTCGAGTCGAAATAGATGGTACGGTTGGGTCGGATCCGATCCGATCTCTTTTTTGATGAAGTTTTTTGTAGAAATAAGTACACAATAAGCATTTATGTTAAATAATAGCATTTATTGATAATATTTTACATGAAATAAAATTCTTTTTGCAGAAGAAATGACCAACGAATTGTAATTTTGCTAAACAAAGAAAATCTCTTTGGCATTTACATAGAATGTTGTATATATTAGGTCCAGTATATTATTTTGTCTACCTACTTTTAGAAGTTAGTGAAACCAACTGTTCGAGCGTAAAAGTGTAATATATATATATATATATATATATATATATATATATATATATATATATATATATATATATATATATATACTGACATTTTTGGCCTTGTAATAACCCCGTGGGGTCATTAGACTGTGATCGTATGAAGTACAATTAGCATCGCGTTGCGACCAATTCGGTTTCAGCAATTGACTCAGAGAAGGGGTACAACTCTCAACAAAACACACGTATTACATATATATATATATATACAGTTTATTTACACAAATCAATTTGCATATCCATTATCTAGCATAATGCTGAATTCTTAATATTATCAATTATATAAATCGTTCACTATTACAAGTCATCATATACATCATATCTTTAGCAATGACGACCCTTGCGGGCAAGTGGCGAGTATGTAATAGGCAAGGATGGAAAATAAATGCTGTTAAGAAATATACTCACCCATGGGGCTGCCGTCACTGTCGATTGATCTCGTCTCCACCACTTGTACTCAAAAGTTCGTATAATATTTGTCAGTCTCTGTGCACTATAGTCCGTGAAAAAGAGTTATATCTCGTCACTTAGAGTTCATTGGTCGATGATAACTCGGAGTATACCTTGGTCGTTGATTTCCGATGATCACCACTAAGTTGTTCCGCGGGTCGGTCAGCAGTGGTTGTGGGTCATATGCGCGTTCAACTCGGCACCTCGTTACACAATCTTCATGCCGATTATCTCCGATCACTGGTCTCCTATCTCAGTAGATTCCTTCGTCGTCTCACCGTTGTTGTGTAGTTGACTTTGTATCACTTTGCGTACTTTCATTGGTCAATCACTTTTACGTCGCCTCAGGATTCTTCTCGGTCTCGCAGCAGCTTAGTTAGTTTTTCTCGTTCTTTCGCGCCGTTCTTTAGGGCTCGAGCTAGCATTCAATTTTTATAGTATTCCGAATCTCGTCGACCCTGTAGCACCTTAGTTTAATCTCATTTTTTATAATAAAGGGCTCACTCGAAAATGCTTCAACACTGGTATATATATTTTCTTTTCTTTTTTTCTATTGGCTGTGACCTTCTTGGATTCTCATTCGTTCGCCCCACCCCTTTATTGGGATGAGGGACACGCCACCTTGTTTGTAGCTTACTTCTCGGCCTCCTTTATCGCATTGGCTTCTTCTGAAATGTTTCGGTGCATTCTAATTAACGCTGACGCATGTCCGTTTCTGGGATATTTTCTCAACGGACAGTCCCCTGTTTCTTGACCTTTGACATCAGATTTATTGCTGCTGACTTCTAATTTTCGATATTATATGACCTGTGTTGTTGCACAGTCCAACGCCTCTCTCTGGCGCCCCGAAGCGTCGGAACCGTAAATTTGCCTGACAGTTTCGGCTGGGTGGTCCCTACCAATTTAGATAGCCGCATATTCACATCCCACTTATTACAGGCCTTTAAAATCGAAATAAAATATTTAAAAATCTAAAATTAAGAAATTTTAAAAATGACTAGGGATCAAGAATAATGTTTTTCAACAAAGACACTCTAATTTACTTATTCCTATATCTATAAGGGACGTGTAGTAGGTCTATCTGGTAGAGTTCCTTGTCAACTCGATCTCTTGCAATGAGAAGGGAGAGCACGGGAGGGGAAGACACACCCTTGTGTCGGATCCGACCGCCAGTTTGAGGGCTAAAGGAAGATAATTATATATTTCTCTTATTTCGGACAGTTTAAAAGACAATTAAAAAAAAATCCGCTGAGTTCAAAGTTTAATTCTGATTTTCGACATGTGCCGAATTTGCTCAAAAATGAAATACAGAAGCCAAAACGTAGACCAAGTTCTTTTTCCACAGATGCATTTTATTGGGGCAAATTACTACTAAAGAGTATGACAAGAAGATGAAATATTATAAATACAAAAGGATAACATAGGCTTTCTTATCTTCGCTACAAAATTAATTTGCACTGTTTTTAGGAAATACTTGGTCTATCCAGTAGTGAAAAGGGCATATAATATGAAAAATATATTTAAATGAAGATAGGTATAAACTATTGACTTGTCTGGTAAGAAATTAAATTGCCTGATATACCTGATAACAATACAATCTACCTGACAATAACATGACCTAACAATATAATCTACCTGATATACAATAATGCGTCTTGTCTTCGTTTACAATTAATTTGCACTGTTTCTACAAAATACTTGGTCTATGCATTCGTACAAAGTGCACATAATATAGTAAATATATTTAAATGTAGATACTATTTACTAGTGTGGTTTTAAATAAACTGGTATCATAATATAAAATCTGTTGAAATAATTGTGTTGCGCTTATCTTATGCTCTATATAATAATGCGTTATGATTATCTGCTTCTTTGTTTACTTTTACAATGTTATGCTTACTCCACACCAACGGCGACAGCTACGAAAGACAGGCACATTTTGCCACCTGTCTCTGTTGCTGTCATAAAAGCCTTCACACCGCTAGGAGACGGGGAGAAGAGGCAATTTATCTGCGCATGCTCATAATTTTCTCTTCCAATTCTGATTGGCTGTCGAGCATGACAGTAGAGACAAAAGTTGAACTTTTTCCAACTTAAAACCACAGAGACCAGAGACAGAGACGAACCGGGGGAGTGAATAAATTTTTGTAATAAGCATGCGCAACAACGAAGATACATGATTTTATTCTCCGTCGTCATTGGTGTGGAGTTAGTTGCATTAGTTTGCTCCGTATAAAGTTGCTTCTAGAAAATACTTGGCTTGTTCATTGATGAAAGGTGCGCTTTTGTATGAATGGTTCAAATTTCCCCATGTGAAAGAAAGCTTTTAAATTTCGAGTAATAATTTTTTTAGTGTCCCAATAGCTTAACATAATGGATAGAAGCTCTCTGACGTCACCTGATTGTTGCCTGTAAAAATAGTCTTAATTTCGAAGTCTGTTTCGTAGATTTCAATCACATAACACGTTATTTTCCATATTACGACTTGGAAAGAAGTTATCGAACGATTTAATGTATTCATAATGTTATTTGAAATACTTTCAGAATTTTACAAATTTATGTATTGTAAAAAGAGTAATTTTTTACTGCATTTTCTAACAGATTTTCTACTAAACATAAGTTGACCCAAAAGTCACGAGAAAATTTTTAAAATAGAATAATTCTTCCATTCATTAAAAAATTCACATTTATTCTTTTATTATCAAAAAATACTCTTTTTGGAAATCATTTAAAACTAGTCAGCTCCTAGACTAGGTGCACCTTATACGGGAATAAATTCAGAACCCTTTGAATCCTATGTAGGGAGCTTCGGCAGCCGTCGAGTTGATATTGAACACTCTTCTTCAATCCTCCTCTATACGCACTGAACATTGTCCTGATACCTCCCTGGACGTTGCCTCCCAGCACGAGGTTAATCACTCTTGAACCCTCTGTTGTTGAAACCACCGGGATAACTTGAGTCTCGCTTATTTAGGTGGTTATTTCTGACCCCAAAACAACGTATGTAAGATCTTTGGGTTAGCACAATTGATTGTTTATTTTCTATATGAAATTCAACTATATGAAGGCCTTATTTGACTAGTGGTCCAGCTCTATTCTTGTTTATTTTGAGATACAGAGCCTTAAAGTCCAATGAGTGGTGCGAAATGACTGAAGTCTGATTTGTAATGCCCTCTGTTGGCAACAGAAATAAGCTGGAAGTGTACCAGTTTAAAAATAAGATAGAAATGATTTGTACGAACATGAAAGTGAGGCTAACTCCGTTTTTTTTTTATTGGAGTTGGACCACTATTCAAATAAGCCCTTCGTATTTACTCGTTGCACTGTCATGAATTTTCCCTTTATTTTTTCCCAAGGATTACAAATGAATAATCAGAAACAAAATATTTTTTAAATATAATTATATTCCAGAATTGTCAAGTAACTTTTGGGTCACCCTGTATATGAAAGAAAGGCAAATGTTTTATTTACAAGATAAAATACCACAATTCTTTTTTATATTTTTTTAATTAGCCGTGAAAGATCACTGATATTCATATAAAATTCAAAGGTCAATTTCCAAACAAGTAACTGACCTTCGGCAGTAAAGCTAAACACATTGAAAAACTGAAGGGCCCCGTTGGCAAGAGCAGCGGGCCAGTGATCTGAAGGTCACTGGTTCGATGCACGTCGCTGACAAAATCCACTGCCGTGTATACTAATGGCGGCTGGTGCACGTAAAATCTGTCGTGGCTGCAATGTCCTCCAAGTTCTCAAATTTATCTCTGGAGGTGCGGGGTCAAGTGCACCGGTCTCGTCACTTGACTCAAAATTTCAGGACCGATCCTTTAGCCAAGTCGGACCCCGACCTTTGTAATGCTATTAAAAACCGGACCCGCACCACTCTGCCCAAAAGCCTCTACGGCCTAGAACTGACAATATGCTGTCGGTCAAGGGGCATCAGTCACAACACACACATAGAAAAACTGACATTTCATTTTCTAAAGCTTAACATGGCATTGAGAAATAATGGGTAAAAACTGGAAATCCCATTTTTTATTGATTGTTTTTATTCTTCAAATCAGGAAGTGTTTTTAGTCAGAGGGGTGATGTTTTTCAGTCGGTAATTAACGTTACGTGGACTGACTTAATACATTTTTGGTTAAATGAACTCGCAAAGAAAATTAACCCGAGTATGAAACAAGTGATGGGAAGTAAATAACTCATGCTGTGAATGATTGAGGAGTGCAAGACTTTTTAATAACACTTCCTAATAAAATTTACCTAAATTTAAGAAACGGGCCATCATCTGCTTCATTAACTAAATGTTCCGATTATCAAAAATTAGTAATTTACATCGATAAAATAATCTCTGAAGAAAAGCTAATTAGGAGTTTTACGCTAGAATCAAAACCCATCTTACCCAGAACAAGCATTAGGAAATTTTCCCCTTTGATGTCGACTGTTTTGAAAAGCATTTTATATGGTTAAAACTTTCGTCATCGCTAAGCACTGCTGAAAAGGTTTGAAGATAAAAATTAGCATTTATTTAAAAGTTAGATTTAGAGAGTAACATTTATGTCTATTTATACTAAACTGATTTTTTATTCGAAGATAGCAGTATTAAGGAATCAGGAGCACAAAATACTCAAAACGTGCCTTTTCTTTATTATCTTCCATACACGAGCGATTTTCGTATTTTTTTTGTACAAAATCCCGCGTGAAATTTATCTCTCCTACGAAACTTCTCGTGTTCAACGAACAAACCCAGTATTGGAGCAAAACTTTTCACGCAATGCGTAATAATTACAAGATAAAAAGAACTTTCTATATACCATGTTTTTAAATTTTCTGTTGAATCATGTAAACTTGAAATTCTATGTATTAAGAAAAACTTTTTAAAGATTTTTTTGATGAATTATCCCATCAACTTGAAAGGAAAGGAAGTTAATTGGAAGTTAATTTGCGTTTAATTTTTCGTTCCCGTCCCGGCCGATAGATGGCTGCACCAGTCTACAAAATAAAATTAACTGAAAATGAATTCAATCCTGTTTAAAAATGACTAAAAGTATCAAAAGAATGCATTGTCATCGTGTTCTGAGCTATTCTAAAAGTTTCAAATGTCTAGTTAGTCTGGAAGTTAGTTAAAAATTGATCTCAAGATTTGAACTGGACAAACACACAAACAAACATGAAAGCGTGTTAAAAAAAAAAAACATGTAAAAAATAAATCAAAATAAGTGGAAAAAATTTTGTTTATTATGATCCTCAGGAAACGCGAATATCGGGGTAGACAAAAGTAAAGAAATAATTTAAGATAAAAATCATTAAATCGGTGCAGTAATATTCCGAATGATACACATTTCTTAGAAGCCATATTTTCTAGGAGTACAGTTGGCGAAATAACGTTTCACAACAATTAAGCAAAAAAAATACATTTGAAGGGAAAATAATGTTTTCGCTGTTAAGATACTCTAAAAATACTATGCGACGCGATAATAGCGCGGCCCGCCATAGTGAACAGAATAGGTGGAACGCAATTTCCGCGTGCCCCTCAGCTGGAGGGTTAAGACCGGAGCTCCCAGCGGGAAAAATGTAATAAACCCAGACTGCATATAAAAAAAACCAGATTGTAATTTGAAAAACCCAGCGTTTTGAAAACAATGTTTTTTGCTAGAAAATTATTTTTAAAAAGGCAAAGAAGATAATATACTCCATATTCCCTAAAATTGCTTGAAGTTAAAACTATTTTATTCAATTCATGCATCATTCACTTCCAAATTAAATTTCAGAAGATATTTTTTTATGAATGCCTCTTATCGTTTATAACATGTCCCTTTTGCTACGGCCGGACGATGGCCGAAGGGCTAGAATGCTGGCATTAGGTACCGGAGTCTGTGGGTTAGAGTCCCACTCTTGGCATGGATGTTTGTAGCCGTTCGGAATCGGCTTTAAACTGTAGGTCCCGGTCTAATTATCCCTCGTGTAGCAAAAAATGGCCGTAGCGCTACAAACCAAACCTTCTGTTACGTCTTTTACCAGTGTTGTTTTAGGTATCAAGGTGCGATAATTTTTAATGATATCTATCCATTTCTTTTACCATCATATGATCCTTTTCAGCTTCAGTTTTAAAAGAATTCGAATGTTTTGTTGTGATTCTATTAACTTATTAAAAAAAAACTCTATTTTTGCGCGCACAAGAGTAAGGTAAAATTGTCAAATGGGTCATGAAATTAGATAAGATGTCATATTTGTGAGTTTTGAATACATATTTGATACTACATAGCAAATACCAAAATTCTGGAGTGGTTTTGTAAGAGGTAGATATATCACGATTCAATTGTAATGATCGCCACTTCTAACATATTACTTTCATTAATTTACCTTATTAAATTAAGTTATGTTTATAAGTTATGTTAATTAAGTTATGTTTATCATGATAAATAAATATTAACTTTTTGTTTTATCTCTAACTTTCAAGGAAAAACCCAGATTTTGAGATATTTTTGAAAGAAAAAGACCATAAACCAATAAGGTCACTGTTTTATCAGACGCCTTTAGCTACAGGCTGTGCCCGATACTAAGGTATAGAAAACGATATATGAAGAACATCGCAGTGTATGTGTCGTCTGGGCGGAAACTCCAGAGCGACAGGCGAAAGTTTTTTTTCCACTCAAAAGGAAAAAATAGTAAAACATTTTATTAAAATAATAAGTAAATAGATTAATTGGTCCATAAGATGTCAGTAACATGCTTTTAGTTTTAAATTTTAATTTACAAAAAATATTAAACCAAGTATTTTTATGTGCATGATCTTTTTTCATATCAAGAGACATTTGAGGTAAAAAAAGTACAAAATTTGTGAAAAAAAAAACGCAAAATTTTGCAACCCAGTATATAATTAATAAGATAGAATATTTTGAATGAAATGTTTCGAGTGAGTTCCCTAAACTAATACATAAATTTCCCCCAAAAGAATGGATGCTATGAGTATAGATCTTTTCTGATGCGCTTTTTTATGTTTATGATGTTTATTTTTTGTCTTTTTTTCCCAATGCGAAGGCACTTGTCGCGAAGACATTCGGCTATAATTCACCGCAGTTTTGCCGGCCATTTTATTATAGGGGCGCCATATAGGTGGACCAGCATTGCCCCCTATGAAGGGAAGACACAAACGGAGGCATTTTAGTGGCGCTTCGCGAGGATTCGATCCGAGCACCCTCAGCACCGAAAACCAGCGTGTTTATGATGTTACTTTTATAATTTACGCTTTATTCAACAAAATTACATCATATAGTCAATAAAATTAATTTCATTACACTCATATTTGATAATACCTTGCGAATGCTATTTTAAGCCAAGCTTTGTAACTAAACTGTCAAAACCTTTTTTGATTTGGAGACAATCATGGCGATTTGCGAAAATCTTGGTTATCTTGCAGTAAATTTCACATTCATTTAATAAAAGTTTGACATTCTCCTGACTATCTTAACAGTTTCACAACATGCATGGAGATTTTGTGAAAAAACTAACAAATTGAATGGCAAAAATTAATAAGTTCTAGAAATTATTTTTTCTGCTTTGGCGTGATTTCGAAATTTTTAGAAAATCTGTGACCTCAGTACCTATATAAAATATCAATAGGGTAACCAAAGTCCCGTTCCTACAGTTAATCAATCATGAAGTAAATCATGTTTTAGGCCAGGGATTCCCAACCTTTTTATGTTTTCGGAACCCTTGGAAATGATATTATAAACTTGGGGCACCCTTGTTGGATTTTATTTTCAACTTTTAAAAATAGGTTAAAGTGGAGTATATTTCAGGAACATGTTAAATATAAGTTCAAATAAATATAGGGTATCCGGGCTAAAAGTATCCAAAAGTTATGA
This sequence comes from Dolomedes plantarius, assembly GCA_907164885.2. Classification (NCBI taxonomy): domain Eukaryota; kingdom Metazoa; phylum Arthropoda; class Arachnida; order Araneae; family Dolomedidae; genus Dolomedes; species Dolomedes plantarius. The sequence continues at coordinate 45,617,748 of OU015493.1, read as the reverse complement.
CTTATTTTTACGGAACACCCATTAGAATTTTTAAAAAAATATTTAAAAAGAAAAGACATCTCACCAAGTTTTAATATCAATCATAGATTTCGATTATAGTATCATAGATTTCGACGTGTGCAACTTTGTAGCACGATAAACGTTTAAATGGTAATCCAGTTCTCTCCAAGTGTTTCGTAGCATATCAGGCGTTATTAGACTTTTTTTTAGAGATTCATTAAATTCATTGCGTATAAACCAAAAATTTAAACTTTGGATGAGTTGAAGAAGCGTATCATTCAAACAATTCACGTAATAATTCCTGATATAATACAAAACACTTCCAGAGAACTGTTATTACCATTTAGACGTTTGTCGTGCTACAAAAGATGCCCACATAGAAATCTATGATACTATGATCGAAATCTATGATTCATATCAAAACTTGGTGAGATGTTCTTTCTTTTTAAATATTTTTTTAAAATTCTAATGGGTAGTTCCGTAAAAATGAGCCATAACTTTTGGATACTTTTAGCCCGTCCACCCTGTACTTTCTTCATTGCTGAATTTAGTCATTTATTAAAATATATTAGTGACAAATAGGAATAGAATATATCAATGCAGTTTCAAAAATATATCCCGTAGATTCATTATAGAATTACAGTAGAGTACTACAATGTAAATCGCTAAAAAGTGTTTTACTTTAATAATGGATGCGATGGATACTTAGAGCACAAATGTTTGATGATGATATTCAAGCCTAAGGCCGTCTGCACACGGGGCAACTCAAAAGAAACTGATAACTGACTCGAATCACAAACCAGTCCGTGTTGAGTCGTAACCTATGTAATTGAATGGAGCCACGCACACGGCGCAACTGGTTACAAACCCGGTCGACGGGTTTGTAACCAGTTGCGCCGTGTGCGTGGCTCCATTCAATTACATAGGTTACGACTCAACACGGACTGGTTTGTGATTCGAGTCAGTTATCAGTTTCTTTTGAGTTGCTCCGTGTGCAGACGGCCTAACAGTTGTATAGTTGTGAGTGTGAGGGTAGCTACTTCATTCTTAGGAACGAATGATCAATTTTTTTTCACTTTCTGTCGTTCTTGAGAGTCATTAAGGGGACGAGGGAACTTCAACCTCGTTTTTTTTAATTTAATTTTTTTTTTAATTTATATACAAAACGACAATAATTAATATTATTTTTTACTTCAATGAAGACACTTGGAATTCAATCTATAATTTTTAACAGAATAAAGCTGAATTTAAAACAAAATATTCAAAAATGCTAGCAGTTTTCAAACTCTTCTCCCTGCGCATTCCATATTATTTATAAACCTTAAACATTTTAATATAAGTTTGCCCTATGCATGTAAACATAACCGTACATGAATATTTTTGTATAAATAAGAAGCCATAAATATCTTTTAAAATCTGCCAGTCATATTTTGTTACGTTTTTGCTTCTTTTCACTTCATTTCATGGTCTATAAGTTTGAAAAATATGCATGGTTTCAAACGGTGACAAACACTTCAATTAATAATTCTGAGAAATTTCGAAAAAAATCAGAAGGAAAATAATGCGCATGGATCCTATTGAAAAAGACAGGTATTTTTAAATTTTTTTTAAGGGAACAAGGGACCTTGAACCTCGTTTTTCTTTAATTATCAATATTTTACTCTGTATACAACATGAGTATAATTAATATTTTTTATGCTACACTGAAGACTTCTAAAATTCACAAATAAGTATTTTGTGGAAGAATAAAACCTGTTTATCAAAAAATTCTTTAAAAATGCTAGCATTTTTCAAAGTGCTCCAAGCGCTTTAATTTTCTACCGATTTCTTTCAAATTTCTCGCAATTGTTGACGGAAGTGTTTGTCATAAAACTGGGCATCATTCTTTCAAATCACACATATTTTCAAATTTATAGACCATGAAATAAAATAAAACAAAAACAAAAAACATAAAAGAATAACAGGCAGAATAGAAAAATAATTATTTAAGACTTTAGAATCATACAACAGAAAAAAGCTCTATTATATTTATATTAATACGGTAAACTTATAATAAAAAAAGTTCAAGATTTTTAATTGATATTTAATGAGCATGAAGCATTTTGATAAAAGTTAGCATTTTTGTAAAAAATTTTAAAAGCAGACATTATTCTGAAAAAATTCCTTAACTTGAATTCTAAGGGTTTTCAATGAAATAAAAAAGAAAATAAATTATTCTCATTTTGTATATAGAGTTAAAAAACTAAAATTAAAAAAATCGACTTTGAAAGTCTTATGTCCCCTTAAAGGACTTATCCTGCTTCAATAATACTTATTCATGAATTCTTAGTGTCTTCAATGTAGTAAAAAATAATATTAATTATTCTCATTTTCAATGTATATATAAAAATTGGAAATTAAAAAAATTTAGGTTGAAGGTTCCTTGTCCTCTTAATTCAACTTAATATTTATTTTAAGTGGACCCTAGTAGTATTTTTTTTTTGTTCCCAAACAATTCTCGCGAAACCCCTAGCCGATGTCACATCACTCTGAAGTACCGAGGAACAGCGGTTGGGAATTCCTGATTTAGGCTATTGCGGTCGTATAACTTTGTACCTTTGCATTTAATGACAAGCAAAGATTTTGACTGACTTCAAAATTTACATACCTTTTCCTGTGCAAAGTCAGTTTTTAACAAGAACTTTGTTATTATTTGCTTGTAAATTGACAGCTGTAATATTTTGGCGCTGTCCCTTTAAGGAACATAGAACATCACATAGATAGCAAAGACATCGGAGTCAGGACTACTCTAGCGTTCAGTCATTAATTTAGCCAACGTTATACATACGTCTCGAACGAAAAGTAAAAAGAACATTCTGATTTTGTTTATTTCTTCCATTAGAGGTGAAATATGTCTCTAGAACGACCCCTCCTTCAAAGAGCAGATAAATTCGTCATACTTAAAGTTTTAAAATATCACCTCTTTACTTACTTAACACGAAGGTAAAAGAAAATAACCATAGCTTGAGTGGAAGCTACATAATTTTTGACACGAGAGTTATCAACGACAGCATCTTTCCTCGAAAGACGCAGTTCACGGGATTTTTTTTAGGTTAAATCATTAATCATAGCATTAATTAATCTCCTCAGTAGACAGCATACTTTCTCGAGAGCTACAAAACTTTATTAACTTGCAGTACTTTAGGGTCCACAGTTGTGGAAAAAAAATATATCCAGAATATTTCCACACTTCACATTTATCATTCAGGATAACATAGTAAATGAATTATCTCTCCCTGAAAAGCGTAGTAACAATGTGAAATGCATGGTCCTCAGAGACAGCTGCTTGTCGTACGTCCTATGATATAACAGCGGCTAGGGAGCAATATTAATCTTAAACAACAAGCCCCTTATATTTTAAGAATTTTTTAGAATATTATTTTATTATCATGCAACAGAAAGTGCAGTGCTCTAAGCAGGCTGTATGTTAATATCCTTGCAACGAGTTTTAGAGCTTATAAATTAAACACTTATCTATATATAAAAAATGTCCTTCACTGACTGACTGACTGACTATGACTGACTGACGTGTAACGCACAGACCATACCGTTGGACCTAAAGGGATGAAATTTTGCATGGCGGTTCTTCTTATAGTGTAGGGGTGCACTAAGAGAGATTTTTGCAAAATTGTTCTTAGATTTTCTTAAATGATATTTTTAAGCTGTTTTTGTAATATTTTTTAAGTTTGCATTTAAAATAATAATCTGAGGGTTATAAAATTTACATCTCGAGAAAGTTCAGAAACATTCCTTTAAAATGAAATCACTTTCGAATGTTTACCTCCATTTTCTGATTTGTTGTGAATTTTTAAAGATTAATTTTTAGAATTTAATTTATTGAATGCTGATCACGTGGTTTCTTTCTTGTGATACTTTGAACTAACTTTGCGCCACGTGCATAACAACAAAATATACAAAAAAATATTTTTGTTCTTGCTAATGCGGCAGACGATTGGACATCATAAATTAAATGTTAAAATACAGTAAAAGAAATGTTCCTGAAACTGTACTATATTAAGTGTACTATATTCTTTAATATGTTCTATTAGATTTAATTTGAAAATTTTCTTCTACATTACTTCTACGTCTATAAAAATATCCGTTACGGTTAATATATATATATATATATATATATATATATATTGGCATTAATTGCATACATTGACCGTTGTATTTAATTTAAATGTACTCCGTAGCGAAGCACGGGTATTCAGCTAGTATGTATATATAAAAGGCTAAATCTAACAATGTACATCCCCTATATGACTGTGCATTCTTCAGAACTTAGCCAATCTCACGTTCAGTTGGAGTGCGAGTAAGGTTTGTAAATAGCTGACAATATATCGATATTTTTGTATCACCAATATATTTTTCTTAATGCCGTGAGAGAGTCATATTTGGAGAATTCTTTTCCGTAAAAAAGCTTATTTCTTTTATTTTGTATCTGAGATCCATTCTTGCACACTTATATGCTGTTTTACGAAATACATCGATGGTTAAAATGATACTTTAAAGTCATTAAATTAGTCACATGCCATAAAATATTTAAATTGTATAGTTCTAAATTTGTTTCTCTGCTTTAAGGGGATCCGGGACACACTTAATTTTTTTTATTTATTGATTTAAAATTTTGAATTTATTTGTGATGGTTAACCATATAATTTGTAAGCAAAATCGCCTCCTAAAACTTCTCATAATTTTTTTAAAAATTTCAAAATTTATTTTTTTTTTAAAGTTGGGTAATTAAAAATCTTTATAACTAAAAATATTATTTGTCAAATTTCAAATCTTTTTCATTTAATTAAACAGAAATATAAGTTTTAGTTTTGATTTAGCGTTCTTTAAAATATTGATTTAAAAAATTAAAAATATTTAGATTAAAAATCTTTGTGAAATGATGTAAATTATTTTTAAACAACCATATTTTCAAAAGGAAATATTTTTTTCAAATTTTCTGATTCAAAAACTAAAGGAAATTAATTGGAAAAGACATGTTTTGACTTTGAACCATTTATCTTTAAAGGTTTTTGAATTATGACAATTTAATGACCAGAAATGGTGAAGAAACCCATCATTCGGAAAAACGCATTTACAGGTTTAAACAAAGATTGGCTGCTATTAGTAGGATGCAAAAAAATTAATATCTCCTGTTCTAATTAAGGTAGAATCATGATTTAAACGTCATTTTAAGCGGAAAAGAACACAATATATTTCAATGCTATAATTTCTTTTCTAAAATTTGAAGAATTTTGCGTGCTGGACCTCTTAAAAAATGAAATACTCGAATATAAACAATTAAAATGTGATCCATGTATGTATTTACATGGAAAAAACCTGATAGGAGTTTTTCATAGCTTTTCGACTATGAGTGCAAATATTGCCCACGTCTCCCATGTCCATCAATAAGTCGCAAGGACAAACATTTGAGAAACTTAGCATATATTTACCTGCTCCTGTTTTTTGTCACGGTCAACTTTAAGTGGCAATATCTAGAGTACAGTGTTCTGCCGTCATGAAAATCTAAATTATTGGTGGCATGGTAGTGGGGAAATTGGTAAGAGATTTATACAAAATTGTAGTATATAAAGAAATATTTGTGAAATAAAATTTTTTAAAGTTTATTATTATTATTATTATTATTACTAGGGGCTTCGCCCCTAGGCTCGCTACGCTCGCCTCTCTGTTATGACTAATAGCGCTTCTCGGGCAATGTAACAGCTTCCATCCATTTACTGTTGTCACCCTTAATGCGAAGGGCGTTTCATCACTGTTGAATTATCAGATTTAAAATTCAATTAAAAATCGAAAATTTGAGATATAGACTTGAAATGAGGTTTATATGAATAAGAAAGCTTTCAGCTTCCAGATGATGTAAATATTTTCTTTATAAGATAAAAACTCGAGAAGCATCAATATTACATCCACACAGGGGACGATATTTCTTGAAAAACTGCATTTCATTTTTTGATGAAAATATTAGTATGTTTTAAAATATTTTTAAACAAATGAGGTCTAGTTTGAAAGAAAAATTTCTGTAGTCTTAGATTGTAAAAAAGATCAAAATTCTACGATCATTTTTTGGCGAGTTATCGTAATCTGAAGATGAAAAAGTCAATATTTTCCCACAAAACATAAAATTAAAAAAAATCTTAAAGTCCGACCAAGATGAGACATGTCTGACTTTGGTCCCCCAAGTTTTCTGCATCCATTGGTATCGCTCTCGACCTCATACCCCCAGCGGTTTCGGAGGAGATAGCGTGGCAAGCTTTTGACAGCGGCAGCGGGAGTTACTTTTTTTTAGAATAGACAGATTATTATTATTATTAATAATAATAATATGGCCGATTTCTCACTCTCCATTCGTGGTATAAATGATGCGCGGATTTTAACCGTTACCAAAAAAGGGTCCAACACGAACTTACTCTTATTCTTTTCTGTCATTGTGACGAGGTTTTTAACTAGCGCCTAAAATAGAGGCCAATAAATAGCAAGATATCTTGGCGACTTGGCAACTGTATCTTGTTAAGGTTGATTACCTAACTTGCCATTAAAACAAATATTGTTTGGCATCATCTAGACTCTTCTTCAAGCAACATTTTCTGGAAAAGCTTAGTAATGTAAATGAGGTCATCACCGTAAAGTCATCTGAATTGATTAGATTACAGGTCTCATGTTGATGTCAGAGATCGCGTTCTGAAGTTTTTGCTATATTGTGAGCAATCTGCAGTTCATATAATAGCGTATTCAAGGCAGCTTTCTATAAGAATCAGTGCACCACTTTTAAGGTGACTTCCTGCGTTCACGTTCAGAGTCCATTTTTTTGAATAATTTTTTAAAGGATTGTTTGGTCTTTTATGGTAAAAAAGCAATTAAAAATAAAAAAAAGGAACAAAAACTGACGTGTAAATAGGATACTTTTTTATAAATTGGTCAATTTGAAGTAAATTTTAATGAAATTTAGCTAAAACGCCTATCACACTGCACAAAATCCTAATGCTAATATTTTAATTTCCTTCTCACACATGATACATACGACAGTTATCTTCGAAATGACCTACAATCTAATAGAAATACACTCATGGACAAAAAAATTAGCGCACCAAGAAATAATTGCGGGATCGTAATGAAACTTGCAATGAAGGTACATGTCGGGGAGATATGCAAATGATTAGAAATGCAGCGTGATTGCGCATTACGTATAGCCGGTAGAGGGCGTTGAACATCGTACTCTGTGGAGTATAAAACAGGTAACCAAAGCTTGTTTGAGTGTGCTGAATCATTTACAAAGGAAGAGCTGAGATAGACATGCCATTACGCCGTGTTCGAAGACAATATAAGCAGTTGTCGCAGTTTGAGAGGGGGAGAATCATCGGGATGATGGAAGCTGGGTGGTCAGCTATGCGAGTAGCTCGTCAATTAGGCCGCTCTGATTGTGTTGTGAGGAGGTGTTGGGACCAGTGGACCCGAGAGATGTCATGTACACGAAGACCGGGCTCAGGACTACCTCGACAGACCAGTCGTCGAGAAGACCGCCGCATCGTAAGAAATGCACGCGTACAGCCAACTGCTTCATCGGCCGCCATCCAGGCACAGGTAGCACCTTCACTAGGGGCCTCTGTGTCTTCTCGAACCATACGAAGGCGTCTGGCTGAAGGACAACTGGTATCGCGGCGCCCATTAAGTGTGCTGCCCTTGACGCCCACACATCGATGCCTCCGTTTGGAGTTTTGCCGCGCACGAGGAAACTGGACTGCAGAGGAATGAAACCAGGTCGTCTTTAGCGATGAATCCAGATTCAATCTCGGCAGTGATGACAATCGTGTTCGTGTGTGGAGAGCCCGTGGTGAACGCTTCAATCCTGCCTTTGCTGTACAGCGACACATAGCTCCCACAGCTGGTGTGATGGTATGGGGTGCCATTGCCTACAATACACGGTCACCCCTAGTATTGTTCCATGGCACCATGACAGCCCAGCGGTATGTTCATGAAATCCTGCAACCACATGTGTTGCCACTCATGCAACGGCTCCCAGGAGCCATTTTTCAACATGACAATGCTCGGCCTCATACGGCAAGGGTGTCACAAGACTGTCTCCGCACTGTTACTACCCTTCCTTGGCCTGCCCGATCCCCAGATTTGTCTCCAATCTAGCATATCTGGGATCATTTGGGACGAGTTGGGCATCCCACGAGTTTGAACGAACTAGAGGCAAGGTTACAGCAAATATGGAACGAAATGTCTCAAGACATCATACAGAACTTGTATGACTCAATCCCGATCGTATCGCATCGTGCATTTGCGCTAGAGGGGGTTCAACGGAGTATTAAGACCTCCGTTCCTTTGCCTTTTTCTCTGAAAAATTTATCCTTTTTCTTTGATTTTCTTATCATTTACTTATATCAAAGTAGTCATTACGTATGTAAAATTTCGTTTCATTGTGACGACTCCTTCTTGGTGCACTAATTTTTTTGTCCATGAGTGTATTAAAATGCAAAAATAATACACGCAATTTTATGTTCCAATATGAAAATTTTCCCCGATTCGTTATTATTTTCCTTATAAAAACAGTACCCAAAAAAAAAACAATTTTTTATTATACATCAATTATTGTACGTCATTTCATTAAGAATATCATCTAAAACATTTCCTGAAAATTTTATCAAATTTATATATTATTATGGAAGATATAATCATAATGGTAGAAATTTCTGAGAAAAACACATTTAAAGTTGTTTGTCATTTCAATTTTGTAGCAGATGTTTTTTTTTAAACAGCAATAACTCTGCTTCTAATTGATGTAGAATGAAAATCAAAACAGTTCTGAAAGGAGAAAAGATTGAATTAGACGATTCTTGCAAAAAGTGAAATTGACCAAAATAGTCAGAAAATGGAATTTTGAACGTAGGCAGTCATCTTAAAGTTTCGTTCATATTGCATCCGAAGCGTTGCGTTACGTTATTATATTGGTTCCCAGATTGTTGGTGTGACCTGTGATTGGTTTGACATACCACGTGAAACAAATCACAGCTCTCTGACAATCAGTGAATTGAGCTCTCTGACTAGTTAAAACTTTTATCGCTGACGCTTCGTAATGCTCTGAATTCAGTGTGCAGGTCTTTAAAAATATCAACATTCCCTTCATAGTAATACTTATTTTAAATTTGTTCTTTTGATTCAAGTAAATTTACAGACTTTTTTGGTATAGCAATTTATACTCTATACTTGACAATTATGGAATTACACCTTTATGTAAAAGCTGAAAGTCCATTCACTGCTTTTTGATCTGGGAGGTTTTTATCACATCGCAAAATTCCTTAGAGGATTTTTAAAAAATATCAACATTCCCATCATAGTAATACTTATTTTAAATTTATTCTTTTAATTCAGTTAAATTTACAGAATTTTTTGGTATAGCAATTTATACTCTATACTTGACAATTATGGAAATACACACATTTATGTAAAAGCTGAAAGTCCATTCACTGCTTTTTGATCTGGGAGGTTTTTATCACATCGCAAAATTCCTTAGAGGATTTTTAAAAAATATCAACATTCCCATCATAGTAATACTTATTTTAAATTTATTCTTTTAATTCAGTTAAATTTACAGAATTTTTTGGTATAGCAATTTATACTCTATACTTGACAATTATGGAATTACACCTTTATGTAAAAGCTGAAAGTCCATTCACTGCTTTTTGATCTGGGAGGATTTTATCACATCGTAAAATTCCTTAGAGGATTTTTGTTACGAACTTGAGCTGCAGTCATAAACAATTATCCAAATAATTATCAAATAAATTTTGAAAAAAAAAAGTATTCAGCGGAGCATGCTTAGTAACTTGCTTATTTTACTGTCTCATCTACGCGAAAGGAGTTTACACTACGAAATCAGTGCTTCAATAATATTTGGAAAAAAAATGTAAATATACCCTTTATTTTTTTTCTATTTAGTTTTAATTATTTAGTTACTCATAATATTTAAAATTCATTTATTTCTTTTGTGAAATGTAATTTTGAGATTATCATCATACTGCAGAATTTTCCATAGTCCAATCGAAATGGCATCATATTACAGAGAATAAATTCCTGTAACCCATTGCTATGCACAGTAGATTTTTATATCATCGAGAGTTCCAATGATCCTGTGCGATGATAGTCGTTAGATTCCCAGAAAAATATTCAAATCTTCTGTATTACGACTAAGGCTCCTGAATTTCAGAGCTGATGCATCGGCCATTTTGTTGCCCGTTGACACCAAACAAAAGAGGAACTTTCCCAGTAATAATTACAGAGCATTCTTTTCTCGCAGTATATTCCGAAATTACTTTGATTTTGTAAAAACTTTAATATTCCACTGAATTTTTCTAAGATTACTGGAGACTGAATAGTTAAAATTCTCTGTCTCCCTACATTCTGAACTAGAAAATATCCCTCCAGTAAATCTTATCACCCTTAAAAAATTCGCTTTTAAGAGATTTCTCATAGAATTATATAACAACAGGCACGCATTCGCAGTGGGTGCGGTGGCCCAGTTGGCAATAACAGTGGCCCGGTGATTTAAAAGACACTGGTTCGATGCTCGTCGCTGACAAATCCACTTCCGTGTACACTAATGGCGGCTGGTTCACGTAATATCTGTCGTGGCTGAAATGTCCTCCAATTTCTCAAAATTTCCTCTGGAGGTGCGGGGTCAAGTGTACTGGTCTGAACACTTGACTCGCTTCAAAATTACGGGACCGGTCCTTTGGCCAAGTCAGACTCCGACTCTTGTGGTGGCAGTCAAAACAGGAACCGCACCTTCACCGCCCATAGCCTTCGGGACTTAATCTGATTTTGCTGTCGGTCAAGTGGCATAAGCAACGACAACGTATTCGACCTACCGAGAATTTAATTCGAAAAGTAGCCATGTAAGAAAGCTTCAACACCATTGTTTCATAAACGATCAAGATAGGTATCGTATTGCATAATTAAAAAAATTATGAATTATTTGTTTGTGTGCGCGTGAAAGAAATAAAGAAACAATATGGAGCTTGTTAGTCAGCCTGGATACACGGGAGCTTTAATTAAGGCTGCCATGATAAAGAAACATTGCGCAAAAATTGTTGCTTAATTTAGCGTACGGGTCCATTATCTAGGTGCTATCAAATTATAATGAAAACACTACTAATGTACAAAGATATATATTAGAAATAAAATATTACAATCCATAATCCTGCACTGGTCGCGCGGCGTCTCACAGACGCCAACAGAACTTTGTTTACATTTTGCGTATTGAAGGATTGTTCTGTATTCCTAGCAGATGTCAGTACCATCGAAGTGTTTATGAATGATTCATAGCTAACAAACAAAACTTCTGCAGCTGCTATGATTCCTTTATAGTAAACATGTATATACCATAACACCTGATTGGCGTTTGACCAAATTTGTAAAAATTTCAATACATTCTTTTTTTATTTTCTTAGTTTTTATTCATCCTGTTGTAAAAATGGTTTATAAAAATATTTTTTCTATTTGTTTGGTTATCATTTGCAAAAATTGCTTAGAAAAATACATTTTTTTTTCATTTCCTTTATTGTTAAAAGTCTTTTATTGTTAAAAGTGCATAAAAAATTACATTAAAAATTTGATTGGTTTTCATTTACATCCATCATGTCTTTAACACTAGAAAGACGGCTGCCGTCATTTTGACGGTTTCGGGCATATTTTTGAGCGCTGTCTCTATTTACGTCCTCACGATTCTGAAATTTTATGACTTTTTCTAATTTTAAGAGAAATATACACACACATTTACAAAATTATACTCGATTGTAATGATGTGGAGAAAATGTGTTGTATACCTGTTAAGACTGAAAGGCGTCCATTTGAAAGCAATATATAAATCGGGCAGAAATCTTTAAAATGATACCGGAAAAATGTTAGTTAATTTTAGTCTCTTCCCCCTTTTGTAAATAACAGAAATATTGGCTCTTCGGAAATATTGGTGTTGGAAAATAAGGACTTCAGAAACCATGCATATATTTTTACGGATAAACCATACCAGGTTGCCAGCTAGGCATACCTGCATAAAAATATATCTAATTATATACTAATTTATTATACACTGCTGGCCACCCAAATTGCAACACCAAGAAAGACAAGAGATATCACAACAAAATTTATTTTGTAGATAACATGTTGACCAAGTATCAAATGATTAAATTTATAGACTTCTGTGAAGTGTAGTTCCTGCCAAAATCAGTAGCCAGAGTAGCCGCCATTGTTGGAGATCACCGCTGCCACACGCCTCGGCATTGATTCAAAGAGACTTTGGATGAGTTCTTGGGGTACAGCAGACCACGCGGCTTCCACACGTTGCCAAAGTTGATCTCCTGTGGCATCTGGGGATGGAATCTGGGTCAATCGTAGAGCAACCATGGACCACATGTTTTCTATCGGTGAAAGATCCGGAGAGCGAGGAGGCCAGGGAAGCAATTCAATCTGGCGATTAGCGAAGAACCGTTGGACAATGCGTGTCACGTGTGGTCGCGCATTATCCTGTTGAAATATGGCTGTGGGCAAGCTCTGATGGTAAGGAAGGACAACTGGCTCCAACACCTCGGAGATGTAGCGCTGGCTGTTTAAAGTACCGGCAATGCGTACTAGAGGTGTGCGAGAGTGATATCCAATACCACCCCATACCATAATACCCAGTGCAGGAGCAGTGTGGCGGTGCATAACGCAGCTGTTCAGCATCCTCTCTTCACGGTGTCACCAGACTCGAATGCGACCATCGTGGTGTTGCAGACAGAAGCGTGACTCGTCAGTAAAGACAATTTCATTCCATTCTGCCGTCCATATCCTTCTGTCATCGAACCATTGGCAGCGGAGACGTCTGTGGTTCTGCGTCAAGGGTAGACAAAGCAACGGACGTCTTGCGGACAGACCACTCTGCTGTAAACGGCGTCGAATGGTACGCGCAGACACTGGATGATGCGTTACAGACTGCATGTGCTGTGCTATGGTTCGTGATGCGACTGAGTGATCCGTCACTGCCATGCGCACAATTTGTCTGTCATCACGTGAAGTGGTGCGCTGAGGTGGATGCGATCGAACACGCCGGTCCGTCGTACCCTCCTGCATCCGACGATCACATATCCGCATTACAGTTGTTTGGTTTCGTCCAACACGACTACCGATTTCCCTGAAAGATAATCCACAATCTCGGTAGGCCACTATCCTTCCTCTATCGAACTCGGATACTTGATCAAAAGATGATCGCTGTTTTTGACGAGGCATAATTGATCGTTTTTTTTTAAAAACCACAAGAAAAACACAATTGCCGAACTTGAAATCGTCGAAATCTCTAAGCCTTAAATAGCGCTTTGAAGTGGCACCACAGGCGCGCGTGATGTGCGTCTACGCTGAAATTCTAATCATTTGCATATCTCACCTCCGCTAATGCATGTTGTAAATTTCATGTCATTTGCATGTTTCCTTCAGGGTGTTGCATTTACAGTGGCCAGCAGTGTATATTCGTATGAAATAGTTCAAAATTTAATATATTTAACCATTTAAAAAACATTAAATATTTTAAATTCTTGATTTTATTTTTAACTGTCAAAATGTTCAGTCTTTTCAGTAAGAAAATAAAGTCCGTATTTCTAGTGTTAACATACTGTATTATTTGTAAAAATAAATATATATTTTTACAAATAGAATAACTAAAACCTAGATAAGATAGTGTAGTGTCTATCAGACGCCACGCGACCATGGCTGCAATTTTTAAATACGTGACCAGTGCAGGGTAAAATAACCCATAAAAAGGGATTCACAAAAAAAAAATCATTATAAAATTCACAACGATATTATATAGAAAACTTCAATTGATGTTAAAATTCAGGAAGAAAATCATTTCAGAGTCTTACAGCATTTTATTGAGAAAAATCATACATAAGTATAATAAAACTTACTGCTGTAAATGCACAAAAAGCAAAAAAATCCTGCACAAACTTTAAGGAAAGAAAAGGCATAGAGGTATAATAAAATAAATCCTCCAAATCGGAGCAAAAGACCTGGCTGTTTTTGAAATTGAGTCCGCTATTGCTTTCCAAACAGCAATGCACTTCAATAAAATTCCAATATCTGCTTCCCAACGACTCATAGCTTTAAGAATAAATCAGAAAACATTTTGAGATTGAAAAGTTGCTCCGATATTTGACTTGAATGTTTAGTAATGCATATAAATGCGATCCAAATCAAACGAATATTTATTCTGTAATTCGAACAATTGTTTTTCAATCACCGGCAGGGCATCGCATATCTTCATGCTTTATGGAGATGACAAGCGAGACGCTTTATCAAGGATAATCGAGGCAAGTTCTTGAAATGCAGGATTTAGAATCTCTGATTGGAAATACAGACAACTTTCGGGGTTAATTATGTCTATGTCTTAAATTAAGGTAGAAATTTGTCCTAATATATATATATATATATATATATATATATATATATATATATATATATATATATATATATATATATATATATATATATATATATATATATATATACACAGAAATAAAATTATTTTGATAGAAAAAATACTACGTTGCAAAATATTAAGTTTGTAAAGGGGAAACTGTTGATAATTAAACAAGACTACTATTAGTATTATAAACTATATCTTTTTTTTTAAACGCGGAGGAACTTGTCACGAAGACATTCTCTTATGATTCACCGCAAATATAAGAAATCACCTCTTATCATTCACCGTCAGCAAAATAGCTGTTTTGCTGGCCACTTTATTATGTGGGCTCCATATAGGCGGATCAGCATTGACCCCTATGAAGGGACGACACAAACGGAGGTATTTTAGCGGCGCTTCGCCAGGATTCGATCTGAGCACCCTCAGCACCGAAAACCAGCGCGCTGTACCACAAGGCCGCCACGGCCCATAAATAAACTATATCATAAAGGCCACTCTTTGTTCGTCAGGTACGGCAATTTCGCTGAAGTGAAAATAATTTTGACAAAAAAAGCAGGTAAAAATGTAAATATTTACTCCAGTTATGAAATAACGTTACAATATTGCTTTTATAATATTTATCATCTTGGTATAAATTACATTTTTGTATACTCAGTATACGTTTTAAATAACTTCAATTTATTTAATGAATAGGGAAAAGATAACATATTATTGAGACTATTCCACAATTATTGAGACTATTTCACGAAATTTCAAGCATTAAAAATTACAAAATGCATTTCCTACTCCACATGCTCAATAGAAATCAATCTGTTCCACGCAGATTTCTTATAAAATTCCTCTGATTAAAATTCATAGAAAAAATTTCAGGTAATTTCTTCTAAAGAAATTACCGCGGGTTATTAACGTAGGATTACATATCGTTGCTTACCTCTTTTGTGTATATATATATATATATATATATATACTAGCTATTTACCCGGCGTTGCCCAGGTATTTATTAATCCCAATTTTTTTATTACACAGGAAAAGGAATGGATTCTACCTATAGTGTAAAATCTAAGTAATTTAATTCACAGGTATTTAAATGTAAGTACAGTATACAAATGATAATGTAAAATTACAAATTCACTCTATTATTAATTTAATTTAAACTTGATTAGAAACAACATTTTTAGTTTCCTATATTCCTCTCAGTGACCCCAAAAACTATGGATTCGACACTAATCCCTCCCCACCAATGGTGATGAGAGGCTGTACTTGCATTTAAACGGTATCGGGAATATCCTTATTCGTCGCAGCGAACCCGACAACTATGGATTCGACACTATTCTCGCTCATTTCCGACAATTTATATTCACTCTTTCTTACCCCCACCTCACCCAACAATGCTGATGGGGGAGGGGGCTGCACTCTCACTTAAATGACATGGGTAGTGTCCCTATTCATCTCAGCGACATCGAAAATTATGGATTCGATACTATTCTCGGTCATTATGGACATTTTATTCCCCCTTCTCCCTTTTCGCCTCATTCGTACTGATGGGTGATGAACTTGCACTTAAACAGCATCGGAAGTATCACTATTCATCTCTGTGACCTCAAAAACTATTGATTGGACACTACTCTCGGTCATTTTGGACATTTTATTTTTACCCCTTCTTCCCCCTAATGGTGATAGGAGGCTGAACTTGCATTTAAACGTCATCGGGAGTGTCCCTATTCCTCGCAGAGAACCCGAAAACTATGGATTCGACGCTGTTCTCGGTCATTATGGATATTTATATTCACCCCTTCTTCTCTCACCCCTCACCCCCTATGCTAATGGGGGGGGGGTTGAACTTGCGCTTAACCGGCATCGGAAATTTCACTATTCGTCACAGCGACCCTGAAAACTATGGTTTAGACACTACTCTCGGTACTTTGAACATTTTATATTCACTCCTTCTTCCCCCTCCCCCTCCCAAAATGCTGATGGGGGGGGGGGGCTGAACATGCACATAGCCGGCATCGGGAATGTCACCATTAATCTCAGCGACCCCAAAAACTATAGATTCGACACCAATATCAGTCATTTTCAATTATTTTTAGATGTGCCCCCTGCCCCCTACGCCGTATGGGTGCTAGGGGTGTCTTACCCCCCAGTGTTTCTTTCCAGATTGTAAGTGATATGTGTACCAAGTTTGGTTGAAATTGCTCCAGGCGTTCCAGAGTGATGCTGGAACATACACACACATACACACATACATCCATTTTTATATAATAACCTCTCACTGTGTAAATGTGTGCCTGATTTTTTTTTTTGCATTAGCGGTACTTAAAACCAATATGTCGTGGCCCAGGGGTAAATTATTTTAATATCTTGTCTCCAATCACAAAAAGTGTGGTACCAAATTGGTACCACAAAAAACTCGATTTTCTGGCCATTTTAAAGTTGTTCTGTCCACTTAAACAGCATCTGGAGCACTACTCCCGATGCTGTTTAAGTGGACAGAACAGCTAGAAGCTTGCCTGGCAATGCCCGGGTATTTATTAATCCCAACTTTTTTATTACACAGGAAAAGGAATTGATTCTACCTATAGTGTAAACTATGGATTCAATACTACTTTCGGTCATTTTGGACATTTTATAATTAACCTTTCTTGCCCCCCCCCCTCGCCTCCCCCCAATGCTAATGGGGAGGCTGAACTTGCATTTAAACGGCCTCAGAAATGTCACTATTCATCTAACTGACCCCGAAAACTATGGTTTCGACACTACTATCGTTATTTTGATCATTTTATATTCACTCCTTCTCCCCCCCCCTTCCCCCCATGCTGATGGGGGCTGAACTTGTACTCAAACGTCATCGGAAGTGTCACTATTAAGCTCAGCGATCCTGAAAACTATGGATTCGACACTAATATCAAAAGTTTTCGATTATTTTTGCATTTTACCCCTGCCCCCCTAAGGCTGCTAGGGGTATCTTATCCGCCCAGTGTTTCTTTCCAGATAGTAAGTGATATGTGTACCAAGTTTGGTTGAAATTGCTCCAGGCGTTCCAGAGTGATGCTGGAACATACACACACACATACACCCATTTTTATATACACTCAGGAGCCAAAACATTATGACCACCTGTCAATAACGAGTTGGCCCACCTTTGGCGCGCAACACAGCGTCAACCCGCCTTGGCATGGATTCCACAAGTCCTTGGTAGATGGCCGGAGACAGATTGTACCAGATGTTTATGCAACGGTCACGCAAATCCGAGATATTGCGAATAGGTGGTCTTTGAACTCTGAGCTGCCGTCCCATGACATCCCAAATGTGTTCTATCGGATTGAGATACGGTGAGTTAGGCGGCCAGGACATTAACTGGAATTCAGCATCATGTTCCTGGAACCACTCCAACACAATTTTAGCCTTGTGACACGGGGCGTTGTCCTGTTGGAACATTCCATTTCCAGATGGAAAAACATAGGCCATGTAAGGGTGCAACTGGTCCGCAATGATGTTCAGATACCCTGTAGCATTCATGGTCTGCTCTACCACAACCACGGGTCACAGAGATGCCCAAGAGAATGTCCCCCAAAGCATAATACCGCCACCACCGGCCTGTATGACCTACTGTACATTGAGGGAGCAACAGTTCGCCTGGAAGACGGCGTATCCTGACACGGCCATCGACGTGATGAATGAGAAACCGTGATTCATCTGACCAGGCAGCTCTCTCAAACTGATCCATGGACCGGTCGCGATGTTCCCGGGCCCAGCGCAGGCGCAGTTGGCGATGACGCTTGGTCAGCAAAGGCCCACGAGTTTGACGTTTGCTGCGTAGCCCCATATCCAACAGTGTCCGCTGAACAGTGTGCTGCGATACTATTCTACTTGGCCCTGCATTGTATTGGGCTGTCAGCTGAGCCACTGTCTGGCTCCGGTTTTGCTTCACCATGCGAGACTGTCTCCGATGACCTTTTTCTTTGATAGCGTGTGGACGTCCAACACCATGTCGTCTACTGCTGGTTTCACCGTCATTCATCCACTTTGCATAAGTACTAACAACTGTAGGTCGCGAACAACCCACGAGTCGTGCAGTTTCGGAAATACTTGTTCCGAGCCTTCGAGCCATTACAATCTGCCCTCTATCAAAGTCGCTTAGATCCGCAGCCTTTCCCATCACGCACAGAAGTCAGTGAAAGAATGATTCTTCAGACTCTCCAGCAGCAGTTAAATACCACTTCCACCTGATCACATGCCTTCCACGTCATCCAGGCGAATTCATTGCAAAATGTAGGGGTGGTCATAATGTTTTGGCTCTTGAGTGTATATAGATATATGTAAAACTTTTGACGCATTTTGGTACCTTTCTGTTTAACTGTTTAATGCTTGCCCAAGCGATACAGACTGGGTTTGGCACGCTGCCAAAATTATAACTCGCGACGACGGACGGTTTTAGAGTCTGAAATTTTGCTTTCTGGAGGACCATTATGGAAGAATGTAATCTTACTTTAAAAATTAATATTATCTCAACAAAAAAAAGAATATCTGCTGAACAAAATTTATTAACGTCCTCGGAATTTTTTTTTTTAATGACAATAGAAACGCTAAAAAATCTAAATAAAATGCTAGGATATAAAATAGCAATGAAGAATTCAGTATTCTTATTAATTGACCAAAACGTTGTTTACTGGAAATAGCTTATGGTTATTTGATTACTTAGAAAGTAAATGTCTTACGATTCCCGGTACTGCTTAAATTTTGTTAATTGAGTTCATTTAATGTTCTTTAATTGAGACATCAAAGTTTATTAAATTTTCCCAGAAATGAATATCTTCTTCCTAAGAACGATGAGTTAAAATCTATTTTCAAAGTAATGTTAATTCCTTAGTCTCTTTCATTTCATTTATACATCAAAAGTTGTCAATGAAATACTCGAAAATTCTAGATCAATTTAATATGAACAATGTATCATATTAAATTCCTCAAGAGTGCAACTTTTCATAACTTGCCTCTCTGTTTAGTAATTTTCTTAAATGAGAAAACCGTTTCACAGAAATTTTCCCCTTGTGTTATCACGAACATTGAAAATATGCGATGTTAAATTATTCAACCCCTTCATATTAAATAGCAGCTTTATAATTCAGGTCATTGTATTAAATGAAACGGAACGTTTTCCTTCCTTGCGTTTTGTGTTGTGTGTTTTCACAGTCCGGCAAATCCTTGATTTCAGTTAACAGTTTAAGTTCTCATAGAATCTGTCAACGTTAGCATTACTCCTATTAAAATATATTTAACCAATTACAAACCTCCAAACGATTAGCAACGAAACTGTTAAGGTCTGTCATTGGTTTAAAATATGTCAGTGCGAGTAACGCTAACGCTGACAGACTGTATGTGAACAGGTCCTAAGGAATCAATCTCTACAAAAAAAACACCAAGTAGTAAAACTGGAAGCGAATTTAATCGGCAATAAAATATCGGATATCTCCATACCAAATCTTCAAATGCATGAACACGTGTTGCATTTAACTTTTAAATCGTCTTTCACAAAATTATGTTTCGAAAATAATAGTAATATTTTATGCATCTGAGAACTCTTCATATTGTATAAGCGAAAGACGGAGTACAGGAAACTTTAACGATATACAACATTTAAGTAATTTGAAGGAGTTCACTTTTAAGTAAATAAATTGTTAATTAATTAATTTCATATCATACTCCACGTTTCCACTGTTTGCCTAAAGTCATCGGCATTGGATTGAATAGAGCAGAAGTAATCGGTTAATATGACATTTAACATCATTCTACACACTAGAGAATAGTTAGGACTTCAGTTAGGATTTATAGTTGTCAGACACTTGACAAATTTTCTAAAACCCTCAACCAAACAGTCCAGTTTATTTTGCGATATTTAAAGACAGAATATTTAACACAGAAAAACACCAAACAATAATGCTTGGACTTTGAACTGAACATTATATTTATAAAGATATTTTAAAATATTAAGGAACCTAAGATCTGAAATATATTTCCTTTGACTAGACATACACTTACTTATAATAAATACCTACTAAGAAACTAATAAACACTTACACCGAAAATAACCTTACTTTGATATCATTTTACGCTTGTTCCGAAAGCAAGCTTATGATGATTCCAGACTGTAAATCGTATTACTCGTAAATTATTATTATTAACAGGCAACACACACACACACACACACACACACACACACACATTTATGTGTGTGTGTGTAAGTAAGTAACTATATCATTAGAAAGAGAAAAAGATGTATTTTTATGGTTTTGTGTGAATTTTTACTTGTTCATATTAATAAAATCGTACTTGACCATGGTGAACTAATGAATTTGTTCTTAAGTTTCAGGGTCTTAAACTCTAGAATAAGAAAAGTACAAGAATGATCACTAAGACATTTTTAATGCACATAAAAGCGTTTATATTCAGTATTAATGCTAAATTTTCAGAATTAACATTTATATATAGTACTTAGTTGTATGAATTTTCCTATCACGTCACTGAGCCTTCAAAATCACAGACATTTGATTAAAAATCCACTACAGCATGAAAAGATAAAGCCGAACTATATCCTGGTGCATATAGTTATTGATATAAAATAAATTAATACAGTAAAATTGTATACTTCACTTACTTCATCGAGGGTAACTAGTTAGCAATTTGATGAAAGCTGTTAGCAAGGACACACACAAAGCGAAGCCAATTACGAAATTTTTGAAACAATTATCACTAAATACGAGAGAGCAGAAAAAATGTTTACAAATACGAAATACTAAGGATAATATATAGATGAATGACTCTTTTTTTATGGAATAGAAATAACATTGAAACGCGATGAATGGTGTCATCTACACTTCAATAAACACTTTAATCAAACAAAACTGTTTCAATAAAAATACGGGACTAAAAAAAAGATGTTTCATTTATTTCTAGGGAACTGATACGAAGTTCAATTCAGTCGCGAGTAATTGCTTTTAGACTATTAGGGATTTGCAGAAGTTATCTATATTGATGTTTCTTCTGTAGTATAGAGTAGATTTAACTCTGTAGGGACATTATTTCTTATTAAGTTTTAAAACGAATTACACTGGACTATTTGTCCCTGTTCTAACTTATCTTTGAATACTTTTCACTGTGATTGCAAATAAGACATTCACGAATTATGCGAGTAATATTTTACTACTTCCTTAACCAGTTAGTTTAGAACAATTTTATCCCGTGGTTCATCAATAATCTCAGTTGCTGAAACACATTATGAAAGACGGAAAATCCTACAAACGTACATGAAACAGTATTTTGTACGATACAAATATACCTTTAAAACACGAGTCCATTAAATGGTTGCTGTCGTTTTTCTGGTTCTTGAACAACAATTTTTGTACAATGATTGCCGTGCAAGCAACAGTAAATACAGTAAGCGCCTGTTCATATAGAATCCGTTGTCGCAGTGTTAAAGATTCCGGTGGCGCTGATTGGTTAACACTAGATAGACGGTAATTTTTTCATACCATGTTTTTATTAACTTGCTTTCTTGTTTATTTCTGTGTGTTTGTCCCATATAAATCTTGCAATCGAGTTTTAACTAACTTCCCGACTAGCCAGACATTTAAAACTTTTAGAATTGCTCAGAACACGATAACAATACATTTTTTAATACTTTTAGCCATCTTTAAGCAGAATTAAATTAAGTTTCAGTTATTTTCAGTTAATTTTGTTTTGTAGACTGGTGCAGCCATCTATCGACCGGGACGGGAATGAAAAGTTACCTTCCAATTAACTTCCTTTTCTTTCAAGTTGATGGGATAATTCATCAAAAGAATTTTTAAAAAGTATTTGTTAATACATAGAATTGTCATGTTTATATGATTCAACAGAAAATTTTAAAAAATGGTATATAAAAAGTTTTTTTTTTAAATCTTGTAATTATTCTTACTAAAAAGATTGTACACCGCCATTTTGACGGTTAAAAATAAAATCAAGATTTTAAAATATTCAATTTTTTTTAATGGTTAAATACTTTAAATTTTGAACTATTTCATACCAATATATAATAACATTAGTATATATTTAGATATATTTTTATCCAGGTATGCCAAGCTGACAACCTGGTATGGTTTATCCGTAAAAAGATATGTATGGTTTGTACTGTCCTTATTTTCAACACCAATATTTCTGTTATTTGCAGAAGGAGGAAGAGACGAAAAGTAACTAACATTTTTCCGGTATGATTTTAAATATTTCTGTCCGTTTTATATATTGCCGTGAAATTGAAGACTTTCAGTCTGAGTAGGTATACAACACATTTTTCCTCCTCTTTACTATCGAAAATAATTTTGTAAATGCGTGAGCATGTTTCGCGTAAAGTCATAAAATTTCAGAAGGCTGATGCCATAAATACAGACATAGCGCTTAATAGTATGTCCGTAACCGTCAAAATGACGGTAATCGTTTTTTTAATGTTAACCTTTTCCTTAGGGAGGTGGGATTGCATGTATACCAAGAATATGGGCTCAAAGTTATATATACCGGGTGGTTATAATTAAACTTCCCCTATAAACGGCATCCTACAACGCAAACGGGTGAACGGAATGCAACAAAATTTTGTATATGGGTTATACATGAGATGCGCTCCCGGAATTTCGAAAAAAAATTTTAGTTCCAAAATGTTCACCAGAGGGTGCCTTTTCGGGAAAAAACATGAAATTTAACACAATAAACAGACCAAAACGGCATACAGAAACAATATTAACATTTATTGACTAGTTTCTGATCACCTTGTCATTGAACCACATTAAGTAAAGGTAAGAGAGAAACAAAAACAGTTCAGTTTGCAGAAACAAGAACAGATAGGACGAAATTGCACAAGAGGACCACGTTCGCCGCATCTAGTTCCGTGCGATTTTTGGTTATGGGGCTATTTAAAAAGTCTAGTGTATCGTGGAGGTGTTGCGACGTTGAATGACTTAAAGAACATAACGCTTCATCTGCGAAGCCTCACAACTCATCAGTTGCGATCTGCTGTTGAACACACTGTCCATCGACTTGAAATTTTGCAGGTCTATGAAGGTGGTCACGTGGAGCAGCTTTCCTTACATCGTCCTGGACACGATTAACAACTGCTCCTCTTGTGCAATTTCATCCTAATCTGTTCTTGTTTCTGCAAGCTGAAATGTTTTTGTTTCTCTCTTATGTTTACTTAATGTGGTTCGATGACAAGGTGATCAGAAACTAGTCAATAAATGTTAATATTGTTTCTGTATTCCGTTTTGGTCTTTTATTGTATTAAATTTCATGTTTTCCCGGAAAGGCGCCCTCTGGTGGACATTTTGGAACTAATTTTTTTTTCGAAATTCCGTGAGCTCATCTCGTGAATAGCCCATACACAAAATTTCGTTGCATTCCGTTCACCCGTTTGCACTGTAGGATGCCGTTTATAGGGGAAGTTTAATTATAACCACCCGGTATATATATATATATATATATATATATATATATATATATATATAACCAACCTTAATGGTCGTTCTTACAAAGGGGATACGGAATTTTCCTTTCGAAAGAGGGAATCGGAAAAATGGGCCCCGTTAGCTAAAGGTTAAATGGGTCAAAGATTGGTATATGATTGGTGAAAAAAATATTACTCTGCCACTCACGGATTCTAGGTAAACAGGCCCTTAGACTCAAAAATCCAGCTGTGCAGGGTTCCCACCTATATCTGTTACGCCCCCTTAACTTCTAAACGGTGACAGCTTAGGCCAATAAAGTTGATGTCTAGGTATAGTAAAATAGCTATGTGCTATTCGATGAGGCAACTGACAACGCCATCTATCTGCAACTATTGAAATTAGCGATTTTATCTCAAAAACGGTACGAGATACGAGACAAAAGTCAGTTACAAAGTTGTTCAGCATCATCGATTTAGTAAGAAAAATCACCTTGCGTACGTTAACGTTTAGCTTACGGGACCCATTTTACCGATACCCTCTTTAGAACGGGAAATTGTATACCCCCTTTATAAGAACGGTCTTTAAGGGGGTTATATATATATATATATATATATAATATATATATATATATATATATATATATATATATATATATATATATATATATATATATATATATATATATATATATATATATATATATATATATATATATTCATTCATGGGCCCGTGTTCTTGGGATATATGTTATCCCACCACGTAAATAAAGGGTTATTACTTAAAACAGAATGTAGAAAATGAACATTTGTTTGGTCACGATTTCGAAAATTGTCATGTCAAGAGTGGGAGAAAGAACATGAGACACTTCCCTATCTTCATGATTATTTATTTATGTTGCTAAAAATACTCTCCATTAGCCTTTATACACATTTGCTCTCTGGACAAGATTTCTCGCTGCACATCTTTAGAAATAAAATTTTCTGTCAACTCCAGAGTGTCCAGAGACCAGAACCGCTTTACAATGTCATTAATCTCAACATTCTTTGACGCGTCGGCAAAATACTGTACACCGATATTCATCACAGCTGTGTTCTCCAAGATCTTGGCGTAGCCCCCACCCTGAATAGTCCACCCAAACAAGGTGTCAGTTACAAACAGTTTATTGCGTAGTTTCTCTTTCCCCCCAGGCAGGACATTCCAGTAGTAATCCGAACCCACCAGAATTCTTTTCTCCGATGCTTCTCCGCTGTCGACTAGCTGTAACCCCTTTGATTCTAAGACTTCACGAATGTTTTTAGTTGGTACTTTTACAAAGGCTCCTGTTATAGTATCTGTAGCAAGGGCTTCAATTATCATGGATTTTTGGGGGAACTTAACATTTTTAAGTTTTATTTGAACGACTTCAAAATCCTGTTCACGACCTTCACTAAACCCAAATGAATAAATATACAGTTTTTCTTTTCTCAAATATCATAAATTTAATTGTTTAGCTAGATCGGCTGTAATAAATGATTTTTGGGATCCTCCATCCATTAAAATCCTAACAGTACTATTTTTGTTAGTGTCAACATTTGCTGCTAAAACTGAAGAAGTCTGTAAATATACCCCCTTACAAGTATTTTCGGAATTTAAAGACAAAGATGCAATAACAGACTCTTTATCCTCCGTTGGTATATCAAGATTAACTTTCCTACAGAAAAATTTGTTATGACTTGAACTATTACAATTTTGGCAGGAAGAATTTTTGCTTCTACAATTTGGAGACATGTGTGTTTTTCCAAAAAATTTTTAACACCGACCCTGAATTTTCAAAAGTGTTCTTTTATCCTCGTCAGATTTCTCACAATCTACAACACTATGGGAATTTACTTTACAAAAAAAACAATATGGCTTAATTACTGTAGTAAAGGCTGACGCAGTTGGGACATTTTGTACCCTTTAAATAACTATTTTCGTTTAAGAATCCCGTTTTGATTTTCTGATGGAAATCGGAATTATCTTTCGTCTTTACTAAATAAATAGGACGCTTCCGTGCATTTGCCTTCTTTTCGTACGAAATCTATTAACTCTGAAATATCAAAATCTGAATTAGTCTTTCGTTTTCTGTTATACTCTAAACTTAACTCCTCTGGTAATTTTTGCAGTATTATTGGGCATAACAAGTTACCGTAAGAGCCCGAAGTCACATTTAAAGACTGTAAACTCCTAATCTGAATTTCGCAATTATCATAAAACATTCTGAGGGCTTTTACATTACGAACATTTTTTTACAGGATCTATCGATAATAAGTTTTTAATATGTGAACTGATTACAATGTCATTTATGCCAAAACGCGTTTTTAACAATTCAATAGAAGAATCGTAATTTTCATTTGACAATGAGAACCCAGAAACAGCCGCCAAAGCCAGACATCTCAAATACATTTTTAAATAACTAATTTTTTCAATTTTAGTTATGTCATCATTATTATGTATAGTTATTAAAAATTGGTTCCAAAAATCTAACCAGTTGCTAGGATCCCCAAAGAATTTTCCTATAGTTAATTTAGGAAGTTGGATGCTTTGTTTAAATGTATTTCCGGAAGTTGAAGCAACCGAGGTCTGAGAATTCTCAACGATTTTACTTTGTTTTCATTACTGAGGTTCTTTTTTGCTCTAAATGATCAGATCGTTTTTTTTCTCTTCGTACTCTTGTACACATATTAGTTCTTCAAATTCCTTCTCAGTAACATTTAAATTGAACTCTATTGCTTTATCTAACTCTTTTAAATTTTCAGATTTTGTGGATAACAAATTTAAATTTCCTTTTAAAACTTCACAATCACAGTCCTGACTTTCGATATCTGATTGTAGTTTATTTAAAATTTTGGACACAGCGGTCCTTATTTTTTTTCTTTTCAATTTTAGTTTTGATATATGCGTAGCTTCATCCATATTTAAAAATATAATATCCTACCTTGTTCAGACGACTTCAAGATCCACGTTTGATTTTCCATTATCCAGTTTAAATTGGCACAATTTTAATACTACGATGACAAACTTTTAAACTTTGAATGGGACTTTCTCCCACATCCTACATTTTAAATTTCTTTATTTCCACATGTAGCACTTTCATGGCACTTCGATAAACACAGTTGATTTTACTTTTTACGAATGCACATTTTTTGTTTGACACTGAATTTTTGACTCCGAGCTCGTTAATTTTCCAGTTAGCCGGGCGCATTGTAAAATGTGACGGCGTTCTTTGCAGTAAGCTAGATTTGGCAATTCGCCTACGACATATACAAAGTTCCCACCTATATCCGGTACACCCCCCTTAACTTCTAAACCAGTTTAGGCCATATTAGGCCATAGGTGACAGATTAGGCCATAAAGTTGGTATAGTAAAAATGCTATGCGCTACTCGATGAGACAACTTGCAACGCCATCTACCGGCAAATTTTGGAAATTTTTTAACTCAAAGCGTTTTCATCTCAAAAACGGTACTAGATAAGGGAAAAAAGTCAGTTACAAAGTTGTTTAGCATCATCGATTTAGCGAGAACAGATACCTTGTGAGAGAAATGTGAACGCTTGAACTTAAAAATAAGCAGCTTCTTTGAAATGTGAACGCTTGAACCTAAAACTATTTTGAAATGATGTAATAAGTATTGTTCTGAACATTGCTGTTCAGCCCGGCCCAGTTTGTTGGGATTATATATGTTTTCACCGCCAGATAGCGCTGTACGGGTCAATGCCCTGGGGGTGTCTGTCGCGGTTTGTTACTTCTTGTTGTTTTGGCCGAGCGTGATGACTCGGAAGATTTTTACTCTTGAATCTTGAACATAAAACCCTGGTCCAACCTTGTTGGGAAATAAAATGTTGTTGTTGTTACTAATTGGTTGTTTTTAGTTAACTTTAACAAATTTACATTTATTTTTTTCTCAGACGGCTTCATTTCCGTCATTTAGGCGGTTTCGGACATACTATTGAGCGCTATATCTGTATTTATGTCCTCAGGCTACTGAAATTTTGTGACTTTTACCAATTTTACGCGGAATATGCACACACATTTGCAAAATCATATTCGATAGTAAAGAGGGGAAGAAAATGTGTTCTATACCTACTTAGACTAAAAGCTGTCGATTTGACGGCAATACAGAAAACAGGCAGAAATCTTTAAAATAATGCCAGAAAAATTTTAT